>SNVD02005717.1:607500-965000 GCA_013180625.2 Boswellia sacra
ACATGGTTCTAGATTGTATAAATGGACTGATATTATTGTTAAATAATATGGACTATTTAGACATACTCGGAGAAGTGAAGACTGAGGTCATGAAAGTAAAGGAGTGCTAAGAAAGACAAGCAATAGAGTTAACGATGGAATTTCAATCAGCACTTCGGTTTGCATGGAGTACAAAGGGTGGACATTCGTATTTACAGACTACTTCCATGCCAAAATCTGTTTTATGACGCCATAAGATTTAGGTCAGATTCTGAGATGTGATAAATTATACCTGCAAATGTATGATAAAAAGGGGTAAGTTGTAAAATCCACCACCGGTAACAATAGTCCTCTTCAGATTTTCAACTTTAATGTACATAAACTTCAGGATAACCAGAAAGTTAATTTGGGACAAATCCATTTCAATGGTGGTCTTGCAAATCTATATACTAAAACATTTTCAACATCAACAATTTTATTGATTTTACTCTGTAATGAGGGAAAACATTCATGAAGAGGAGCCTTCTAGACAAATGTGTACTGTATTCTTTTTTCCTTCTATCTAGTTTATCCACTAGGTTTTGTTGGCAAAGAGTTTTTAATGAGACAATTGAAACATGTCCAATGCCACTTAGTATTTATCAAAAATATGTATGCTATCACGTGTAAGTAGATCCTAAAAATATGAAATAAATTAGATGAGTAAAGGATCTTAATTTTTATTTTCATGGCATATTCTTTTGCTCTAACTTGTCTTCTTACACCCATTTACTTTTTATGGCCCATTTTCCACATTACTGCTTGCATATTCCAACAACCATTCACACGTTATGCAGACATTACTATCGATGCGTTTTAATTATTAACTCAACCAATAGCCAATATACTTCGCCTTCACACAGTAACTTTTTGTATAGACTTTTTTTGGAAAAATTACTATTCACATAAAAAGAAAATTGATTGTACAAAATACGAGGGGCATACCAAGAAGAGTACTTAGTACTCACAAGTCCAAAAGGAAGAAAAACGAAGCCTAAAGGCCTCAAACAAAAAGCGAGATATGGATCCAAAAGGCCCAAACAAAAAAGAAAATGTGCGTAGGCCCAATAACGACCGCAACAAAGCTAACATTCCCAAGACAATGCAACAAAAGGGCGCATGTGCCCAATTAAACAAAACAAAACTCAAAAAACCAACTAATAACGAAGGCCCCATATAGCACAAAGCTGAGCAGTGATCACATACTTGGCCTCAATGGTAAGAAGCCGAGAGCGGACCAATGCAAAAATCTCATCAATCACCTGACGACGAGTCCGATGTCGCTGCTGATACACACGATCATTCCTCTCATACCATAGAAAATAAACTGTAGCAGAGAAAACCAAACGTGCAAGGATATGCCCAAAATTCTTCCTGCCTTGAAGATGAAGAGAAGCCCAATGAAGTAGAGAGAGCCAACCAGAAGATGGCCAAACAATAAGAGTCTTAGCTGAAATCTCCCCCCATACAGAAGACGAGAAAGGACAGCTGAAGAAAAGATGCTCGTGCGTCTCATTTGCTGAAGCACAGAGAACACAGCCTGAAGAAGATAACATGCCATGACTTCGTAGTCGATCCATAGTACGAAGACGGCCCAATGAGGCAAGCCAAAGTATAAAGGAGTGCCTTGGAATATGGCCAGGGAACCACAGAAGATGATGAAAGGAGTTTACCGAGCGTCTACTCCGTAATAATTCCCACGCTGAGGCAATAGAGAAAATACCAGAGGTGTGACCCTTCCAAACAATATGGTCAAGAGTCCCCATCATAGGTCGGATGCGGATAGAGTCCCAAACCCGTCTGAGGTCCGGTCCACCTTCAGGAAAAGCCCAATCTCCATCCTGAATGATAGCTGAGACCTTTGCATCTGAGGGAAGACCTGTAGATGAAAGAGTCCTGAATGAAAACAAATTCTTTTTGTATAGACATATGACCTATATATTGAAATCATAAAAGTTTGTATTTAACGATTACGATGGTGTTCTTCAGTTTAGAACCAAAGGATTTACTTTGGATCTGGCTACTAACCAATCCACTCCAATATTTGTTGATTAGAAGATTTTTCAATCCAATTTTGATCCGATCATGGGTAAAAGTTAATCCAATCCAATCCAATATTATGTTAAGAAACATCTAACTAAATATATTATTTGAAGAAATGACAAAAATCCAATATAATGTAATATAAGAGAAAGCCATATATATTTTTGTATTAACTTTAAATTAATTTTAAGGTAAAAATAATTAAAATATTTGCATTTCATATATTTTTTGAGTTAAAATCATTAAAATGAGCTATATTTGTTTAGGATTATATATATTGCTTGGCTTGGATCGTTTTTTTGTGAATTTTTGTGATGCAATTTGCCAACCGATCTGATTAGTTTGGGTTTCTAATTTTTAAAAAGTAGTTATATTCAGCTCCAATTTTTTATCTAATTAGTCCCATCTCAAAATTAAGGACATAGTTGTAATAAAAATATAATCAATATTCAGTTAATGAATTTAATAAAAACTCTCAACTCTTCCTTATATCTTTATCTTTTTCCCCTATTTTCTCTCCAACTAGGGATGGCAATGGGGTAGGGCAGGTTCAGGACAGCAGGTGTCCAGCCCCACCCCATTGAAATCTTTTTTTGCCTAATGGGGCAGAGCAAAAAAATATTGCAGCAGATCCAAACCGGCCCCACCCCTATCATTTACAATTTTTTTTCAATCTAATAGCTAATTAGAAATTAAAACATATGTAAACATATCACATATAATTATAACCACTTATTAACAATCTATTCAAACTAAAAATAATACATTTCCAATATAACAATTCAACAAACAATACCAACAAACCAAATCAATAAGTATATAGCTACAAACATGAAAAACACACTTAATTGGATGATTTTTAGAAAATTGATGCTTGTAAAATTCATTTAGACACATATAGGATACCTCACTAAAAATATCGGATCTAAATGAGGTCATGAAACCTATGAAACAACTTAATTTTGCCAACTCTCAAATTTTATCTAACAAATTTGTGTTTTCAATGGTAAGTTTCAAAAAATCATAACAATTTCTATAAAGCTCCAAAAATCATTAAATTTTTTAGTTTCAAAGGAGACACATAAAATATTACACATGCTAAAATTGAGAATTTTTTGTGAAGTAAAAGTAACCAAATCAGTTTGGTTCTATGCTCTGTTATGAAAACAAAGAATTCCAGGTTTGCTGCTCAAATTTTGAAAATCCATGATAAATCGCGCAGACCTTTAATTTGATCAAAAAGATTTCTGTTTGAAAGATTTTTGAGTTTATAACAAGATAGAAGAATCACTTTTGTAAGATACCTCACCAGTTATAACAGTTTTTGTATAAATCCAAACATGTCTGAAAAACTACAGAAATTTTTAGGTTTTGACTACAAATTTAAAAAAATTCACTAAAAATCAAATAGTACGAATTTTCAAGTAAAATTGAGATATCTATTTTAACATATAAAAATTTTAGAGTCTAAAAGGGCCCCAAAATTTCTTCTAATTTTCGGAATACAAATTGTTCTTAAAAAATTTGCATATTTTAGGTACGAGGCAGGGCAAACAGGGCTAGCACCTGGACTCGACCCTGGACCCGTCCTAGGCAGGGTAGCATATATTCAGACCCAAACCCACCCCTAACCTCATGCAAGGGTCACAACGGGGGCATGGACCTGGCGAGTTATTGTGCTATCCCTATCTCTAACACTATCAATGACCAATCTCATCCTCTCTCTCTCTCTCATGCCACCCGTCTCTTTCTCTCTTCGATTTGTATATTTTTTCTTCTCAAATTAATTTATTTTTCTTTCTTTTTAAATTTTAGTTAATCACATAACCTTAAATCTAATGGACATTAAATTATCCATTTATCTTTCTCTCTCCCTATCAAAAACTATAACCAAGAAATATTTGTTTGATTGATTATATTACTATTTTTTATATGAACTTGGAGAATTTAATAATATATGAAGAAACACTTGATTACTTTTAAAACTATTAATTTCTTTTTTTTTTCTTTATGTATCATTGATAGTACTATTTAAAAGATTCAAAAAATTAAACACTATTAAGATTAAATAATAATTTAATTAAAAATTAAATGATAAATTAATTAAGCTTGCATGAAGTAAGAGGTGGTGGCTAATGAGATAAAAAAGAAGGTGAATTAAAAAATTAAATGATAATTTAATTAAGCTTACTATAAATATATTTAAAATTAAATTTGAGTTTGATGAAAAATTATCTAAATTATAATTTTACCATGATTAAAGAAGAGGTAGGGGCTAATAAGATGAAAAATGGAGTCTGAATAGAACTAATCATTTTTAAATCTAATCATAACTACTAATTCCTCAAATCCAATAGAATTTGGATTGGATCAATAGAAGGTTTTGGCATATTGGATTGGTTCTTACTTCACTTTTGTTTTCCAAATTCCAATTACCTTTCATCTTGGGACATGCATGCTACAATCTTTAAAACCACCCTTACCTACCTTAAAATGTGGCTTCTTGATATTACTAACACCAAAAAATCCATTTTTTAGGGTCTATGTGGGATTGTTGTTCAATGAAAAAGTTTTGTAAGAAAAATCAGCTATTAGCTCTACTGTAAGAACAAGTTGTAAAGTATTTGGTAAAATTCACTTTTCAAAATTATTGTAGTGTCTAAAAGTTATAAATATATGTTTGATAAACTTGATTTTCAAAATCCAATTTTCAATAGAAATACTAAAAAATACATGATTTCGAAAAAAAATTATTATTAATATTTAAGTTAATTAAAATTTTTAATATTACAATTAATTTAACTAATTTTTAAAAGAATTATAATATCATATTAAAAATAATTAAAATAAAATAATTTATTAGTTTATTATTGAAAAAATCTATCACGAAATAACAACCATTGCTGTCACCGTCTACCGCATAGCAACCTCTTTTATTGTCCAAAAAAATTACTTTTAAATAATTAATTTGTAAATAAATCTGATTTTATAATTTATAAACTAAATAATTAATTAATCAATTTTTTTTTTTAATTTAGGAGTACTTTTAGATTTATATTATTTTAGAAAGGCAAATATGTAATTTCAAGTAACCAAAAATTGATTTTTGAAAGTATGATCCTTCAAAGTTGTGCTGTGCTTGATTTTGAATTTTAATACAAAAATTGAAATCACTTCTGAAAATGTTTACCAAACACATCGCATGCATAAATAGTTTTAACTTCTCTAACAACTAGCTTTCGGCCATTGACCGGCATCCCTAGATGCACTCTTAATTTTGGTGGACCAAACCACAGTTTTGTTAAGTAACCAAAACCTATATATATATAGAGTGATTCTATTAAGCCCCTACCACCAGACTCTTTAGCCCCCATTTTCAAATTAAATAAGAGCATATTTGTCTAATAAAGGAGTGCATATCATTTATTATTTTTAATTACTCTGTCCTATTATTACTTTGATTTCCAGCACTAACATATCTAGAAATTATTCTTCTCCTGTTACTTAATCTATTTCTATTGTCAAAAACTGTTTTTTTTTTTTTTTTAAATTGAGTCAAAAAATTTTGTCATTGACTTCCATTACTCTTTTACCTAAAGAAAAAAAGACAACAGAAATAAAATAAAGATTGTTCTTTTCAACACAAATAAATAAGTAGTTGTTAGTTTGCGATTTTACGCCGCCATTCGGAACAAGAGCTTACGAATTTATATGCAATTAGAGAGTATATTCATAAGCTCATATCAATGAAACTACTTATTTATGTATTGCTATGCTCATACAAGGTACTCCTCTTATGTTTTATTTTTGCCTCTATCAATGAAATTCATATCTGTGTTAAAAAAAAAAAGAAAAAAAAAATTACCTTTTAATTTTAGGTTTGATCATTAATTCTTTATTCCATAAATGATTTTACCCCTTTGTTTTGATGAATTCATTGAATAAAGGAAATATAAGAGATGATATTTAATAGGATTGGGAAGAATGTTTAGCAAATGGCAAAAAAAAGAAAAAATTTGCAACATTTAAGGAAATGAAAGATACTCATTATTATCCACTTATAACAATTTAACTCCTATTTAATTTAGGAATTGGGGCTCAAGAGTTGATCAATGGGGACTGAATAGAACCACTTTATGACATACATATATATACATATGCTATGAATGCACTTCATATAGCTCCCGTCATGCATTCATGTCATACTTTTACAAACCTACATATAGGGATGGCAAAAACCCGGGGCCGGGCCGGGGACCTCAATCCCTAACCCCGGCCCCGGGAAGGTTTTTTAATCCCTGGCCCCAGAAAATTTCCCAAAAATTCTGAGGCCGGGGAATTTAATCCCGGGGTCGGGGAATTCAATTCCCCGGATATGTATCCGGATTATAGTTAACTATGATGCAAAAAGACAAAAAAAACAAAGCTAAAACAAGCAACCTGCCAAAATGCTCGACAAAACTCGACGCGCTCGATAGAGTTCGACACGACTCGACATTTAGTGTCGAGTGTCGGATGATGCATCCGACATCATTCGACACTCGATGTCTTCTAAAATAGACTGATATCGAGTGTTAGTTGTGAATCTGACACGACTCGACATGTAAGTGTCGAGTGTCGGATAATGCGTCCGACACTCGGTATCTTCTAAAATAGACTGATATCGAGTGTCAGTTGTGAATCCGACACGACTCGACATATAAGTGTCGAGTGTCAAATGCATCATCCGACACTCGATGTCTTCTAAAATAGATAATATCGAGTATCGGATGCACCATCCGACACGTCCGACACCCGATGTCTTCGAAAATAGACGGATGTCGAGTGTCGGATTTCTTTATGTCGTAAATTAAAAAAATATATTTTTATATTTATTTCGGGCCGAGGCCGGGCCGAAGAGCCTAGTCCCCAGCCCCAGGCGTTTCCCGAGATTCCTCTCCCCATCCCTGGCCAATCTCCCTGAAAATCTGGACAATTCTCCGACAATACCGGGCCGAGGATCCGGGTACCCGGCCCCGGCCGGGTAATTTTGTCATCCCTACCTACATAGCAAGTTGATCCTTAACTATGAAACCATGTCTAGAACCTGGCAAAAGTTACGATGCAGCGGCAGTTTGGTGTACACCTCTCAATCCGAAATTTTTTGGCCATCATTCCCAAACGTTTTCTGTTTTTCCCAAAGTGTTTGGAAAGCACCCATTGCACATGATGCACTATAACTTAACCCTAAACGCTGGGCAAACGCTAAAGAGTTTCTTGTTTTATCAATAATTCTTAAAGGAACAACAGTAATAATAATATCAAAATGCAGCTCCTTTTGATCTTTCCCAGTCGCATCTTTCGTGGTAGAAACAGTAGAAATTATTTCTGAAACTCTAGAACAGTATAGAAGTAATCAATATAGAGTGCTTTGAAACAGGGGAAACCTGCGGAGTGTCCAAGCTGCCTAAACTCTTCTTCAGTCCTGTGCTTGCCCTTTGCTCTATAAACTGTCATAACAAAGATGTCTCCTTCTAATAGAGCACGAGTCCTGTGACTATCATCTGATTTCTCAGGCAACACTGGTTCACAAGCTATCAATTTCCCTCCCTCCGGGAGTGCTTTGTAACAATTTTCCATTATCAGCTTGCATTCATCGTCTGTCCATGTGGTTAAAACCCACTGCCCAAGTACACAAAAAGGTTAACGATCAGTAAAAGCTCTTCGATTTTTTATTTTTTTATTTTCTATTTTTCTATAAATGCACTGACAAAATTCACAACTTCTATTGTTTATATAATTTAAAATAAATAATAATAACAAAAAGTTATGAGATATTTTTTCATATATAATATCAAGAGCCCAAGATTTTCAATCCTGACGATCAGACTCAAAACTTTGTCCATTTATTGAATGGTTAGCTGAAAAGGAGTGGTGGCAGGCAAGGCCAAGCGAGCAGATCTAATAAAAAATCAAACAAAATGTGAGTTTGTGAAGTGTACCTAACCTCCGATTTTGTCTTTTTGTTGAGAAATGTGAGCAGAGGCTAGACACGCGTATCAAATTGACAACAGAGCCACACAATACGACCCATTAAAGAGGAAAAAACAGTATATTATCTTCCCGAAACTTAGTGGTCACTAGACTCACTGCCCACTACTCTTATTTAAATATTTTCTGATTGGCTGTTGGGATACCATAGCCAATCATGTTTAATTTTTTGAAAAATATTATAAAAATAAAATATATTTTGACGACGAAAGATAAGCCCTTAGGATTTGGGAACCAAATTGTGTGTGAGAAATGAAACAATATAATAGACAGACAAAAGACTAGGAACCAGCGGAATAAGAAAGTATGCTGCATATCTTTCCAAATCAACATGAAAGTTTAAATTAATTAGAAAAACAGAACTTTGCATTTCAGCTTCAATTAATAGAAAATGAAAGGCGAAAAATTATAGCAAAGATGCTTCCTTCATGTTTGTTTCGCTGAATCATTTGATTAATTCAATGAAAAGATCCGTCCTTAAAATATAATATCCGTTCATCCTATTACCCGAAATCAAATTTATTTATTAATAATGTTACTGAACCAGTAAATAAGTATTGTACTATTGTTTTTAATTTATAAACATTGATCCAGTGGTCTTTATTAGTTCGGTTATCGATTCAAAAATAGAACAGATATCATATATCATTTCTAACATATATTAATTATAGGTAAATCTTAACTATTAGAATTATTTTGATTTAATCTCCAATATGTAAAAATAGGTCACCATTAATTATACACCTACAAAAATATAATTTTAAATGCAATTTTTTTTTGCTATGATTTTCTAACTTCTATCACCAGTAGGAAAGTGTTTTTAGTATTTCAATCATTAGGTGGCTAAAAAAAGAAAGAAGTAAATCATACAAATCCAGGCATTCATCTACTAATATTTTAAATATCTTATACATATCGGTTAGAATATTTTTACTTATATTTTTAAACTTAAAATTAGATACAAATTTAAAATTATTATTTTATCCTATAGTCGACATTAATTTCGCTCTCCTAGACGCGTGGGGAAATACATTTGCAGATGGAGCAGGATTAAAAAGTTAAATAGTTAAAATTGATTATTATTTCTAAAATAAGACAAATGAATGAACAGGATCCATGTAGCCAACCAAGCAAGAGAATCTTTTTAGATATTTACTATTAGAAAGTGACAAACTACCGACCTTCATGAAGATTGCGTCACCACCGGGAATTGCCTTAAACATGTCACCACCAACATGAGCCACGCCTGTAAAATTTTCTACTTTCATTATCTAATTTCCATATGTAGACAAATGAATTGGTAACTTTTAACTATCGTTAATCCACAAACGAAACAGGCTAAGACATTATTATGACAATATTTGAAAATTATCTTAGAAAGCAATATACATCAAGTCACTTGCAAGTTTAAATTCTACATCAAATGGGCTTAACTTAAATATGATTATTAATGTTACTAGATGATAATTCAATTTTTTGGTAACGAACAGTCCACAGATAATTCAATTTTTGGTGACAAATGGTCCGTGTTAACCTCACCGGGGATAGCTGGCGCTTTGGCAACAACCTCAGGCAAATCAAAGTTGATGCCTTCACGTACATGTGGGTGTTTCTGTAAGATCATCCTGAGGCAATCCCCTCCACTACCCCCCACATCAACCAACCGTTTCACGCCTTCAAATCCATTATAGCCCTCCAAAATAGCCTTCATGAACGGCACGGATACTCCTGACATGGCCTTCACCATCAAGCCGTTCATTTCTGGCCTCCTCCCATAATAACTGTACGCAGGCTCACCATTTGCCTTCACGAACGGCTCTGATGCTGGATTCAATACCGCCTCGTGCACCAAAGGCCACGCTCTCATCAGCGCGTCCTAATCATAGCAGCAAAATCAAACATTTTACAACAAAATAAATCACTTCAGGTGCCAGCCTTTTTTTTTTTTAAGAAATATTTTTACAATTCCAATATTACGACAATACCTTTTTCCCTTCTCCGATACTGTTGAACGATAAAAATAGTACGATTTTTATTTGAGTGAGTTTGTATTAATGGTTTTTTTTTTTTTGAATTGACATATATAACTAAAATCACATGTGTGGATAGCTCATTGTAAATATTTTACCTGACGTTATTAAAGTAATTAATTAAAATAATTAAATAAAAAATATTAACTAATTAAATAAAATAATGAATATTGAAAAATGATAAATTAGTTAAATATATTACCTGGTGGTGCTGGAGCACGTAAGGCGCGTAGGATAGACCCTCACAATCCGTCACAAGAGTTTTGCCAGTCTCGGTGAGACTGTACTTTCGTTCAGAGCCTGCCTCGTTGAGGTGCTCCGCAAAGACGCCATAGCTGGTAAGCATGCGGAGGATGCGCTGCAAGTTCTCGGGATCTCCAGCAGCGGGAGAAGGGAGGACGCGTGCGAGTATCTGAGAGGCGGAGAGCGGAGTGTTGGCTCCGCCTTGCCAGATGACGTCAGGGACGTTTAGACGTACAACGGCGTTGAGAGACATAGGAACGCTGATCATGTTGGCCAGTTCCAGTATGGCCAGCCTGGCCTTGTTCCTCTTCTCCGATGTCTCGGCTTCCGTGCTCGTGCTCATGCTCATGCTGATGATGCTGCTTGCTGTTTGGCTGTGAAGACTGTAGAGGAACAAACAAGTGGTTTATTGTGTTTGGGTGCGACGTCTCCAGAGAGTTGGCAGAAGTGGAAATTTGTGTACAAGCTCATTGGCTTGATTGGAACTTCGCACTTCAGTTCTCCTCATTGGACAGGTGGACAACTAGGATGGGCCATTTTCAACCAATTTTTATTTTAAATATCATAGAATTATTTCTAACTCAATTATCAGTGCAGATTACATAATTCACTTAATTATATTTGATATTACACTAAATTTTAAATTATTGATGTATTTTAAAATTTTTTAATAAAAATTTGAATATAATTGTTCTTCCATATTTATTAGGTACTAATATTAGAAATAAAGAATGTAAATATATTCACTGATTAGAAAATATTTTAGAGATCCATAAGTTGTATCTTTATCTTTATATTTTTAAAGTATAAAATTTCAAATTATGTGATACATTATTCTTTGACTAAAATTGACTAAAAAAGAAAAAAAAAGATTCAATTAACACGTTAATTGACATAACCAGCAGAGAGGATAACATGCACGGCATAGTATGACTAAAATACCCTTATACCCATCATTTTGACAAATAAAGCAATAAAATAATCTATTGAATGCAATAAAAAAATTAAAAAAAAATGATCAAAAGAAACAACGACTTCACACCAACATCAACCACGACCAATTACACAACATTATAACAATAGATAACTACACCATAACCACTTCACACAAACTAAAGTCCCAGTAATACTAACTTCGAGAGCAATTAAGCCAGCTACAGAAACCCAGAGACCATCAATATAAAGAAAGGGGATGAAAGGAAGCAAAATAGATGGATGACAATTTCTAGAAAATTTCTATAATTTCATACCGAAGACATCCACCGAAACCCATTGCAAAGAAACAAAACCACCGCCAAACTTTGACACCATCTAAACAAGCCGACCACCTAATCTCTAACTCTACAAAAGCAATCAAATCCTCTATTGCGAAACCTAAGAACCACCTTTAATTACCATTGCAATCGAGTCAGACACCATTAGCCTCAATAAACGCTCTTTTTTGCTTAATCCAATCAATCAACCATTACTTAAGAACCACCTATAATTACCAATTGGTTAGGGTTTGGGGCTAGGAGGTGTGGTGGTGGAGGAGGGATTGCGGTGATGGTGAAGGGGTAGTAACGGTGAGGCTGTTGTGATGTAAAAGGGATGGTGATGAGGTATTGGTGGTGAGGCTGCGTTGATGGTGAAAGGACTGTGATGGGGTAGGGGTATACTTAGGTTAACCCTAGTTTGGTTTACAATTTACCCTGAGTTTGGTGACGTGGCAAAGAGCATTAATTGTCAGTTGGTTTCAACTGACTTTTTGTATTATTTTTATCCCATATAAGTTTGATTTCGATTTTACCCTTACCGTTTAAATTTAATATTGGAAATTGAAATCATGGGACGATTTACAATATTTGATCTCTCGGGAGAAAAATCAAGATTTCCCCTTTCAAAATCAAATTTGGGTTTGTAAATTTTATAGTGATGTCATAATTCATATAAGCCCCACAAAAGTGTTAAATAAGTAGGTTTGTCATTTGGGAAAAAATATATAGAGAGCATTCAGAGCATTTCACGTCTTGGCTCCGGAACCGGAACAATACTTGCCCAGAAAATCCGCAAACTCTCTTGATCGATTCCTTTCTTTCCCTTCTTTAATTATAATTGCCGCTCTCCTCGCCGCATTTAGAATAAAACAACTTTCAAAGTCATAAACACTAGTCTTGTAGCATTTTTTAAAGTGCCAGAAAATGATAATCACTTTTTATTTGTAATGCAGTATCAGTATTCCTAACAGGTAAACAAACTGTTTTTTTTTTTTTTGTTTTTTTAATTGATAAGCCTGTCTCATAATTTACTCCATGGCATTGTGAGCTGTTAAACCTCATAGCGGACCTTCAACATCCTCATATGAAATCTGCACTAAAAAGCTTGGTAATAGATAACAAGTTTTTGATACTTGCAAGCTATGTTGAAAGTTTGATTTCCTCAACAATATTACAAATGACATTAAAAATTAAAAGAAAAAAGAAAAAACCTTTCTATGTTTTGCTCTTAGGTTGGTTGGTTGTTGTTGTTTTTTTTTTTTTTCTTGTAATTGTACTGTACTAGTATTAGCTGTAAAGAGACAGGTTCATGGAATTTTACAACATTTTCCTTGTTAAAAAATGAGGTGGGGCTTACTCAAGAAATTAAGGAGGCCGGGCACGGATAACATTACTTTAAATTTTGATATTACACGAAACCCGCCTAAAACCACCCATTGCTAGGTCTACTCGCTGCCCTCACTCTTATGCCCATTTTGTTCACCATTTGATTATCCTTGTCTATTTTTTTCTTTTTTAATAAAAGAAAAGGTTTAATAAAAATTTAATCAAAACGTAGATAGTTTTTGTCCGAATAATGATAGTTTTTGTTGGAATAAAAAGGTTTAAAATTTTATGAGTTATAAATATAATTGTGCATAAGTTACAAAATTCATTGAAGGACTTACAAAGTTTGATTTCATTTGTAGGTTACATAATTTATTAAACACATTATGTCATAGGAGTTACACTATTAATTATATAGGTTATAAAGTCTAGGACACTAGTATATAAGGAGGTCTTTAGGTTCAATTTTAGTCTTATTATCAAAGCCATCACTCCCCCATTTTCAATTTTAAAATTCCACAATTTTGCAACTACGACTTGTAAGACTGATTCATATTCTTCTAATAATCGTGCTCATCGAGGAAAGTGGCTGAGAGCTATTGAGTTGTATCTTAAAGCCCTTGAGGACCGTCTTTCATCAGCACAAAAGAGAGGACTCTTTAGCTTTAGGATAACGCTTTACGCGTGCCTCTCATAGCACATGCCAGATTTTTTCAACTTGCTTTTATTGTTTTTATTTTTGTTATTTATTTTATTATTTGTTTCTTTAATATATTTCAAATAATATTGATTGAGCATGTGTTATTTGGTGGATTAATAATATATTTCTAACAATCTAAAGCCAAAGATTACTCACTTGTTTGTTTTGATATTCAAATTTGTTTGATAAATTTTAATTTGTTTATTCTAATCATATAATTGCGCGTGTATTTATTATAATATAATATTTAATTAATAAATCATTGCCTGGTTTGATCTGGTTTGATTTAAAGTGTGTGTGTGTGTGTGTGTGTGTGTGTGTGTGTGTGCGCGCGCGTGCGTGCGTGCGTGTGTGTGTGGGTGTGTGTGTGTGCGGGCGCGCGCCCGTGCGTTCATGCGTGCGTGCGTGCGTGCGTGCGTGCGTGCGTGTGTGTGTGTGTGTGTGTGTGTGTGTTGGTTGCAAGGTGTGACTTATAAAGTATTTTTTTACATATCATAATTATTTCTTAAAGTTTGTTTTAAATTCATTTATGGCTTGAAGTTATGTTTCCAATAGAATAATATATTATTTAGACAAAGTTTGAAATTTTTAATACATTAAATTTTATTTATAAAACTGAATGTTACATTATTTTTTCCTTAAATATTCAAGTTTCTGTTACAACTCTAAAATAACTTTTAATGCATTAAATTTTATTTATAAAATGGAAGGTTACATTACTTTTATCTTAAATATTTAAGTTTTCGCTACAACTCTAAAATATTTATGGTATTAAGTTGTTATAACTTTTATTAATTAATTTATTAGTTTCAAAATTCTAAACGGTTTTATTTTATTTTCAAATTTAAAATAGTTATTTAATTTAATTATCGATTACAAATTTTTCTTCAGTGTCTACTAATTGTTTAATTAGTTTTAAAATTTTTTAATTGCATATTGAATAATTTGTGACATTTATCTTATATATTGTGCACAGATTCATATTTGTTATTTCTTTTGCTTTTAGATATTTTAGTACAAAGAAAATGAATAAGATTGAGAAAGTAAATAGTGTAAAACCTGAAAAATTTAATAGACAAAATTTTAGGAGATGGCAAAGACAATTGAGATATTGGCTTACTATTCTAGGTTTAATTTCGGCTATTGAACCAACTAGTCAACTTCGTGAACCATCGAGTCAACATAGCAGTGAATCTGCAATCCAACAAGCCTCTAGTTCCACTTATACCTTCACAACTCGAATGTTGAAAGAGGAGATAGATTATCATTGTCACAATAGAATATTAAGTGCTTTATCAGATCATCTCTTTATGAAACTACTAAAAATGCCATAGAATTGTGGAATACTCTTGAAGCCGTTTATGGGATCGAAGGCACTGGTCTAGATAGGTTTGCTGTTTCAAATTTTAATATTTGCAAAATGGTGGATTCTAAGCCTATTAGAGATCAAATTCATGAGTTGCAAGAACTTTTGATAAGAGTTGAGAAAAATGGTACTACTCTTAGTGAAGATTTAAGGTGTCATGTTTAATAGAAAATTTACCTCCTACTTGGTCTGATTTTTTCAAATCTTTAAAACATAGACAAGGAACTGTTTCCATGACACAAGTGATTAACTCACTTATATTTGAAGAAAATAATAGAGCTTGTACTATTAATCAAATTGAAAGTACTAATGTAAACTTAGTTGAAAACATAAGAAATTTCAAGAACAATAAGAGAAATGGTTTTCAACCAAGGAAAATGAGCTTTAAGAATAAGAATCATCAACATAATAGGTCTAAGAATTCTAAAGGCAAAGGGGATAGGATTTGCTATATTTGTAGAAGGTCTAATCATGTTGCAAAGCATTACTATTACAAGGAGACAGAAGCTTACAAATCTAAGCCTAAGCAACATCATAAAGATCAAAAGGATCAAGTACATTTCTTGGAAGAAGGAAGTCCAAGTGAACCAAATGAACCTCTCATTAGGTATAATAATTCTAATTCTTTGAGTGTCAACTTTACTTATGAAATAATGAATGGTGGTTAGATGGAGGCACGAATATTCATGTTTGTTCTCATATAAGTTATTTTAAAAATATCATAATTCAAGTGGAGGAAGTGTGACTTTAGGCAATAATACTACCGCACAAGTACTTAGGATTGGAGATATTGAATTGAAGATGACCTCTAGAAAGACTTTAATTCTCAAGGAAGTGCGCTATGCTCCTGAAGTGAGAAGAAATCTTGTTAGGTACAAAACTGTTTTAGAGGCCAATCGAGTTGTAATCTCTAAAAATAATGTATTTGTAGGTAAAGGATATGTTTGTGATGGTTTATTTAAGTTGAATAATTTTTCAAGATCTAATAAAGTTTTCAACGTTTTTAATATTGAAACTTCTAATATTTGGCATGGGAGACTTGGACATGTATCTTTAAAGAAAATCAAAAGAATGATGGATCTTGACTTAGTGCCTAAAGTTATAATTAATTTTAAACAAAAATGTGAGATTTGTGTTCAAACTAAACAACCTAGGAAGCCTTATAAGTCAGTTGAGAGGACAACCCAAGTTTTAGAACTTATACATAGTGATGTTTGTGATTATAATCGATTACCTACTAGAGAAGGAAATAAATACTTTGAAACATTTATTGATGATTGTTCTAAGTATTGTTATGTACACTTGATTAAAACTAAGGATGAGGTATTTGATAAATTTAAAGTACACAAAAATGAGGTAGAAAATCAATTAGATAAAAGAATTAAGAAGCTTAGATATGCTAGAGGAATTGAGTATACTTTAAGTGTTTTAAGTATTTTTTGTGAAGAGAATGATTTTATTCATGAGTTAACTCCACCTTACTCACCACAATCTAATGGATTGCTGAGAGGAAGAATAGAACTTTGATGGATATGGTAAATTCTATGTTGTTAAGTTATAGTTTACCAAAGAATTTGTGGGGAGAAGCAATATTATCCGCATGTTTTATATTTAATAGAATAATTATTAAGGACTTAGAGAAAACTCCTTATGAAATTTAGAAAAGAAGAGTTCCTAATGTTAAAATCCTTAAAGTGTAGGGGTGCTTAGCTAAGGTTGGTATACTTGAGCCTAAGAGAAAGAAACTAGGACAAAAAACAATAGATGTAGTTTTTATTGGATATACCCAAAATAGTAGTGTAAATAGATTTTTAGTTATAAATTCTGAAGTTATTGGAATATCTAATAACACAATCATAGAAGCTATAGAAGCTACTTATTTTGAAGATATTTTTCCTTTTAGAACTAGAATTCAAAAAACCACTTATGGTCTTTACTTCAATTGATAATGAGAAAATACTTTCTAATTTTTCAGTTGATGAATCACAAGTTGAACCTAGGAGGAGTAAAAGACCTAGAAAAGAAAAGAAGTTTGGAGAAGAATTTTATACTTACTTGGTGGAAGGAGATCCTAGTTCTTATAAAGAAGCTGTAACTTCCATTGATGCACTTTTTTGGAAGGAAGCTATAAATAGTGAATTTGAATCTATAATTCACAACAACACTTGGGTTTTAGTGGATCTTCCACCTAGAAACGAAGCAATAGATTGTAAATGGGTCTTTAGAAAGAAGTTGAAATTGGATAGTTCAATAGATAAGTATAAGGCAAGGCTAGTAGCAAAAGGATTTACACAAAGAGAAGGAAGAGACTATTTTGATACTTACTCACCAGTTTCTAGTATTACAACAATTAGAATTTTGACAGCTTTAGCATCTATACATAATTTAGTTATTCATCAAATGGATGTGAAGACCCTTTTTTTAAATTGGAGATTTAGATGAAGAAATTTATATGAAACAACCTGAAGGTTTTACAGTGAAAGGACAAGAACACAAAGTTTGTAGGTTAGTTAACTCTCTTTATGGTCTAAAGCAAGCTCCAAAACAATGGCATGAGAAGTTTGTTGAAGTAGTTTTAAGTTATGAATTTATGATTAATGAACATGATAAATGCATATATTATAAAGAGATTAATGGAGCACACGTTACTTTGAGTTTGTATGTAGATGATATTTTGATTTTTGGATCGAACTTGGAGATAATTAATGATGTGAAATCCTCTTTGTCTAGAAACTATGATATGAAAGATTTGGGTGAAGCAAATGTAATTCTAAGCGTGAGAATAAAGAAGACTTCTAAGGGTATTATCAAAAAAATTCCATTGAGAAAATGTTAAAGAAGCTTGGATACTTTGATTCTAAGTCGGTATCTACTCCTTATGACCCTAACGTTGAGTTAAAGAAGAATCAAGGGGAACCGATGTCTCAATTAAGGTATTATCAAATTATAGGATCTTAGTTATACATAGCAAATAAAACTAGGCCTGATATATCATATTCAGTGGGTAGACTTAGTAGATATACTTATAATCCTAGTGAAGAGCATTGGCTTGCTTTATAAAGAGTGTTTAAAAATCTTAAAGGAACAATCGATTATAGATTTTCAAATGTTATCGAGGGATATAATGATGCTAATTGGATTACAGACAATGTAGATGTTAAATCCACAAGTGGTTATATGTTTCTTTTAGGAGACGCAGCTATATCTTGGGGTTCGAAGAAACAAACCTTGATTTCTAGAAGTACTATGGAGTCTAAACTTATAGCTTTAGACACTACTTGTAAAGAAGCTGAATGGATCAAGAGTCTTTTCATGAAAATGTCTTTGGTGGTTAGAAATATATCCTCTATTCCTATACATTGTGATTGTAAAGTAATTATAGATTTGGTGAAGTAAACTCATACTAACAAAAAGATGAGTAGACATATAAGAGTGAGATACAAGTCTGTGAGAAGTCTTTTAGGCTATGCCGTTGTAACTTCGGAGTACATTAAGTCTGAATTAAATATTGCTGATCAGTTAACTAAAAGGCTTTCCTTGAAAGCTACTAAAGAATTGTCGAGGGGGATGAGCCTAAGCTTATAAGGGAGTCACCTAGGTAGGTAACCCAACCTCTATGATTGGAGATCCCATGAAGGAGGTTCAATGGGTGGAAACAATCCATATTGCGTGACTTAGTAAGCACTACTATTATGGAGATATTTTCGAGAAGATATACTCTAGTTCATCCCTAAGGCAAAACTGCTTCATATGTGATATTAAGGAAAGGTATATTTACCTTGAATAATTCAAGGCAAGCATTCTCTTGCAAGGTATAGGTCACATATACCTTTGGAGGACTTACCTAAGTGTGAGTCGTTCTGAGGTCGTGACCGTGAAGATTGAGCTGTTTTATAAAAACTCTCATAAGAATCAAGATTGAGCGCATGGCCTTTAATAGCGCTAACCCGCAAAAACTAAGTCTTTGTCGATATTATGCGTGTGATAGTTTGAAATTTGGTCAAGGAACCGAGTTCAAGACATAGTTCACTCAGGTGCCTCAAATAAATGCAATCAACACTAAGTGTAAGTTCAAGCTCGAAAGGCACCTACATCAATTGCATAATATAAGGTTGCAAATTTTTTTTTTTCAAACCTTTTTGTGAGGGACTGTTGGAATAAAAAGGTTTTAAATTTTATGAGCTATAAATCATAATTGTGCATGAGTTACAAGTTTGATTTCATTTATAGGTTACATAATTTATTAAGCACATTATGTTATAAGAGTTACACTATTAATTATATAGGTTACAAAGTCTGGGATACTAGTATATAAGGAGGTCTTTAGGTTTAATTTTAAACTTGTCATCAAAGCGATCACTCCCCCATTTTCAATTTCAAAATTCTACAATTTTGCAACTACGACTTGTAAGATTGGTTCGTATTCTTTCGGTGATCGTGTTTATCGAGGAGAGTGGCTGAAAGCTATTGGGTTGTATCTTGCAGTCCTTGAGGATGGTCTTTCACTCGCACGAAGGGGAGGACTCTCTGGCTTTAGGATAATGCTTTACGCATGCCTCTCATAGCACAAGCCAGATTTTTCCAACTTGCTTTTATAATTTTTATATTTGTTATTTATTTTGTTATTTATCTCTTTAATATATTTAAAATAATATTGATTGAGCATGTATTATTTGGTGGATAATATATTTGTAACAGTTTTGATACATGAGAAACAAATCATAGTTAGCAAGGATTAAATAAATAAATATTTCTTAAATAATATTACATCTATAACTCATTTATAACCAATTTATTTTACAACCTGAGTTAACAAAATATTAGTAGATAGATAATTACCATATTATATAATTTAGTATTTAATATTTTTTATTTATTTTTATTTTTTACTTATCCAATGATATTTTACCAACTCAAGTTGTAAGAAATGTTGGTTGTAGATGATTTGAAGGTATAATAATATTATTATTTCTTTCTCACATTCACATTTGATAATGTAATTTTTTTTTTCAACTAAACGCACACAAGCCTTTAACTTCAGTTGTTTTAGCAACAAGAATTTTTGAAGTCAATCTCCTTGAAAACATATTTCCTATTTGGTTATGAATTTTGTGTTTTTGTTACTATAATTTTTGTTTCAAAATGAAATGATAATATATGTTTATGCATATTTCAAGAAGAATAAATGATAGAGACTATGTTTGGTCATATGTAATTTTTATTTTTATTTGAAATAAATGATAGTTGAAAAAATTAAAAAATAATTTTCTATTTTCAAGTATTATAAAATTATTAAAATATAATATCTAATGAATAAAATTATTTATACTCAAATTAAAAATCTTATTTGAAATAAAAGAGGGGAGAAAAAAAGTTGTTTTCATTTTCATAAAGAAAGGTGTATTATAAGTATTATACTTTGGTTATGCATTTCTTTTTAGTGTTTTTAAGTTTAAACATAGAAGCAAACAATTTTCTTTACATTATTCGATAAATTCATATCAAAACATTTTTTTTTGGAAAAGTTACTTAGTAATATAAATCCAAAAAAGTTATAATGTACAAAAATCTGAGGGGCATACCCCAAGAATTACAAAGGGACGTAAAGTCCAAATAAACAATCCAACAAAAAGATAGAAAATGAAGGCCACAAGCGGCCTAAACAAAGTAAAAAAGCCACAAACGGCCTTAACAACATAGAAGAGAAATGATCACAAACGGTCTAAAATATAAAAATACAAGAGCTTTAACCCTTCTTGTTTTTCTTCTTCTTACCCTTCTTTACCGGGGTAGCTGGGGTGTCCGAATGAGCATGGTCAATCCTATCAGATTGATCATCCTCACTGAGCCCAATCAAAGGCTCAAAACGAGTGGGAGAAGACAGTAGGTATCCGCCCTGAGGAAATAGATGCCTCACGATTTGTAGAACATTTGATAGTGCCCAAAAGTCTACCCTCGTCAGTCGCAAAAGGAGATGGAGAATCAGAATCTGAAACTGACTCTGCACTCGGAACTGTAGTAGCCTTCGGAGGCTCAACTTGCACTGCAGAAACTTCTGGGATAGTAACTATTTTGGTGCAATCAACGACCTTGGTCACATCCTTTTCTTTTCTCAAAGGGGCACTATCAGAGGTGCTAGCCTCATTCTTATCTGGACTTGAAGTCTTTACCGATTCTGGACAACGATGACCAAACTTGCAACATTTGGGACAATGTTTTGGAACCCACTCATATTCAACTTGAATTTGAATGGGCTCTGGAGAGAGTTTGCATCTGAACTCAAACTTCTTAATCGGAGGGTGGGTTGCATCAA
This sequence comes from Boswellia sacra, assembly GCA_013180625.2. Taxonomy (NCBI): domain Eukaryota; kingdom Viridiplantae; phylum Streptophyta; class Magnoliopsida; order Sapindales; family Burseraceae; genus Boswellia; species Boswellia sacra. The sequence continues at coordinate 628,826 of SNVD02005717.1, forward strand.
GAAGAACACATACCCTCGCATATTCCAATCTAGAAAGATCAGAAGTCATCTTGTCACAAGAAATAGGCTCTCCAACCATGCTGGAAACAATACTAAGGCCTTTGGTTGTCCATAAAGGAAACGGCAGCCATATAATCGGATCCAAACGGGAAATTCCGCTACTTGATCCGCATTAAAATTCAAATGTGGATGCCAAGGCTGTAAGAAAATGTTTTTACCTCCAAACATCCAAGGACCGCGAGCAATGATAGAATGAACCTCATCCTCAGTTCGAAAACGAAAGAGGAGAAAGCCCGTGTCTGTTGAGCGGACGTCCTCTAGGCCGCTAGATTTCCATGCACATATGGCTATCGAACGTGCAGCATGATAAGGCATCACATATCCGGGAAAGAAGCCGACAAGACATCTACGCCATTCGGCCACATTCTCATCGACAATCTCATCTGGAATCTCAAGGATTGTACCCGGTTTCTTAGGAGTAACCGGATTCAATTTGCATCGGGTACTCGAATTAGTGATCTTGATTTTATCAGCCCAAGAGCCAGCAGTTGACTTGGGTGCATCCATCAAGTGAAATACGGATCAAATACAATGCAAACTCATAAAAAAGAGATGGAAAACGAAAGCAAACCAGGCACCGAAGCGGCTTGGCTTCCAAAGTCGTCGTCGCCTCTTTAAAAAAAAAAACAATAATCCACAAGGAATCAAGGAAGCGGTCAAGAAGGAAACTTGCGTGGAATAACCCGATGAGCAAACTGGAAAAAATTCGGTAAATAGTGCACCAGATGAACAGTGTCGCCGTCACCGGAAAAGTGTCTTCCGAAACTTTAATCGCGATTTCTGGCTGATTTGCTTAGAATCTGATAATGTAACAGAAGAGAAAATTGACCAGCGGTGCTTGAAAACATGTAACCACTAATAACCTCCTCACATTTACAGAAGCTCAATTCATAATTGAAATACATTAAAAAAAAGGAGATATTTAGGAAGGACTTCGAAAAGTTGCCAAGAAGCCAAGTAGATGCTATAGACCTAGATATTTGACATGCCAATAATTTATGTTCCTAAATTTTGGATGACTTTTGTATAAAGAAGTTTAAGAGACCTTAGAAGGAGAGAGATGAGCTATGGCAATTGGCAAGATGTTTTCTCAGTTTTAGCTAGATTTATGGATAAGATCAAGATGAAAAGATAGTAGGTATGATAAACTGTGTTTAAAAAGTAAAACTAATATTTTATTTAAGGGATAGGATGACTAGCCTTTAAGATTACACTATTTTTTACACCAATTGAGGATTTTTATTAAAAAAACAATATTGATAGAAATATGATGATGTGGTATAGAAATCAATTGTAAATACATTATAATTATTTGACAAGCAAATCTTATCCTTATCTCATCTCTACCTTATCTTTTTACAAAAGTGAGATTGATTGTTAGTGTCAACGTGTACTACACTTGCATGTGTTATACACATGATGATGCTGGACCAACTAGTGACAAAATAAGAATGTTATATTGTTTCTTATTTTATTGTTTCTAGAAGTATAGTTTAGGAAGTATTTGATTCATAATAAATATCTTCTTAGATTAGGACATTGTTTAATGTATTCAAGTTAAAATAGGAGAACATTTATTTGTGTCCTAATTCCTTTAAGAGTTACTTATAACACTTTCTATTATATTTGTCTTTATCCTAATAAGAGTTTGATTAGGATTTTTACAGGATTTTAAGGAGATTTCGATCAGGCATCCCAATATATATATAACGTTATATTTACATAACACAGTAGTTGGTTGGGTGAGTTTATGTCACGGCATTCCAGGAATTGAAAAGAGAGCTTCAAGCCTTCAACGCAAATTGGAATACTTCATTGATTTGATTTTATGAGTGCTTTATTCATGTATGAGAGGTTGTAATCGTGCATGAATTTTTTGATTAGGTCTGTCTGAGTTAGTATATACTTGAGAGAACTTGCGAGTTAAGTGTTTATGTAATTCAGTATCAGACATCATGGTTATGTTTAACTTAACAGTGTGTGTTAAGTTATCAGCGCCAAAGAGTGAGCAGTGTCACTAGAGTTTAAGATGTTGACGAGATTTTGTTTTACAAAGATTAGATCAGTGTGTGAAAGTGAGTCAGCACTGTAAACTATCCTAAAGATTGTACAAACAAGAACTTAGTGAATTGCAGCTCTAAAGCTGTCCATGGATGTAGGTTATATAATGAACCACGTAAAATCCTCTTGTACTAGTTTATTTTTCAGTTTATTGTTATATTGCTTATAACTGCATACTTCCAGAGCTTACAATTGGTATCAGAGCCAGGTTCACTGATATATAAGTGAAGAAACAATCACATTGATTTGGAAGAATAGAGTTTATTCGTAATGGAGGATCCGAAACACAACCACCTATTCTTGATGATGGTAATTATCCATATTGGAAGAAATAATGATGATGTATATCAAATCTCTTGATGATAGGGCATAGACCAGTGTGCTTAAAGGATGGACACCGCCAACAAAGTTAAATGCTTTTGGTGATTCCGAACCCAAACCTGAGGAGGAATGGATTGATGAAGAATATCGATGTTCAAGCTAGAACTCAAAGGCTCTTAATGCAATTTTTACTGCAATGGGCTTAAATAACTTTGGACAGATTTTAATATGCAAAGTGGCCAAAGAAGTTTGGAACATTCTTAAGGTAAAACATGAAGGTACTACATCTGTTAAAAGATCTAAATTGATGAGACTGAATTCTCAATTTGAAAATTTGATGATGCATGAGTATAAGTCAATTTCTGAGTTTCACTCTAAGTTATATCACATCATTAATTCTGCATATATGCTTGGCAAAACTTTCACTGATGCAAAAATTGTTCTAGATAAATTTCAACGTAAAATTTCAACTATTGAGGAAGTTAAAAACATTGATGAGATGAGGGTTGATGAACTGATTGACATTCTCCAAAACTTTGAAATTAATCAGAGTACTAGGAAGCAAAAAGCAAAAAGTATTGCATTCAATGTTAAAACTGACAAATCCGATAATGAAAGTAATGATGAACTTGATGAAACTGATTCTAAACAGATTGCTTTTCTAACAAAAAATTATGTCAAGTTCATGAAAAAGAATTTCAGGAAAAAGAATCAAGGAAAGCCACAAATGAAAACAAGTTCAGAAAATTCAATAAGGAAAATCATAAGAAGAAATTGAAGCAGCCTGATAAGAAAGGACAGATTTAGTGTTATGAATGTTCTGGTTATGGGCATATTCAATATGAATGTGCTAATCTCAAGAAGAAGAACAAAGGCTTGACAGCTAACTGGAGTGATGAATCAGAATCTAATTTGGAAGATCAAGAATGCATGAGTAATTTTGTTGCATTCACAGCATCTGCAGCTAACAAACGGAAAGCTGTTATGATGGATATAACAGAACATTGTAGAACCAATGTTGATCATTCAGATATAGAAAATGATCCAGAATACTATGAAGAGTTGCAAGAAACTTACAATGCACTCTATAGTGAATGGCTGAGTTAGAAAGAGAAAATCAAAACTTTGAAGAAGGAGATTGAAGTGCTAACATATGAAAAATCATATGTTGAAAACTGTATCATAGAACTAGAGCTTGCTTTGACAAACAAAACAACACATATTGAGAAAATTACAACAGAATTGATTGAGAACAAAAGATGTGTTGATCAACGCAGAATTGGGTCAGCTAAACTTGATCAGGTCTTGAGTCTTGGAAGAGACAATTCCAACAAACATAGATTGGGTTATACATAAGGTAATGTTGCATCCTCATCAACAACAGTGTTTATAAAAGCTTCAACATCAGGTAAAAATTCTAAACCTAACTCAATAAGGTCAAGTCCTAGTTCAAAAAGCAATGAAACATTTGTTTCTCCTCTAAGCCCTTTCAAATGCAGTCCTGAAAAGGTAAAAAAATTTATTCCAACTTGTTATTTTTGTGGTAAAAAGGGGATATATTAAACTTAGATGCTTTAAAGTGTTGAATCTATTGCATAAAAGATCAAAACATTTCAAACTGTTATCAAAGACACAACTGCAGTGGGCTAAGAAAGAGAAGACAATTTGTAAAGTTGCTTTTACTGATCTTAAACATTATTCTAATGATTTGTAGTATTTTGACAGTGGTTGTTCCAGGCACATGATTGGAAATAAACAGTTTTTGAGTGATTTTGAAGCATGTGGGGAAGGAAATGTCACTTATAGAGATAGAGTAAAAAGTAAGATCATTGGCAAAGGCACTTTGAATGTTAAAGGCCTACCCAACTTCTAAAATGTCTTGCTAGTTGAAGGTTTGAAAGCTAATTTAATTAGTATTAGTCAGATATATGATGACATGTATATTGTTAATTTCACACAAAATAAATGTCTGGTCTTAGACAATTTTGGTAAATGCATTTTAGAAGGAAAGAGATCTTTGGATAATTGTTATCTATTAAAAATTGCATTTTAAGCTAAGATTTCGGATTTAGAATTGTTGCATCAAAAATTGGGACACTTAAATTACAAGGAGTTTGATGCTATAAAAGGAGTTCCTAAACTTGATGACAAAGTTAATGAAATTTGTGGACTATGTCAAATGGGAAAACAAATTAGAAGTTCACACAAATCTGTTTCACATCTTAGCACTTCCAAAATATTTGATTTGCTTCATATGGATCTTATGGGTCCCATGCAAATTGAAAACATTACAGGTAAGAGATACATATTTGTGTGTGTGGATGACTATTCTAGATATACTTGGGTTGATTTTATTAAAAAAAAAAATCTGACACTTTTGAAGCTTTCAGGAATCTATGTGTTAAGCTTGAAAATGAGCAAAACAGGAACATTACAGGATAGTGAGAATAAGAAGTGATCATGGAAAGGAATTTGAAAACGTTACCTATGCTAATTTTTGTAAATATCATGGAATTGAACATGAATTTTCAGTTCCAAAAACCCCTAAATAGAATGGCATTGTGGAAAAAAATAGAACTCTTTAAGAGATGGCTATGGGCTGAAGTAATAAGCACTGCTTTCAAATATAGTTTTTCTAAGATCTGGCACTAACCAGACACCTTACGAAATTTTGAAAGATAAAAAACCTAATTTTAAATATTTTCATGTTTTTGGATGCAGGTGTTACATCTTAAATGACAGACAACAGTTAGGCAAATTAGATCCAAGAAGTGATGAAAGAGTTTTTATGGGATATGCACAAAACAACAAAGCGTTTTGAGTTTATAATCTTCAAACTATGGCAGTCATGGAATCTGCAAACGTAGTATTTGATGATCTGGATGATTATGCAAAATACTCACAAGAAGAAAGCATAACCAGCTTCACAGAAAATACAAAAAAATCAAATTCTGACAGCAACAATAATAGAGACGATTCAATTATGAAAAAAGAAACGACTGCTGTTACATCAAATATAACAATGATAACTGACAACTCAAATCTGAACAAAAACTCAATCAGAAATGAAGATGAAAGAAAAGATCCACCCGCTTGGATATAGAAGGCACATCCAACCAGCTCTATCATTAGAACACCAGATGGCATGATGAAAACTAGGAGTAAGGTAAGGAATCAGGTAAGATTTGCATGTTACGTTTCATTAGTTGAACAAAAAAATATGAAAGAAGCTTTAAAAGAAGATGTTTGGATTCAGGCAATGCAAGATGAACTTAATCAGTTTAAAAGGAATGAAGTATGGGAATTAGTTCCTAGACTAGAAAATGCAAATGTCATTAAACTAAATGGATATTCAAGCATAAAACTAATGAAAGTGGTCAATTAGTAAGAAATAAGGCTAGGCTAATAGCACAAGGTTATACACAAGTAGAAGGCATAGACTTTGATGAAACCTTTACACTAATAGTTAGACTTGAGTCCATCAGATTACTACTTACAATTACTTGTTTGCTTGATTTTAAGTTGTATCAAATGGATGTTAAAACAACATTTTTAAATGGCTATCTCAATGAAGAATTTTTTGTTGAATAGCCTAAGGATTTTGAAGATCCTAAACATCCTGATTTTGTATACAAATTGCATAAAGCATTGTATGGATTGAAACAAGCTCTTAGAGCTTGGTATGAAAGGTTGACAAATTTTTTGATCAACAGACGTTATAGAAGAGGTAGCAATAATAAGACTTTGTTTATCAAACATGCATCTAACTATTTTACTGTTGCTCAAATATATGTAGATGACATTGTGTTTGGATCAACTAACAAAAGCAAAACTAATGAGTTTGTTAAGTTGATGTATGAAGAGTTTGAGATGAGCATGGTAGGACGATTAAATTTCTATCTTGGATTATAGGTTAAACAAATGAATGATGGGAGATTCATATCGCAATCAAAATATGCTAAAAATCTTGTAAAGAAATTTGGGCTTGAGAATTCAAAACCAATGAAAACTCTTATCAATACTAACCTAAAACTTTCAAAAGACAATACAGGAAAAGAGGTTGATGCAAGTTTGTATAGAAGCATCATTGGCAGTCTGTTATACATCACAACAAGTGGACCAGACTTGTGCTTTAGTGTAGGACTTTGTGCAAGATTTCAAACAAATCCCAAAGAATCACATCTGGCAGCAGCTAAAAGAATCATCAGGTATGTATATAGAACCCGTGATTATGGTATATGGTTTTCTAAAGATACAAATGATTATCTTGCAGGGTTTAGTGATGCTGACTGGGCAGGAAATGCAGATGACAGAAAGAGCACTTCAGGAGGATGTTCTTACCTTGGTACTAACTTAGTTTCTTAGCATAGCAAAAAGCAGAATTCAATTTCTTTGTCTACTGTTGAAGCTAAATACATAGCAGCAAGAAGTTGTTACACACAACTACTGTGGATGAAGCAAATGTTGAGTGATTATGGTATTGAACAAAAACCTATAACTGTATTTTGTGATAATACTAGTGCTATAAACATTTCTAAAAATCATGTTCAACATTCTAGAACAAAACACATTGACATAAGATACCATTTTATAAGGGAACTAGTATAGTCTAAGGTGAAGCACATTGAACACATCTCGACTGATAAACAATTAGCTGAATTATTCACTAAAGCATTAGATACAAAAGATTTGAGAATCTAAGAAAGGTCTTAGGCATCTGTCAGTTTTCTGACTAAACATCGCTTGTTGTTATGTTAAATATAACTGCAATATCATAAGTTTTCTTCTAATTAAGCATGTGTGAGCTGTAATATAAAATTGTGTAAATGTTAAGATACTAGTTTAAAATGAAAAATACAGAGAGGGCTACCAATATATGATGTGTGAAAGCCATCATAGAGAGTAACCTCAGGATATCTGAGAAATATGTTGAGGTCACCCACTCAAAGGAAAAGGGCTACCTCTATATTGTGTGAAAGCTACAGTATATATAATCCAATGGGATTAATTCTTAATATGTCAAAATAATATTTTTGACATCTCAATCAGTTGAAAAAGATAAATGAAAATAGCTTGCATGAGAAGAGAATAAATAGCTCTAAAATATGCTTCCTTAGAATGATTCATATGATGTTCAGATATTATTGTTTTGTATTTCTATTATGTTTCTCATATCAAACGATGCTCTTTGTGTCTATCTGAACTTTGACTTTTCTTGTGTGTCTATATGTCAAAATGTCATATCAGCTTTTAAATTCCTATTCATTAATGAAATTTATTAAGGGGAAGAAACTTCAATGGCAGGAATCCTAACTCTATTAGAATTTCTCATTTTAATGGAAATCAAATTTTAAATTCCTATTCATTAATGAAATTTATTAAGGGGAAGAAACTTCAATGGCAGGAATCCTAACTCTATTAGAATTTCTTATTTTAATGGAAATCAAATTTTAAATTCCTATTCATTAATGAAATTTATTAAGTTGTTTTGGAAAAGGATTTAAATTCAAATTTTGTGGGAAACGAAAATATATTAAAAATCAACCCTTCCCAAGCTTATCACAAATACACTTAGAGCATTCTCTGTTAATACCATACTCAATCAACAGTTTCTCCACTCACTCTCGTCTTGCTTCTCTCTGTTCTGAGATTATTTTACAGCCTTGAAACCCTAGCAATGACGACATCTTTTGATTCTTCAAAGACCACCAGTTCCTCATCTTCCTAACACGACTCTGGTCACAATAGTAGTGACAGAGCACAGTCGTCTCATTCGCAACAATAACATACAGAGATCCCGATTGATCCCGCAATGAGTGAAGACGAGTTAATTCTTATCAAGAGAATGAAAGACAAGGTTAAACCAAAGTTGAACAAATTCCTTTCAGCAGCCGTTAAGCAGAAATTCTTGAAGTATATGTCAAAGAGGAAGTTGTAGATTGAAAGGCCAGTGAAGCTAACTGACTTTAACAAATATGGTTTGATGAGCTTCTTGAGTCTATTTACTGGACTCGAATGGTAAACAATTTCCTACCCCCTGTGAAATCTTTAATTCAAGAGTTTTATGCAAATATCACTACTTCCATTGATGTACCGAAGAGCTATCATTATCACAAAGTGTATTATAGAGGAAAGTTTGTGAAATTCTCATCGAATATCATCAACACATTCTTTGATATACCAATAGGTAGTTTGCACTCTGTGAATGAAAACTTTGATATGGTAGTCGTGATTAAGGAGTTAACTGTTCGAGGGGATATAGATTGGAATCCTAGAGATGGAATTGATCAACAATATCTTAAAAAGAAGTATAGAGTACTGCATAAAATTGCTCAATTTGACTGGTTTCCCTCTTCACACCAAAACCAGATCAGGGAAGAAAGAGTAAAATTTTGTTCTGCTTGGGCACTAATATACCTATTAATCTAGGTTTATGGATTTATCATATGATTGTTTGGATTGCACCGTATCAATCAGACTACCATTTACTTGTCTTTCCTTGTTTAATTCAAGGCATTTTAGCACAAAATGGCATTCCCATTAGCCCCAAAGAACACACTGAAATTTTGTCTAAATCTATCACACAAGGCTTTCTACATCGCTTGCATAATAAAACTGATCTGCCTGCATCCAAACCAAAACCAAAGAGAGTCCGCAAAAATCCCATTAGCAATGTAGAAGAACAGCTTGCTTTGATCAAGTTTGTTTTGACTGATATTGTGCAGGATCTTAAAGACATCAAAGCAAAGTCGTTTGTTTTGGAGGCAAAGCTTGCAGGACAATCTGGTGCTGCAGAAGAACCACAGTCTATGGAAACTAAAAATATGGTACATGAGCAGTCTGTGAGCACATGCTAGAGACTGATGCACCAATGCCTAAGGCAGCCAAGCAAATGCCTATAGAAGATCAAGCTGAACAACCTACTGTTGAGACAGACATAACAGCAAAAAAGAAGATGAAGAAAAAGAAATCCAAGAAGAAAGCAAAGGGAACTAAGTTGAAAGGAAAAAAGAAGGTTAAAGTAGTGAAGAAAATGTCTGACAAAAGGAAGAAGAAAATTTAATCAACAGTCCCAAAACTGAGGGATGAGTCCTTTTCAGGTGAACCAACACAAGAAGAACCTGAAATGACATTACCTTCACCACCTGCTGAGGCAGCCTGATGTTCCTCCAGTCCTTGAAGTAGAACATCATGACTCTCCACCATCACAATAGTCACCCCCATATATCACACAGATCGCACCAGGTGTATAACACACACAGGAACCCATTCCTGTAGCAAAAAAAAAACAAAACCAACCACAGCACTCCCAACTCAACTTGCAGTAGAATCACTGGTATTTCCATAACGTCCTATTGTTCAGTTGCAACCAACAGAAATCAGTGCTGACTGACTTGATAAGGAAATACGCAAGATTGTGGCTGAAGTCACTTCCACTTCATTAGAGACAATTGAAGCATAGCTCACTCCTATGCCCTCTAAACAGCCTACACCCACTACTACAGGGAAAAGGTTCAAAATGAAAGCTAGAAAGTTCAAGAAGCGCTCTGGCAGTTCATCTTCCCCACCTGTTCGCAAGTCTCCCCAACTTCGTTAGTTTTTTTGGAACTTGTTCTGAAATCAAAGAGAAGAAAAAGTTTTCTGATAGATATAATTCCTGTTTTCTGTTTTGTTTTTGATCTTTTTTCTGTTTTTATTTTGATTTGATACTGCTAATTCTAATACTGTTTCATTTTTTTGTTGCTTTTTCTTGCCAAAGACAGTATGTAAGGAGTAAGGGGGAGTAAGGAATGTTTATGCTTTGTATGCATTCGAATTATTTTCTGTTTTGTGTTATTTCTTTACTATGTTATGTGTTATTCTCTACCTTTTTCATTTGATGTATATATATATTTTTTTATTTGCTCTGATCATGATTTGGTTAAAGTGTTGCTTTTGCAGGATATACACATCCAGACATTGCTCTGTTATATGCTTTGTAACTGCATACTCTTGTTACTTCTTTAAAAGCATGATATGTCTGTTTGCTAGATCATGATTGCTTATCGTTATGTTTATCTTCGTATGGTTTTCTTTGATCAGAAACAATTTGGTGTTTTCATCACAAGTTGCCAAAAAGAGGGAGATTGTTAGTATCAACGTGTACTACACTTGCATGTGCCAAGCACATGATGATTTTGTACCAACTAGTGATAAAACAAGAATATTACATTGTTTATTGTTTCTTATTTTATTGTTTCTAGAAGTATATTTTAGAAAGTATTTGATTTATAATAAATATCTTCTTAGATTATGACATTATTTAATGTATCCAAGTTAAAATAGGAGAATATTTATTTGTATTCTAATTCCTTTAGGAGTTACTTATAACACTTCCTATTATATTTGTCTTTATCCTAACAAGAGTTTGATTAGGATTTACAAGATTTTAAGGAGATTTTGATAAGGCATCCTAATATATATATATATAACGTTATATTTACATAACATAGTAATTGGTTGGGTGAGTTTGTGTCACGGCATTCTAGGAATTGAAAGGAGAGCTTCAACGTAAATTGGAATGCTTCATTGATATTTTATGAGTGTTTTATTCATGTATGAGAGGTTGTAATCATGCATGAATTTTTTTGATTAGGTCTGTCTGAGTTAGTATACACTTAAGAGAATTAGCGAGTTAAGTGTTTATGTAATTAAGTGTCAGACATCATGGTTATGTTTAACTTAACAGTCTGTGACAGAGAGTGAGCAGTGTCACTAGAGTTTAAGATCTTTGTGAAATTTTATTTTATAAAGATTAGGTCAGTGTGTGAAAGTGAGTCAGCACTATAAATAATCCTAAAGATTATACAAACAAGAATTTAGTGAATTGCAGCTCTAAAGTTGTTCGTGGATGTAGGTTTTATAACCGAATCACGTAAAATCCTCCTGTGCTAATTCACTTTACAGTTTATTGTTATATTACTTATAACTGCATATTTCCAGAACTTATATTAATGATTAGACAAAAAAAAAGAGGGAGAATAAATACAATATTTCAAACGTCTATTAATATGAAAATCAAAGTATCAACATACTTTCAAACAGTAAGGCAAAATTAAATAAGTAGAAGATCCTAATTCATATTCATGTTGTAATTAATGACATTATTAATTCTCTCACATTTTCCTTATTTTTTTATTCTTTGTCTCTTTGCTATACTTTTGTGTTTTATTTGTAAACATCCACCCGCAATTTTAGATGTCGTTGCCTACATACTACATAGCCCATTCTCATCTTCTTCTTTCTGTTGGGAATAGTTATAATAAATAAAACAACAATAATATCATAAAAAATAATAATATAGAAAAATTAAATAACATTTCTAAACTAGAAAAGAGATGAGAAATGTAATGCTTGAGCACCTGGGAGGCATGTTAAAGGCATTGTCCTAAAATCAAAGAGTCCTCCCCTCGTGCGGGTCATATCAGTACTCAAGGGCTCCAATATACAACTCAGTACTCATAGCCTACTTCTCGATGAACACGATAACCGGAAGAAAATAATCTGTCTCTATATGTCATGGTTGCTTAAAACATAGGAAATAGTCAAAGTATATTCTCATTCCAACGTTAGAACCATGAGACTCCTTTATATAATAATCTTATAGCTTAGATAACTTACAAATTAATTTTTGTAACTCCCAAGTCATAAGTTCTTAATAAAAACATGAACATAACAAATAATAAGTGTTGTAACTCATGTTTTTATTATTTTTGTAACTTATGAAATTAATCTCAAAATAAATTTTGTAACTCATGATGTAAATGTTTGTATTAAGCCTTTTATTTCCAACAGTCCCCCACGAAAGGTTTAAAACTTTAAAGCTTTATAAAATAAAATATTTAGATAAAAATACTCTTAAAATAAAAATTATATATAAAGAGCAACCTTCTATTATGCAATGGATATAGGTACCTTTCGGGTTTGAACCTACATTTAGTGTTATTAGTATCCATTTGAGAAACTTGAGTGAACAAAGCCTTGAACTCTATTTCTTGATCAAACTTCAAACTATGGCACACATAATATTAACGAAGATATGGCTTTGGCGGGTTAGCGCTATTAATGGCTATACGCTTAATCTTGATTTTCATGAGAGTTTTAGAAAACAGTCCAATTCTCATGGTCGCAGCCTTGACGACGCTCTTACTTAGGTGAGTCCTCAAAGTTAATGTCCTCACAAGAGTATCTAGTCTTTGAACTCATTCAGGATAAATATCCTTCCTAACATCACATACAACAAGCACTTTACCACAGGGATGAGCAAGATCATATCTTCTCTAAGATATGTCAATATAGTTGTATTTAACAAGTCACGTAATATGGATTGTTCCTATCCATTGAACTTCCTTCATGGGATCTCTAATCACAGAAATTGGGTTACTTCCCTAGGTGACTCTCTTCGGGCTTAAGCACATCCCCCTTGACAATTTAGTTAATTAATTAATATAGCATGCTGAAATTCTTCATAAATTTTCGTACACATGCACTCTCTACTTTATCTTATAAATTTTTCCATCTTTGATAATTGCTTCCACTAGCTCTCTTAATTCAAACAATATCAACTCTTATGAAATAATGTTAGAGTGCATAAAAATAAAATAAGTGAAGCTTAAAATGTTAATGTGAAATATCCAATCACCAAAAACTTAAAAATCTTAAGTAATAATATTTTTAAACTCATACACAACAATTAATAATCGTCTAATAACTTATAATAGCACCCTATTTTTTTCCTTAAAAATATCATAAAATATTAACAATAATAATGTAAGAAAACCCCCACATTAAGAAATATTTTAAATACATTAATAATAACTACACAAAATATTAATGCTCTAATTTGTTGAGTTTTAAAAAACTCATAGAAATAACAACTAAGCTCATATCATTATTGTCAAAAGTTTAATAACTAAAAATTTGAGACCTCTTTAAAACTGAAACCCCCACATTAGCAAAATATTTATTGCTAGTTTAGTAAACATAATATATAACTCATATATGATTAAATAATTATTATTAGCATTTTTACCATAATTTTGTTCAATGTAGCCACATAAGTTATCAAAATAAACAATTAATCTTCTTAACATACTCTAGTAATCAATTATTAGATATTATTATCTGATATGAATGATAACCACAAGAAACTATAAATTAATAGCTCACCATCTTGCATATAAGTTTCCAATAAACATATAGAAATGCATAATAAAAAATTTAATACATGCAAGTAACATACAAATTGAATTCTTAATCAATTTATAATAATATGCAATAAATGTCAATGATTATCTAGCTTCAAAATAATGACATTCTTAATTAGTGACATATAAAATTAATTAAATTATAAATAATCAATCTGTAATAAATTTTAATAGTAAGAATTTTCATAACTAAAAAATTTATTAGACTATAATAAAAACTCATAAAAGGTTTTAACAATAAAACCACTACATATAACTCACCTATATTCTTTGAAATAAAGCAATAATAAGAATATGTATATTACCTCTTTGACATTTTAATGTATTATACTTACAAGGTAGTTGTTGGAAAGTACGCTACCAATAAATTCAGCCCAAACTATTTCAAGTATAACTTTTGTGTTTAACAATTTCACAACGTTAAAATTCTGTTAATAAATACACAAGAAAATATATAAAGTAGCCATGTACTTGAGAGATTCTAAAAGTATAAGACATTTTTTTTCCTTCTAGCTACATGTAACATGTATTAAAACACCATAAAGATGCATTTAAATTTTTGTTTACATGTTAAGGACAGATGATAAAATTTTACCCATAATCATATGTAAATAATAATTCAATATATATAATCTACAATATGTGAGAGTTCTGGAGGTATGCAGTTATAAGAAATATAACAGTATGCTGTAATGTAAATCGGCACAGGAGGATTTTTACGTGGTTCATTTAAAAAAATCTATGTCCACGGACAATTATAGAGCTGCAATTCACTATGTTCTTATTTGTATAATCTTTAGGACCTTTTACAGTGCTGACTCACTCTCACACACTGACCTAATCTTTGACAAACAAAATCTTCGCAAAGATCCTAAACACTAGTGACACTACCTACTCTCTGTCGCAGATAACTTAACAGAACACTGTTAAGTTAGACATAACACCCGACGTTTGACAGAATTACATAAATACTCAGCCCTTAAGTTATCCTAAGTGTCTACTAACTCACTTAGACTTTAATCAACAACTCAAGTACGGTTTTTAACACTCATACATGAATCAAAAGACTCAAAGAATCAAATCAAAGAAGACATTCCTTTTGCGTTGAAGCTCTCTTCTATAAAATCATGGAATGCCAAAACATAGACTCTCTCACAAAAACACACCCAATTCAGCTAACCCGCAAATCTCTTAATCTCTACGTTGAACAGCCGCCTGAATTGCCTTGTAAATATATAGTGAGAGGTCTGACCAAATCCCCTAGGAAATCCTATAAAAATTCTAATTAAAATCATATTAGGATTAGGAGAAATAAAATAGGAAGTGTTATAAATAAATTCCAAAAGGAATTAGGACAAATAAATATTCTTCTATTCTAATTAGGATACAAGATATTATATCCTAATTATAAACAAACTCCAAAAGGAATTAGGACAAATAAATATTCTCCTATTCTAATTAGGATATAATATCTAATTAGGATACAATATATTATATCCTAATTTAGAGAGATATTTATTCCAAATCAAATACTTCCTAAAATATAATTCTAGAAACATTAAAATAGCAAAATAAAATTCTTGTTTTATCACAAGTTGATCAAAACTCATCATGTGCATGGCACATGCATATGTAGTAGACTTTGACACCAACAATTTCTCCCTTTTTGGCAACTTGTGATGAAAACACAAAACTGTTTCTGATCAAAGAATATCACATATGATAAGTCAATTATAACAATAAGCTACCATGAAATAGCAAACAAAAATTGTCATGTGTAAAGAATTAACCAGTGAGCTGTTACAAAACTCATAACAGAATACTGTCAGAATAAGTATATCCTACAATCAAAATGACTTTGTCAAACTGATCAAGCAACACACCTTAATTAATTCATGATCAAAGCAAAACATCCAAGCAAAACATGCATCAAATCAAGATATCTTGAATGCACACATAAAGCAAACATATGAAGTTCTTCTTATTTCCCCTTACTACTTCCTTACATCCCTAGAGAAATAAGCAACAAAAATATAAAGAAAACATAAGTAAGTAACCACGGAAGTAAGTAACCACAGTAATATCAGACATAACAAAAAGATCAGAAAATCAAAAAACTCCTTGATCTCCCCCTTGATTTCAGCACAAGTGCCAAAAGCACTTAACGAAATCTTGGAGACTTGCGAACTAGAAAAGAAGAGGAACTGCCAGTGCGCTTCCTAAATTTTCCCTATTGTGGTTCGAGTTGGCTGCGCAGAAGCTGCAAAAGCAGTGTGTTCTTCAGCTGTGTCAGAAAAAATGGTAGTGACTTCAATTACAATTCTTCGAATCTCCTTGTCACGTCTCTCTACATTGGTTTCGGCCTTTCCATCTGCAACTTCCTTTGTGAAGTGTACTTCTCAATTTTCTGCTTGATGTTGACTATGAGAAACTTATTGGTCTGCAAAAAAAAATTTCTAAAACAGGAAGAGAGAAGCAAGATGCGAGACAGGGAAGACACTGTTGTGGGAGTATGGAATGAACAGGAAAAGCCCAAAACCAATTTGTAATATACTAGGCCAAATTTAAAAAAAAATTAATGTCAAATCTATTTCCAAAACTGTTTCATAATTGACATTTATGGATAGAAATTTAAATTTGATTCCAATTTGAATAAGGAATTCTAATAGAATTAGGATTCCCACCACTAAAACTTCTCCCCCTCAATTCAATAATGCTGACATGGCATTTTTGACACATGGACACACAAGAAAATCAAATTTCGAATAAGCACAAAGAGCACCGTATGTTATGAAAAACATAACAGAATACAGTTAAAAATAACATAACAACAATATCTGAACATCATATGAATCATTCTAAGAAAGCATATTCAAGAGCTGTTTTATTTTCTTTTAATTATCACTTAATTTAATTGAGTGATCAACTTGAGCATGCTTCTTACACACACAAATGTTGGTCTCAATGTGAATTTGTTAAATAATACAGTAGCTTTCACACATGTATAGAGGTAGCCCTTTTCCATTTAAGTGGGTAACCTCACCATATTTCCTAAATACAATGAAATTACTCTCAATGGATGGCTTTCACACATCATATACTGGTAGCCCTCTCTGTATTTTTCATTTTTAAACCAGTATTTAATTATTCACATAATTTTTTATATCACAGCTCACGCATGCTTAATTAGAAGAAAAATTATGATATTGTAGATACAATTAACATAACAGTAAGCAGTGTTCATTCATGTAACTGACAGATGCATAAAGCTTTTCTTAGATTTTCAAATCTTGTTGTATCTAATGCCTTAGTGAACAAGTCAACCAATTGTATATCAGTGGAGATGTCTCCAATGTGTATCACCTTAGACTCTACTAGTTTCCTTATAAAATGGTATCTAATGTTAATGTGTTTTGTCCTAGAATGCTGAACAGGATTTTTCGAAATATTTATAGCACTAGTATTATCACAAAACACAGTTATATGCTTTTGTTCAATACCATAATCACTCAACATTTGCTTCATCCACAATAGTTGTGTGCAACAACTCCCTGCTGCTATGTATTCGACTTTAGCAGTAGATAAAGAAATAGAATTATGCTTTTTGCTGTGCTATGAAACCAAGTTAGTACCAAGATAAAAACAGCCTTCTGAAGTGCTTTTTCTGTCATCTGCATTTCCTGCCCAATCTGCATCACTGAAACCTGCAAGACAATCATTTGTATCTTTAGAAAATCATATTCCATAATCATATGTTCCATGAACATACCTGATGATTCTCTTTGCTGTTGCAAGATGAGATTCTTTGGGATTTGCTTAAAATCTTGCACAAAGTCCTACACTAAAGTTCAAATCTGGTCTACTTGCTGTGAGGTAAAGTAGACTGCCAATAATGCTTCTGTATAAGCTTGCATCAACTTCTTTTCCTGCATTGTCTTTGGAAAGTTTTAGATTAGTACTGATAGGCATTTTTATTGGTTTTGCATTTTCAAGCCCAAATTTCTTTACTAGATTTTTGGCATATTTTGATTGAAATATAAATATCTCATCATTCATTTGCTTAACCTGCAATCCAAGAAAGAAATTTAGTTCTCCTACCATGCTCATCTCAAATTCTTCCTGCATCAACTTAACAAACTCATTAATTTTGCTTTTGTTAGTTGATCCGAAAACAATGTCATTAACATATATTTGAGCAACAATAAAATAGGTTGGTGCATGTTTGATAAACAAGGTTTTATCATTGCTGCCTCTTTATAACCTCTATTGATTAAAAAATTAGTCAACCTTTCATACCAAGCTCTAGGAGCTTGTTTCAAACCATACAAAGCTTTGTGCAATTTGTACACAAAATCTGGATGTTTAGGATCTTCAAATCCTTTAGGCTATTCAACAAAGACTTCTTCATTGAAATAGCCATTCAAAAATACAGTTTTAACATCCATTTGGTACAACTTAAAATCAAGCAAACAAGCAATTGCAAGTAGTAATCTGATTGACTCAAGTCTAGCTACTGGTGCAAAGGTTTCATCAAAGTCTATGGCTTCAACTTGTGTGTAACCTTGTGCAACTAGCCTAGCCTTATTTCTAACTACTTGTCCACTTTCATCAGTTTTATTTTTGAAAATCCATTTAGTTCCAATGACATTTGTACCACTTGGCCTAGGAACTAATTCTCATACTTCATTTCTCTTAAACTGATTAAGTTCATCTTGCATAGCTTGAATCCACACTTCTTCTTTTAAGGCTTCTTTCACATTTTTTTGCTCAACTAAAGAAACATAACATGCAAACCTTACCTGATTTCTTACCTTGCTCCGGGTTTTCATCATGCCATCTGGTGTTCCAATGATAGAACTTGTTGGATGTGCCTTCTGAATCCATATGGGTGGATCTTTTCTATCATCATCATTCTGAATTAAATTTTTGTTCAAATATGAGTTGTCAAATGTTACTATTACGTCTGACGTAACAGCAGCTGTTTCTTCCTTTATAACAGCATCTTCCTTTTTATTTGCTGTCTGGATATGATTTTTCTGCATCTTCTGTGAAGCTGGTTATGCTTTCCTCCTGTGAGTATTTCGTATAATCATCAAGGTCATCAAATACAGCATTTGCAGATTCCATGACTGCCTCAGTTCTCAGATTGTAAACTCGAAAAGCTTTACTGTTTTGTGCATATCACACAAAGACTCCTTCATCACTCCTTGGATCCAATTTTTCTAACAGTTCTCTGTCGTTTAAGATGTAACACCTGCAACCAAAGACATGAAAATATTTCAAATTAGGTTTTCTTCCTTTCAAGATTTCATAAGGTGTCTGGTTAATGCCAAGTCTAAGAAAAACTCTATTTGAAATATAACAAGCAGTGCTTATTGCTTCAGCCCATAGCCTTTTTGCCAACTTCTTGCTATTTAGCATCACTCTAGTCATCTCTTGAAGAGTTCTATTCTTCCTCTCCACAATGCCATTCTGTTCAGGGGTTTTAGGAGCTAAAAATTCATGGTCAATTCCATGATATTTACAAAAATTAGCATAACTAACATTTTCAAACTCCTTGCCATGATCACTTCTTATTCTCACAATTCTTCCTATGTTCCTATTTTGCTAATTTTCAAGCTTGACACAAAGGTTCCTGAAAGCATCAAAAGTGTCAAATTTTTCTTTAATGAAATCAACCCAAGTAAATCTAGAAAAATCATCCACACAAACAAATATATATCTCTTACCTGTAATGCTTTCAATTTGCATAGGACCCAGAAGATCCATGTGAAGCAAATCAAGTATCTTAGAAGTGCTAAGATGTGGATTTGATTTGTGTGAACTTCTGATTTGTTTTCCCATTTGACATGGTCCACAAATTTTATCAATTTTATCATCAAGTTTAGGAACTCCTCTTACAGCACCTAAATTAGTTAATTTAACTAAGTCTTTGTAATTTAAGTGACCTAATTTTTTATGCCACAATTCTAAATCCAAAATCCTAGCATGAAAAGCACTCTTTACCAAATAACAATTATCTGAAGATCTATTACCTTCTAGAATGCATTTACCAAAATTATCTAAGACCAAGCATTTATTTTGTGTGAAATTAACTATATACTTGTCATCACAAATCTGACTAATACTAAAAAGATTAGCTTTCAAACCTTCCACCAAAAGGACATTGTGAAAATTGGGTAGGCCTTTGACATTCAAAGTGCCTTTACCAATGATCTTACTTGTTGCTCCATCTCCAAAGGTTACATTTCCATCCCTGCATGCTTTAAAATCTGTTAGAAACAATTTATTTCCAGTCATGTGTCTAGCACAACCGCTGTCAAAATACCACAGATCATTAGATGCATGATTAAGTGTAGTAAAGGCAACATTACATGCTGTTTTATCTTTCTTAACCCACTGCTGTTGTGGTTTTGATAATAGTTTAAATTGTTCGACCTTTTATGCAAAAGATTCAACAATTTAAAGCATCTAGGTCTAATATGTCCCTTTTTACCACAAAAATAGCAAATAGGAATGAATTTCCTTACCTATTTAGGGCTGGATTTGAAAGAGCTCAGTGGAGAAACATACGTTTCACTGTTCTTGCAATTAGGACTTGACTTTGATGAGTTTAGTTCAAGATTCTTACCTGATGTTAAAGCTTTCACAAAAACTGTTTTTGATGAAGATGCAACATTGCCTTCTATATAGCCCAATCCATGTTTGTTAGAGTTGTCTCTTCCGAGATTCAAAACCTGATCAAGTTTGGCTGCTCCAATTTTGAGTTGATCAACACTTCTTTTGCTTTCAACCAGTTCTGTTGTGATTTTCTCAATATATGCTGTTTTGTCTGATAAAACAGTCTCAAGTTCAGTGATGTGATTTTCAGCATAAGTTTTTTCACATTTCAGAACTTTAATTTCCCACTTCAAGGTGTTGATTTCTTCTTTTTGGCTCAGCCATTCACCATAGAGTACATTGTATGTCTCTTGTAACTCTTCATAGTATTCTGGTCCTTCTTCTTCATCCGAATGATCAATACTATTTCTGTAATTTTCTGTTATGTCAGACATAACAGTCTTTCCTTTGTCAGCTGCAGATGCAGTAAATGCAACAAAGTTTCTCATGCAGTCTTGATCTTCTGACTCGGATTCTGATTCATCACTCCAGGTTGCTATTAGCCCTTTATTCTTCTCCTTGAGATTTGCACATTCAGATTGAATATGCCCATAACCAGAACATTCATAACACTGAATTTGCCATTTCTTTTCAGGTTGTTTTGGCTTACCCTTATCATTCTCTATGCTGAACTTTCTGAATTTTTCTTCACTTGAGTTTTATGGCTTTCTTTGATTCTTTTTCCTGAAATTTCTTTTCATAAACTTGACATAATTTCTTGTTAGAAAAGCAATTTGTTTAGAATCAGTTTCATCAAGCTCATCACTACATTCATCATCAGATTTTTCATCTTTCACATTAAATGCAATGCTCTTACCTTTTTGTTTCTGAGTACTTTGATTTATTTCAAAGTTTTGGAGAATGCCAATAAGTTCATCAACTCTCATCTTATCAGTGTTTTTAACTTCCTCAATGGATGAAATTTTAGGTTGAAATTTGTCTGGGACAGACCTAATTATCTTACTAACAACTCTGCATCGGTGAAAGTTTTACCAAGCATGTATGTGGAATTTGTTATGTGACATATCTTTAAGTAAAAATCAGAAATTGATTCATCCCATGCATCACTAGATTTTCAAATTGAGAATTAAGTCTCATCAATTTATATCTTTTAACAGATGCGGTACCTTCATGTTTTACCTCAAGTATGTCCCATGCTTCCTTGGCCACTTTGCACCTTGAAATCTGTCCACAGTTGTTTAAATCCACTGCAGCAAAAATTGCATTAAGAGCCTTTGAATTCCAGCTAGAACGTCGGTATTCTTCATCAGTCTATTCATCTTCAGATTTCGGTTCGGAATCACCACAAGCATTCAACTTTGTTGGCGATGTCCATCCTTAAGCACACTAGTCCATGCCCTGTCATCAAGAGATTTAATATACATCATCATTCTTACCTTCCAATATGAATAATTTTCATCATCAAGAATGGGTGGTTGTGTTTTGGATCCTCCAGTGCGAATAAACTCCATCCTTCCAGATCAGTATGATCGTTTTCTTCACTTGTCTATTAGTGAACCTGCTCTGATACCAATTGAAAGTTCTGGAGGTATGCAGTTATAAGAAATATAACAGTACGCTGTAATGTAAATCGGCACAAGAGGATTTTTACGTGGTTCAGTTATAAAAACCTAAGTCCACAGACAACTATAAAGCTGCAATTCACTATGTTCTTGTTTGTACAATCTTTAGGACCTTTTACAGTGTTGAGTCACTCTCACACACTGACCTAATCTTTGACAAACAAAATCTTCGCAAAGATCCTAAACAGTAGTGACACTGCCCACTCTCTATCGCAGATAACTTAACAGAACACTATTAAGTTAGACATAACACCTGACGTCTGACAAAATTACATAAACACTCAACCCTTAAGTTATCCTAAGTGTCTACTAACTCACTTAAACTTTAATCAACAACTCAAGTACGATTTTTAACACTCATACATGAATCAAAAGACTCAAAGAATCAAATCAAAGAAGACATTCCTTTTGCGTTGAAGCTCTCTTTTATAAAATCATGGAATGCCAAAACATAGACTCTCTCACAAAAACACACCCAAACATAGAATCAAATCAAAGAAGACATTCCTTTTGCGTCCTTCCCTCGTGCGGGTCATGTCAGTACTCAAGGGCTCCAAGATACAATCCAGTGCTCACAGCCTATCTTCTCGATGAGCATGATCATTGGAAGAAAATAACATGTGTTCATATGTCGCGGTTGCTTAAAACATAGAAAATAGTCAAAGTATGTTATCACTCTAATGTTAGAATCATGAGACGACTTTATATAATAATCTTATAGCTTAGGTAATTTACAAATTAATTCTTGTAACTCCCAAGCCATAAGTTCTTAATAAAAACATAAACGTTACAAATGATATGTTGTAACTCATGTTTTTATTATATTTGTAACTTATGAAATTAATCTCAAAATAAATTTTGTAACTCATGATGTAAATATTTGTTTTAAACATTTTATCTCAAACACTTTCTTCTTGAAAATTTACAATCTTTGTCGTAATAGGTTGCATTATTCTTCTACGTATATATCTATTTGTAAAGCATAAAAGGAATAAAGAGAACAACACTCACTAAAGGATTTCTTTTTTTTTTTTTTTTTTTGCCTGAAAACAAAAAGTTTTTAATTAAATTGATATGAATAACACAAATATAAAAATCTGAATGATGTGTCTATTTTTAATTAAATTAATAATTTCCAAAAACTAATGTTTATATATACATATATATATATGTATATATATCCCGTTTATATATTATTTTTCAATTGTGATTTTACTTGACATAGTAAAAATATTTGTATGTAAATATTTATTCTGAATTTAATTTATTCAATTGTGTATAATTGGATAAAGAAATTTTTTGAAGGATTTTAATATATAAATAAGCTAAGTGACTGTTAAATAATTATAAAAATATATAAAGAACTATAATTTAAAATTTGAAATAAATAATAATATTTCAAAGATAAACTATTAGGTTATATTCAAATTAGTAATAAATTAATTTTTATAAGGGAAATTTAGAAAAGGAAAATTTTTAATAGCCCAAAATTAAGTGTGGATCATAAAAACGACCAAGTCTTTGAAAATTCGTATTGCATAATTCTCTATTGAGTGTTGGACAAAGACATAAATTTAGGCTTTGTTAATTTACTACGTGATGATTTTGTTGAAAAGGATCAAAGTGTGGTATTTATTTCACTTAAGATTGGTTCTCTCTACCAAGTGTTCTGCCTCTGGCTTTAAGGGGTATTCACATTTGGCATATGCCTACTTTGATCAAGATCTTTGTAGACGATTTCGTACTACAATTCGTGAAGGAACTTTAGGCCACCCTTGGGGAAATGCATCAGATGTCGTAGCTAATTAAGTAGCTTTAGAAGCAAGTGTATAAGATTGTAGTGAAGGACACAATCTTGCTTCCAAAGGTAATGAAATTATCCTTAAGGCTGGCAAATGGAGTTCTGAGTTGGTTACTGATTGTGAAGCTATCAAACATTGTCAGATATTATCCTATGCATCTATCAGACACTGTTGGATGTCAAATAGGGTCATACCATACAAACTTTTAGGAATATGATAATTTATCAAAGAAACACCCTAGGTGATATGAGTTAATTAAGTTTAATGATATGAAAATCATACAATGATATTACAAGAGTTTTGTAAAGAATTTTATCAAAATAACATTAACAAACTAAGCATTAAATACCAAATTGAGGTGAACAAGGGTATTTGACTATAATGAGAGAAGATTAAAAAAAAAAGAGTATGACAGGTACAAATGACCTTAATTTTTATAGTCAGTTCAAGATTTCAACATAAAAGGTATAAAAAATTGTTTTTCTAAAGGTTTTCATTGAATAATACTTATTTTATTACTGTTTATATAATGCGCTTGTTTATAAAGTTTGTAAGCGTTACAATACTCTCTCAACTTATGAATCAAACAATTTTTTAACATTAATTATTTTCTTAAATGGTAAATATTAAATATGTTTTTACTATTTTTATTTTTTAACATATCTTTTTTCATAAAATATTGAACCAATTAAAATTAGAATTGGGGTGCTAGTAATAGTTTATGATATGGATAATGCTATTTGTTGCCCACTCATGGATTAAACATCCCACTGTCAATTTTAAATAGGAGAATATTACAAATAACCATGAACTATGGCCTAGTTTGGGACATAACCCTCATGTTTTATATAATATTATCAATAACCTTGTTCACACCAAATTCTATTAAACTAAGCTCCTGACACATTAAAAATATATATAGGGAAAATATTGCAAATAAATAGGCCTAACATTGACATAACCGTCTTGTTTTATAAAATATTATCAATAACCCTATCGTTAACTAATTTCAGTTAAATTAACACTAAAGGGGAAAAAAGTAATTTATGTTATTTGCTTAAGTAGTAACATGTTCATTTTTTTAAGTAAAATAATCTTATGAAATTGTAATGAAAAAAAATCATAAACAATGAAACATCTAAAATAAATACATTGACTACTAACTATATCTTCAAAACATACTGGTTTTCTATGAATTTAGTTATTTGAATAAGGTTGATTGGTGTTGTAAATTAATTCAAAATAGTTTTGTTTTAGGGTTTTGGACTTTTTTTAGGTGTTATTATAATTTTTTATATTTTATTTATTTTAATTATAAGAAAGTTTCTTTTACTTTTCAGTTTTATTTTAGTTAGTTTAATTAATTTTATTTTATTTTTAGCATCAAAATACCATATTGTAATCCGTTTATTTATTTCATTTTGATGCTAGAAAATAATAAAATAAATAAATAAACAAGAGAGAATGAATATATGTGTGTGTGTGTGTGTGTGTGTGTGTGTGTGTGTGTGTGTGTGTGTGTGTGTGTGTGTATATATATATATATATTTGATAACCCAGATTCCTGCAGCGAACTAGACCATTTTTAGTTGGACTTTTATTATATTCGTCTCTTGGCAAAAACCCAACATCTCTTGTTTATATTTAACTTCTTTATTTTTAGTTGGACTTTTATTATATATCTTTTTTTTAGAGTTTTATAATTTATTTAATTTAGAAGTTTTATATTTGTTGTCTTTTAGTATAAAGTTACGAGTAAAAATTTTATAACTCTGTAATTTAAATGATAAACTAGTTATAAAATATTTAAATAATAGAAAATAGTATAGTTGAATGTTATAATAATTATATATATTTTTAATGCGTCAGGAGACTAATTTAAAAAATTTTGATGTTAACAAGGTTATTGATCATAGTGAGGATTATGTCTAACATAAGGCCTTAGTTCAAAGTTATTTATAATAATTCCCCATATATATATTAACTATTATACCCTTCAACCATACTATTTTTCATTATTTAAATATTTTATAACTGGCTTAGCATTTAAATCAAAGAATTATAAAATTTTCACCAGTAAACGTATATTAAAAGACAATAAATATAAAAATTCTAAATAAAATAAATTATAAAACTCTAAAAAAAGATACATAATAAAAGTCAAATTAAATATAAACAAGAGAAGATGAATTAAAATAATAAAAATAAGATAAACAGATTAAAATATAGTATTTTAATACTAAAAAATTAAATAAAATTAATTAAACTAACTAAAATAAAACTGAAACTTAAAAAAAATTCTTATGATTAAAATAAATTAAATATAAAAAATTATAATAACCCTAAAAAAGTACAAAACCCTAAAACAAAATTATTTTAAATTAATTTTAAAATTAATCTAAAACACAAATCAACTTTATTCAAATAACTAAATTCATAGAAGAGCTATGTTTTGAAGGTGTAGTTGATGTATTTATTTTATGTATTTAATTGTTTATGATTTATTTTACTAAAGTTTTATAAGATCATTTTATTTTAAAAAATGAACATGAAACTACTAAAGCAAATGACGTAAGTTATATTTTGTCCTTTATAGGTTAAATTTAATTGAAATTAGTTAACGATAAAATTACTGATAGTATTATATAAAACGTAAGAATTATGTCAGCATTAGGCCTTAATATAGGATTATTTACAATATTTTTCCTTTTAAATAAGAGCATATTAGTAATGACGAAAATTAATTTTCATAAATTAAGCAACACCAGTGAACACCCAACTTTTCCAGTTAAACAGTGGCGGACCTAAGAAGGGATCGGGGGGACCTGGGCCCCTTCTAAAATTTTAAATTTTCATTTTACTCCTTTACTTCTAATCATTTACAATTACACCCTTCTTAAAAAAATTAAAACTAATTTTTTTATTGTCTCTCTCTTTCTCTATTTTATTTTTAAATCAATAGCCTATCAAACTTATATTTTTATAACTATATTATATATAATATTTGAATAATGTCTTGCTCTTTATAATTTGTATTTATCAAATAGCGTGAAATTAGTAAATTTTATACTTAAAAAAATTATGCTTGAATCTTCTTACTATTTTTATATATTTATAGCCTTTTTGGATAAAGTATAATGGTTATTGTAAATTAATAATTTGTAAAAAAAATATGGAGACATATTTTAAAAGAAAAAATTATTTTTAAGTTGACATCATTATGTCTAAAAAAATGTTAACAATTCAATAGAAAGTTATCTTGAAATAAGTAAAAAATGTCTGCTTGTGAATTTCAAATATAGAAGCCAAAAATTGGATTATAATGCTAATCTATGAATATAAATAAAAATATTTTTTTTATATATGACAATTAGATAATTCTGCTATGTTTTTTAAATATAAATACTCGTCAATGACAATAATTTTTATGTATTTATAAAATAAATTATTAAGTATTAGTATTTTATACTTTGATTGTTGTATTAGGATTACTTAATTTAGAAATATAAGATTCATTATGTCTACTATTTATGTTTTTTTTTTTTTATAAATTCTTATGTACGATTACTTGCTGTTTAAAAAAATATTGATTTTAAAATATAAAGGTGTCTCCTCTAAGCTAAAATCTTGGGTCCGCCACTGCAGTTGAATGTCAATTTTTAACTGCCACCATCTCGCTTCTCCAAATACCTATTCTCTTCCACGGTTCCACCAACACCTAAGCTTCTTCAATTACGCATGCATTGCTCTTCTGTCCAGGTTTATTATATTTGTTAACGAAAGAATTGAATAGGTGATAACTTATCAAAACAATTACGTGATGAAGCTGCAAAAATTATATGGGATTAATAGCCGAAAAATTCTCTTCATCAGAACCACTCTCCTTTTAGAAATGGAGAGCACAACGTATCATCAACCTCTTCTCATTACACCAAACATGTCATAAACAACCACAAGGTCCACACCCTTTTATGATGTATATTACTTCCTTTATCAATCAACCCTTCAGATGAAATTTTTTTATTCACCTTTTCATGGATTAATAGAAAATTTAGATTAAATACAATATCTGAATATTCTTATCAAAGATATGGATATACATAATACTTCATTTTAAAAACTATTCAAACGGTTAATTTTGTAAAATTAACTTAAATAGTAATCTTAGATTTACAAAGTTTTATTAAAGTTGAAAGATATCTTGACATTAAAGCAGAATAAGAATAGGAAACACTAACATTACAATTATATCCTCACTTGTGCAGATGACTAGGGCTATTTGGTTCCTAAAGTGGGCCTTCAATAGCCCAACTCTTGTGCAAATTATGAAAATAATTCACAACTTACGAAAAGTAAGCAGGCCCTCATGGGATAATGTTGAGTTGCATTTACGATCATCCAGGTCAAATTGCAGCTGAGCCCAGGTCATATTCATAGTTAAAGGAATCCGATTCACCCCACATTTTCCTATAATGAATTCCGCGAAAGAATTCCAGTGCCAAACTTTGACGAGACATCTCCAACCTCCACATTTGGCCTACATCCTAATAGTAGGTATACACCATTCATACATATATCTAATATATCTAACAAAATCTATTTGTACTTTTATTAGAATCCATAGGTCATCTGTTTGCGTCTCTTTGGTGTGATGGAGAAAGTGAGAAGAAGTTGAATAACGGCCATGTCCGGCTTGCGGAAGTCAGCTAACAATGATGATACCAATAAAAGCATACCATTTACTAGGTCTAACTAGTCAACACATCCGTGACAACAGAGATGATTTTTGTGTGCATCAAATGCACAAACCAGACGTAAAAGTTTTCATTTCAGTGTTGCAGTTCTCAGGCACAAACATTCTGGATTTGAATCAAATCCACCAATGATGTAATTTCAAATTTTGAGATGATATGAAGGATTCAGTTGGATCATAGAACAAAATATTACAAAAGTATATTAAAATAAAAAATTAAAACAACTGAAATGTAACATTATCAGATGCTCAGCAAACTTTTGTTCTCATTTCACCTACCATACAGATTGTTATGTCACAGTCGTAATCAATCAAATATCATATGTGATTGTCTTTCTGCCAAACAAAAGAACTTTTTTTTTTTTGGTTCAATCTATTATCAATAACTTTTTGTTTTATCCTACAAAAATTGAACAGTAGTTGATCGCTAGGAACTATTGATCTAAATACATGTACAACTTCGATAGCTTACCTTGAAGAGGAAGATGATACAAAGGAACGTTTAGGTTGTCGTTGACTTACCCTCATGTATAAACCCTGCAAACAACAAACTATTAGCTGACTCATCTTTTCCGTAAAATTTTTTCTCTATGTTTAATAAAAAAGCTAATAAATGGAAAACCAAATGCCTTGTGTCAGTA
This sequence comes from Boswellia sacra, assembly GCA_013180625.2. Taxonomy (NCBI): domain Eukaryota; kingdom Viridiplantae; phylum Streptophyta; class Magnoliopsida; order Sapindales; family Burseraceae; genus Boswellia; species Boswellia sacra. The sequence goes on from SNVD02005717.1 coordinate 657,953, forward strand.
AAAACAAGATTTGATTCCAAGACCTCTTTTCTAATCTCAAGAGATCCAACCAGGTTAACTAGCACCCCAACAAATAAAAGTTGACTGCACAACCTGGTGGTTGTTGAAAACTATATTTATTTCTTGGAAAATAGAGTAGTATTATGACACAAATGAAACATATATATGTGCTTTGGTTTTAAAAGGTTTTTGAGATCCTTGCGTAAGCAAAATAATACCACAACCATCATTTGTAAGCAGTGTGATAAATGTGTATGCATAATGTCCGAGCCAGACAAATACTGCAATACATCTTACGTTTGTGGTGTGTATTGTTGCTCCAGTAGTCATGTTGATTTTCTGATCAGGAACTAGTTCAAAGTTCATATTCCGCAAGAATACTGCAAGTGCAACAATAGCCTCCAGCAGAGCAAACTGATCTCCAACGCATTTCCGTGGTCCTCCACTGAAAGGAATGAATCTGCAGCATTTGTTTTGCTAAGTTAGCCACATCCAACATTTAATAAGCTTATATACTAGCAAAAGGATTACATCTGTTGTTTTAGGTCCAAGCCAGAGTCCATGAACTTGAACACCTGAAAAAAGTAAGAAATCTTTTGAATATTAGAAGTAACGAGTACCTAAAATCTGTATTTGTTTCATTAGGCATTGGGCCTTCCAAGTCAAATCTCTCCGGCAAAAACTCTTCTGCTCGCTCCCAAACCTTGTTATATCACAAAATAGGAAGAGTTAGACCCCAATTTTTGTTTTGTCTAACGTCTAAATTTGACTTATTCTCAGACGTTAGATCTTTTCATGATGATTTTTTTTTCTTTTACTTAAGGTTTAATCTAAGGCATTTTCATCTGAATAGAAAAAGCTAAAATTCTAGTTTTTATCTAAATACAAATGTCTGAATCATTTATTAATCCTTTAATTCTATTAAATATCCTTATAAAAATTTATTTCTGACTAATTTGTACATAGCTTAATATTTTTATTTTAGAACATTATTATTTATTTCAAATTTTATATTATAATTCTCTATATATTTTTAAAATTATTTTATGTTCATTTAGCTTATTTATATATCAAATTCTTTTAAAATAATAACTTCTTACCCAATTATATATATTTAAATAAATTAAATTCATAACAAATTTTGGTATGCACGACTTTTACTATGTAAAATAAAATCACAAGTGAAAATAATATATACCTATTCAGATTTCAGTTTAATTCAAACCTATTCAGATTTCAAACAAAAAAATAACCGCCCCCTTAGGCAAAACAATTCTCAAAACAACTATTTCCAAGATGATTGACAAAACAAATTCTCCTCGATTAAAGCCTTATTCCCCACTAAATAGATCTAGTTACATGAGTCTCTTTGTCCATATCATTTTATGTTAAAAATATCAAGCAATGATGTCCATTTTATTGTTTTATCCATGTCTTCAACATTCTTGTTCTTTGGTGCCTTGTACTAAATTCTCATAATGTCTCACTATATCATGGTAGAAAGTAACGTGACAGATGACACGTTAAGAAAGACAACGCATTGAACCCACAAACATAGAAGCTCAGATACCTGTGAAGAATGGTGGATATTATACACAGAAATCATTATATCTTGACCAGCATTAACCTTGTAATTTCCAGGAAGCACATCAGCAGCTTGAGCTCTTCTTATCAAGACCTATGAAAATTTTGAACAGGGAAACCGTTAAATTCACATGAATAGAAGAAAAGACTAGAGTCAACACATTTGACTTTTCTCTTTCTTTTGATTCTCTCTGTTCTCTTCTTTTTTACATTTTTTGGGGTTCCATTCCAATTATAATGCACTCAGGTAGAAGGAAAAGGATCGCAACCTACAGGAGGATGTGGGTACAAACGCATTGACTCATTTATGCAACGTGTTAAAAATTTCAGATCTTTTATGTCTTCAAAGGAAGGAGGTCTTCCCTGTAAAACCCTGTCAACTTCTTCCTGTGCTTTCATCAATGAATCGGAATCCTGGAGAAATAGTTTAGAAACAAAAACAAGCTGAATATTAACAATATTTTTACATAACATACAAACATACAGAACTCACTTAAAAAATTGGAAATAGCATGTAGATCCTAACAAGATAACGCACAGCAAAGATTCATATAAACCCAGTTGAAGCACATTTATCGAACTAGCCACATAGTGGGTTGGAATATCTTGGGTTCAAAATTCTTGTTAAAAAAAAAAAATTATCAACAATTTACAGTGGCGAAGCAAGCAGATACAACACGAGAAACTAGACTCCATGCTTATTAATTTTGTCCCGATACCACATTCTCACCCTTTATTCACCCACCTGGTAGTTCAGGCAGACAAACACTGATAGAGGCTGTGCACAGATGTTATGATACAACTATTGTGTAAAATAAAAAGGAAAAAAAGAAGATTTATCTATAAATAATCAATAAAATAAAATATATAATGAATGAAGATGTAGAAAGCAAGTTAACTGTGATTTTATGATAGACCTCCAATTAGATTTACTTATGTGAGGCACCACCAGCATAATAAAGAATGAGGGGCAGAATTGTTAATTGAAGGAAATAGTGGGGTTTTTCTTCTTTCTTTAGCTTTTAATTTTTTCTGTTGTTATTGTGTTGTTTTGGTGCAGTGGAAGTTAGTTAGGATTGTCTAGGGAAAAGTGGAGTTAGTTAGAGAATATATGGGAAGGAAAGAGAGAGAGGGAGGGGAGGAAACATTGTGAAGATTTTCAGAAATTTTATCTCAAGAGGAGAGCTGGCAGACCTCTCGAAGAGTCTGCCAACTATCCAGTCCTAATAAAATTTCTTTTTTTCTCTCTTCTAATCTGCTGTTTGGCTCTAAATTCCTCTGTTGTTGCTATCTTTTGTGCTTCCTGTTGTAAGTGAGTGTGAGATTGTATAAACTTATCAATTTATAATATTGATGCGTCTGCAACTCACAGATGTTCGCTTTCAGTGCCAACATTAACATCCAAACAGCCACCAGATTATTAGGGAGAAACAATGAAAAAAAAATCACTATTTTTTTTGCTTTAAAAAACTATGTAAGTAGCACATGAAAAGAATGAGGATACCTTACTTAGGAGATACAGCGTCCAAGTCAACACTGAACCAGTGGTTTCATGGCCAGCAACTAACATAGACAAAAGGTCATCTCTTAATTGTTCACTTGAAACCTGATATAGACAGAAACATCATATTAGACTAGGTTATAGAGCAAGAAAGATACAAAATCTGACATCTAGGAAAATCAAGACTCAATCATCCAATCTGTAGCTCATTCGTAACAACTCTGACGTTTATTTTCACGAGGGTATGGGCGAGTGTGGAAGAGCAAAGAAACATAGTTCTTCATTCATCTAAAATTCCTTATAAGGTTATCATAAGACAACTAGATGCCTTCACACAACAGTGAATTATTCTATTGAATAATCCTCGTTACCTAGCTTGCGCAGAAATAGCCAATAATATTATATGCTATAACAAACCAGTACAGGTCACAGAGCATTTTTCAAAAGGAAGTTTACAAGCTGTGTTCGAATAGAAGTTCTTATTCAAGGAGTATGAACTTAATAATTGAGTAACATGCTCTGGCAAACATAATGCAGATATTCATTAACCAAGAATAAGATAAATGTTCTTCTATATAATAGATGAACCATAGTCCAGATAAGACGCATGATAGTAGTCTTATTGATGTTTTAAGATACTCGATTATGAAATCTTGCAGTAAATAAGATGACAGAAGGCATGACTTACTGATTAAGAGAAACTAGCAATCGCTTATCATTATCTTATCTTAAAAGGGCTATATGCTATGAGAATTAGATATGGTCAAGAGCATCAAATTCAAAAAGTGATTCATCAGAAACTGAAATGAACCAACTACATATTGTGTAGGAGTCTAACATGCCAGTCTCAATTAAAATAATCAAAGCACAGATAATCATTCAAAGAAATTCAACAATTTGCATTAAAAAAAAAAAAAAAAAAAGCTTCTTCCATCCACGCCTGATTCAATTAAATGCAGCCTTTCAATAGCAAAATCAGAGACAGATTGAACTTCACTTCCATTTCTAAGAACCTGCATTATTGAAATACGAAGAACCTTCTTTTTTTTTTTTTTTTTTAATGTCTATGGAAATAGGAGCTTTTGATCACAATAAAATTGCAAATATAGATAAGTAAAGAGCAAGGGCAAACCTCTTCTCTGCTGGCAAGCAAGAAACGAAGGATGCTAGGATCACTGTCATTCACATATTCCTCATCATTGATTCTTTCTCCTTCAGTTTCAACAATTTCTTTGCACTTTGCAATAAGCTCTTCGACAGTTTGTCTAATCAATGTGACTGCTTTTTCAGCTTTTATTTGTCTTGGAAAAACCTTACACAATGCTTTAACCTTTTAAAAAAATTTAAAAAAATTAAAAAATAAAAAAATTACAGGATTAACAAAGAAAAAATGAAGAGCAATGAAAAGATATGAAAAAGAACCTGCCTTCCAATACGGTAAAATATCAGTGGAACGAAGCTCTGCCTCTTTCAAAGCCGTGTAAACAGCATCAATAACAGGACTATCAGCAGTGAGTGAATCAAAATTATAGTTGAATACTGAAAGACCAATAACATCAAGGGTCAATTGAGAAAATTTTTCTTCCATGTTTACAGCAGTCCCATTTACAGCATCAGTTTGAAGTTTCTCCACCATTCTCTCAGCACACCTAGAAAATACCTCTTCAACCATCACTGATAGGTACCTCTTGTGTAGGGATGGAACCACAGCCCTGCGCCTAGCCTACCAAAAATCAGATTTTATGCCCAAAAAAATTTTCAACTCCAGTTGGATAATAACTAGTTTAAAGTGTCTATTCCTACATTTAAACAATTATAAATGAAAAGTCAATCAAGTTTATTGATTGTTGTATAAATAGGTTGATATAACATGCTTAACTACATCCAGTTCACAGGTCAGGTGGTTTCTATTAAGTCTAAGTGGCTCGACACAGAAATATGCAAACACCAATTCAGATCAACATATCAGTTAGTTTGCATCATTTTACTGTTCTATACATGCATCATTCACAAATAGTCACCATAATTAAAGTTATATTTCAAACAAGAATAAGGCATTACAAGAATACAATTCCATGTTACCATACTTTTGCTTTAATAAGGTTCACAGAGCTCTTTGCATCCATTAGCCACTCCTATGTGATAAATTAATAACTTTGAAACAACTCAAGAAAGTAAACAGAACCCAAATTAGGGGACTCATTGAAAAATAACACTGGGCTAAAATTTAGATGCCAGCCTATCCAATATACCGATAAGCCAACGAATGTATTTTGCTATCAGACACTAACACTCGGCACCTGATGCGTCCAAAAAAACCTATTGGTTGTCGAGCATCAATGTCGAACTGCAAAGAAAACACGTGTCCGATTGTCGATCTGTCAAACAGTATCATGCAATTTAAATTTTCAGCGCATGGTCAGTTGTCAAACGGTGTCCCGTTTTACGATTCTTTTAATTCTAAAAGCAAGGTTTCTATAAGAATAAACCTAACCTGTCATCCCAGCCCATTTGTCAAAAGAAGACACACAATTGGCTCCTAAGTACAATTTAACATTTTTATATGTATATTTCTACTAAATGTACACAAATACAAGCGTACCAACTAATAGGCTTTCTTGGACAAGGAATTACCACCCAAAGCGGACCTTCAGCAATGGCAAAACCCGAGCCGAAAAGGAACTCAGAGACCTCAGCAACAAGTCCTTTAGCATATTTGGTACCGTAGTTCCTCAACACATGCTTAGCAATAGCAGGGTCACTAACCACCACAAAATCTCTGGGCCCAGCAGCCAGCCTGTAAATGGGTCCATTCTCCTTCATCCACTTGAACAAGGGCAGGAACAGAGCCCCCCCCAGAAGGTCAGTAACGTCATCCAGCTTGGCAGTGGCCACAGGAATGTTTGAATCGTCATTCTTGGTCATAGTGAGGGACTTGGTGAGCGAAGTGAGCCAGTCTGGGCTGACCCACGAGCTGGGTTTGGGAGAGTTTGTGGTGGGTTTATTGGGGTTTCTCTTAATGGAGGATTTGATGCAGAGTGTTGCTCCGATGGTGGGTTTGTGCAGAGCTGGTGGCGGCGGTGGAGGCAGGAGAGAAGACAATGAGAGAGCGTGTGAGGCTTGCATGGTTCAAAACGATGTCGGTGTTTGCTATGCTTCTCCGCTGTAGCTGTTCTCGTCTCTTCTCTTCTCTTCTCCTCTCTTGCTCTCTCCTAGAAGGTGTCTGCTAGCGCCATGTGTGGCACTGCCGCACTCTTGTTTGTGGATTGGGTTTGGATTTTACAAAAGTTTTGAACCACTTTTTGGGTGGACCCATCGATGAAACTAAATCTCGCTATTATCTAGTAATGATACAATACAAATGACTTCCAAATCTCGCTATTAACTTATTATAATGCAATAAGTACTATAATAAGTTAGAATTTAAAAAAATAAAAATAAAAAGACATAAATTAAAAATGCGTTTGAAAAAACATTTAATATTAAAAATTTTACACATCCTGATAATATCTGATAAATAAATAAACTTTTTTTTTAATTGAGTGTTAAAGATTGAGACCAATGACATCAAGCTTAAAATCAATAGTTAAACATTTATCCTCTGAATATCCAGATATAAGTATCAAGATATGGAAGGTTAGTGCTCGACGAAAAAAAAAATTTTGTTAAACCTATCAAAGCGTGATTATCATATCTAAATTTGTAGAAACCTAATCTTAAATTAAGTATTTCTTTTAACTTTTTTCAACTTATTTTTATTAATACATTATACTAAGATATCATAATATTATCAATATTATCGTGTCAATGATGGGATTATATAGATAATTAAAATAAAATTACTATCAAAATCCATTATTTTATAAAATAATTATTATTGAAATACATATAAATAAAATTATTCATAAGCACACAATCATACATGAATCATAATTTTATTTCTTTCAATTTATATTTTCAATTAATACTGTTGATGTGTAAAATTTTGCACACCAGAGTTGAGCACGTTTGCAAAAGAAATGTTAGAAAAGCAGAAATATCCGTCGAGTGTGTGTAAGGAAGAAAATGGAAAGATGGAGAAATGACAATTAAGTATAGAAGTAAGTGGAGAATTGAGTAGCAACCAAAGGAAATTAATAAAGACGATGAGAATCATGGGCAAGCACCATTTGATGGGTTATGAGGCTCATATGCAGTAAGATCTATGAATGAGCTAGAGATGGAGATAACTAATGAACGGAAAGATAATTGAAGGACTAAGAAATGACTAGGCAGTCGAGAGGCAACTTGAGAACTGAATAAGGCGAAACAACTAAGGATTTGAGACTTGGGAATGTCTACAAACAAACCTCTTGTAATCACCAAGAGAGCACAACTTACGTATAGTTAAAGTGACGCTTTGCATGGTTGTTTCCTCCGCTTCGAAAAAAAATGACAGCAAGACTTTGACAACTTCTAATGATAAAGGGAACATATTTTGTGTAACTAACTAACTTCTTTCTCAATTTGATGGAGTTGCTTCAAAGTGTATTCGTCGTGGTTACTAGCACTTCTACAACTAATGACAGTCCACTGCTGCTACACAGCTAGAAACGGTCAAAGGTTGCTGTATTTTTCCCTGGCATTAAGCCTCTAATGCTCAAGTCAGTTTTGAGTTAACTTCTATGACGGAAAACATATAAAATGAGTGTATAGAGAGAGTATTTATGTGTGTGAAAGCTTATAGAACCATCAAGGAAAAATGATGGCTAGTTGGAGAGAGAATAATGGATAAAACCTTATTTAATGCACCAGTATCTCCTTAGCATGATATGGAGACATAATTGCATCTTCTATAGGTAATTTGACCTAGATCTTGGCCCTCATTTACGTGATATGTCACAATCTCGAGGGCTCATGTAATTTTCTAGATGATTGTTAGGTGATCTCGAAACCCTAATCTCACTACAAGAGGAAGGGTTTTTTGCTGCGTCTATTTACCGCGGGCCTCCAAAAATGTGATAAAAATTAAAATTTTACGGCGGGTCATGAAGCCTGCAGTAGAAGTTACAGATTTTACTGCATCTTTTAGGCCTACAGTAAAAAGATGCAGTATAATCTTTTTTTTTTGCCCATTCCCCCGCTTCTCTCTCTCTCTCTCTTGCTTCCCTCTCAAATCTCTAAATTTTTCCTTCCCTAATTTTTTCCTCCCAAAGCTGTAATCTCTCTTACGCTTCCTGAAGAGCACACGAAAATCTCTGCAACTACGGTGGAGATGGGGTTCCGGTGGAGATCCACCAAGAGGAAGGCGTTTATGTGCCCGAAATGATATTTGGGCACTTGTTGACCAGTAGTAACTACGATGATAACGTGAAGAAAACTACCGGAGGGAGAAACGGGTACGGTGTGAAGCTTACCAATATTTTCTCGACCGAGTTTGTTATCGAGACGGCTAATGGAAAGAGGCTCATCTCCCTCTTTCGATTTCACTTTCCTTTTCACTATCCTTCATTTTCCCTCCTTCTCTTCTAATTTTTCACTTTCCCTCATTCACGTTCGCCACTCACTTCATCATTCATGGCTCACTCCCTTATTCGGCTACTAACTCGTCAATCGGCTATTGAGTCATCAATCAGTTCCCTCATTCATTTCATAACTCGTCATGTGTCATCAATAACATGCCTGGTTTTGTTATTGTAGAAGAGAAATTGACAACATGCAGAGGTGAAATTTGTCTCAAAAAGATCAGCTTTTTAGGTTGAAAAGCTTGGTTATTTTTTGTTGAAGTTCTCATCTTTCGTTGGATTCTCCGGGTACTTCTTTTCTCTTGATTTTACTTTTTGGGTATTGCTTAAATTTTAAAATCTCTTTTGGGTATTTCTAATAACAAATCTGTTTGCTTTTTAAAGAGTATAAGACTTGTGGTTCTTGTGACTCAGTCTTTGATGGGTTTGAGTTTGGTTTGTAAAGAGGTTGTTGAGTGGTGTTCAAGGCGAAGGCATGCTTTGGCTTCAATGCCTTGACTATTATGCTTGCGATCAACTGCTTTTTTAGGTTTGTTTCAAGCTTGAATTTTCAAAAGAACAAGTCGTGGATGGTCAACTTGAAGCTGTTAGTTGCTTGTCCTTAGCTGCCTAAGTTGACCAGCCCCCAGTGCCGCTTCTTTGGACCCGCAGGTATGAATTTTATAAAGTTGTAATCTTGATGTTCGTCAAAATGCCACCTTTTTCTTGTATTTCTAAACTTTATATTGATCCTTTAATATGGGGTTCTTATTTGGAATTGTTTTTGGCTTCTCAATGTGAAGTTTTGTGTCATGTTTATTTGTGTGTTTCTTGGTGTTTTTTGAGTCATAAATGAGGGTTCTTCTTTGTGTATTGGATACTTCTGTTGAAGTGGAGGAATTGAAGTATGTTTTTCAGGCAAATGCTATACTAAGAATGGAGCTTCCAGTGTTGTCTACTCTTCAATGGAGGATGAATCTAGTGACACCAATTTCTTTCTTTCATCACATTGTAAGAAGGCTTGGGTTGAAACTCACTTGCATTGAGAGTTTCTGCACAGGTGAGAGCGTTTGCTTCTCTTTGTCATTGCTAGTAAGCAATCTATCTTTTTTTTTTCTTTTTCTAACCTTTTATTTGAATTTTTAATATCGTGTATAAAAGGTTCTTCGTGGTCTTGTGTTTTGATCTGTTTTGGTTAATTCAATTTTGATTTTTTTTCTTGATTTTTCAACTTAGATTGGACTTGTATTGAATAATTTTCTATTATATGTAATATGTTGATCTCTTACACTTGGATTGCTTTTGAAGAGGTACTAATTGATTTTATGTTTGTCAATATTTTAGAGCTTGAAGGAGAGACCCACTCTTCGGTGAGTTCTATTTACATATGCTTGGATTGCATTTGATGGAATTTATGTCAAATCTAGTAACTAATTGAATATTGATGTTAGCTTTGGGGTATTTTTTTTTTGGTAATTTGTTTTTGATAGTACTCCGTAAAAAGCTCACAAAATATAATTTGTATGATTCAAGGTACAATTAAAGTAGCATTCAAAGTTAATCATATGTGTCATGAGGTGACTAGGACATTTGTTAATTGTTAATCTTTTTTGTTTATATTATTTAGACTTAGATGTATGTTTGATATGAAAATATAGTTCACTGGAGATATTGGAATAATGTATTGCCATTGATTTTGCATGGTTCAATGGCTAATGGTTGCCATTAGGTACGAAAATTACTATATGATAACAAACTTATTTTTTTTTTAAAAAAAAAAAGTAAAAGTAAGGGTAACTCCACTAATATTATATTTTCATTATTATCATTATTTAGATTAAAGTTTTGTTTAAAACTTTTGCTGCATGGATTAAGTTTGAACATGAAAGTTATGTAACAAGCTTTTAAATTTCAAATAATTCATGATCAGAAAAATTACGATGGGCTTTGAAATATTCTTTTCTCCTTTTACTTTTTAAGTCCCTACTCTTTAAAACTAATTATACAACCATTCTTACACAAATATGAATGTTAGCATGCATTAAGGAGAGCTAGAGGATGGAGGGGCTGGTTTCTCAATTCAAAGAAATCTAATAACAAACAGGCGGAGGTGGCATTAGTTGACAAATTATAACCCAAGATTAGCTCAACTTTGATAAATGTGGTACGTACATTGCCAGTGAGAAAGCTTTATTTTTCATTTTTATTTGCTGGTTTTCTTTTCTTACAAAGGTACTGAGCATGCTACTTATATTCCAATTTTCTACAAAATTGGGTTTGATATTTTGCTTTGCTTGATTTTTTTAAGCAACCAAAATGACACACAACAAAATATATTAGACATTAAACTTCCCGCTCACCTTCTCTTTGTTCAATATATCTGAAACATTTTCCTTGTTAATAATGTTCTGGTTCATTCTGGGGTTAGAGACAAGTCTTGATATAGGGTGGTTGCCCTTCCTATGGATTTTGTTCACATTGTGGTATGCTAATACAATCTTGTAAACTCATCTCTTTTTCATTATTAACACATAAACTATGGTTTTAGCCAAAAAGAAAGAGTCTAATTTGTTCCACTATGTGAAGTCATGTACCATAAAAAGCCGCTTATAGGCCTACAACTGTTGTTCTTTATAGAAGAAACAAAAAATATAAAGTATAGTGCACAAAGGATATTTTAACCCAATTCCATTACATGATACCAACAAAGCAGCTGAATTAACTTTTTCTTTTCTTTTTCAATTTTGTTATTATATCAATGGAGATATACTCACTCTTGTTCTATTTGTTGGTTCTTATAGGTTTGGATTGATGGATAAAATATTGGTGAAGTAATTGATAAAACAAGAAGGAAAGCGCAAGTTAAAGGTAAAATACAAAGGGCTCCATCTAGAATTTGGCCAGTGAGCTGTTTTTATTATTCTTGTACTTATACTACTTTTTGTAAACTTTGTCACTTTGGGGAATTTAAGTTGTATCTATTTGTTTTTCAATTTTAGATGTACCTATCTAAGTTTTATTGGATAGATTATATGCAAATTGTTATATGTTAGTTTTTATGTTGTTTAGGCATTAGTTATTGTGAGATACACTACTATTAGAAGTTGAAAGTTGGAGTTTTTTTTTTTTTATATTGATTGTGATATCTTTGTTTCATGTATTTCAAAAGCTGAGTTGCTGCACTCAAAACTAATTCCAAAACTTCTATAGTTTGCTAAGTTATTGAATAATGTTGTTTCTACTTGGTGAATAAATGCTTTATGAATTGTTTTTTTATTACGATATTAGTTATTTTAATAAATTTATTTTATTGGTTTGTTGTATTTTAAAAATAAATCTGATTTAAAAGTATGGTGAATTTTGGAAATTAGGATGATAATATTTCAAATATTGCAATTCTGAAATCTTATAGATCTTGTTTTTTAATTTTTATTTGTAAATATATTACTTGGCGGTTCCAAAGTTGTCTAGTATTATTATTTTTTTAAATTGATTATTATTATACTTGTGGGTTTTTAAGTGACATGTATAGTTAATAACATATTTGTGGGTTTGACCAACTCACAAATATTGAATATTTGTCAGTGCCATATTTGTGTGCTAAAAAACTCACAATTAATCCATACTTGTGGGCTATTAGCCCACAAGAATGAACAGTTCTCTAGTAGTGCGTGAATATTTTGGTTTTGCTGTTTTTGAGTTTGGTTATGAAATTTGTGTTTTTGTTTGGAAGAGAATTTGAAAAATGATTTGTGAGTTTTAAGTAGAGATTTCTATGCATACATACATATAATTTGAAATGGGTTAGAAACTGCTTTTTGATATAAACAACAAAGCTACTCTTCATTTTTGAATATGTTGATCTGAACCAAAGACTGTTGCAAGGTTATATCTTTGAACCCTAAGCTGATTATCTGAAGTTTGATTGTTCGTTTTCGAAATTTGCTTATATTTGTGTCGTCAATATGTTGATCAGGTTTCATGAGAAGGTTAATTATTTCAGTTTGTTGGTCCATTTTGCGCATTGAAGAGGGTATTAGGATTGAATTCTGTTTATAGTGGGGTTGGAAGCAATTTGTTTATAGCTTTCTTGTTGGTAACAATCTTGTGCTTGCATGTTTAGGTCTTGGACTTCGTTGGTATTTTTTGTTTTCAGCCTTGGGACTCTGATAGAATTTTTTTAATGATTTCACAAAATCACTTTCACAACTCTGTATATTAGCTTGTTTGGTCTTGATCAACAAAATGAGAAAATAAAAGTTCATAGATCAAGCTGACAACAGAATACCCCTTAAGTATCTTTCTACTACTTTGCTTTGCTCAAGTGGATGCCCATAATAATGATGTGCTTGTGTTCCCCATCATGAACTATTCATTTTAGAGGTTGAGGATACAGGTAACTGCTATAAGTTGACAAAACACAGCTGCTCGTATGAACATGATAGAACAAGAGAAAGGTACTGAATTAATTTTCTAAATTGTGTCAATCTGCTTACAAATTGGATATGTTGGCTTGGTTGATTTTCTTGGGACTGTACGAGGTTAGATTCTGGAGGGTTTAAGTTCAAATTTGGACAGGTCCCAAGAATTATCAGTCTTAAGCATCATTTCTACAATTAAATATATTTTATTCTTATTCTAAGTATGACATAGCAACTCACATAAAATATCTGGAACTGTTTGAATTCGATTTTTTTCAGGGTTGAACCTGTCAGTCATGGCTTATGCTAGTTATGTGTTTTGTTCTTCAATATAGGTCAGCTTTGTGAACGGGATTTCTACGATCAAAGGTGGCACTCATGTTGATTATGTTGCCAATCAGATTACTAACCATGTGATGACAGTTGTCAATAAAAAGAACAAAAATGCTAACGTCAAAGCGCACAATGTGAAGAACCATTTATGGGTTTATGTCAATGCCCTCATTGAAAACCCTGCTTTTGATTCCCAAACCAAGGAAACTCTGACGCTTCGCCAGAGTAGTTTCGACTCTAAATGTGAACTTCGCGAAGAGTTTCTGAAAAAAAGGTTTGTACATCATTTCCCAGCTTTATAAATTAGAACTTCGAATCAACTACCAGTTTCAAACTATTTTCATTCTTTTGTACTAATTTAATTGCAGTTACTGCGAAGTCTGGCATTGTGGAGAATCTGCTCTCATGGGCGAATTTTAAGCAGAGCAAAGATCTTAAGAAAACGGATGGAACAAAGACACAAGATGTTCGTGGGATTTCCAAACTGGAAGATGCTAACTTTGCTGGGGGGAAGAACTCTGATCAGTGTACCTTGATTTTGCGGAAGGAGATTCAGCCAAGGCTCTTGTAGTGAGTTCTCTTGACTGGTCATGTCGTCCATTGTCCATTTTAGTAGAAATGTAACTTCTTTGGTTTCTATTTTCAAGTTTAAAGTGTCCTAACAGTACTAAGCTTTTAACAGATGGCCGGGTTATCTGTTGTGGGTCGGGATCGGTACGGTGTTTTCCCCCTGAGAGGTGAACGTGAGCGAAGCCAGCAGCAATCAAGTGACAAATAACAATGAAATTGGAAGTATCAAGAAGATCCTTGGGCTGAAGCAAGGTGTTGAATACAGCAATGTGAAGGCTTTGAGATTGCATATTTTATACTTCTAGACTTCAATTATTGTTGAGATTGCAAATAAATTTGGTACTCTTATGTTGTATGTGAATGTATAACTTATTAATTTATGTGTATATGAATATACTTTTATGTTGTACTCTTATTTTTTATTGGAATATCATTTTATTGGTTCATGTTTTCATATGATGAATTTTTTAAATTAATTAGACAAAAATAGATTGAAAATATGGATACAGGCCTAGATTTCATCAAAATTACAAAAGGCTGTCCGGGAGTAGAGCTCTTTTTTACTGCGGGCTAACCGACTGCGGTTAATGACCTGGTAGACTTTTTACCACGGGCCTGGAGCCCGCGGTAAATAATTAGGACTATTTACCGCGGGTTGTAGGCCCGCGGTAAAAAAATTCCACCAGACCACAAATGTTTACGGCGGGTGTTGAGCCCACGATAAAACACTTTTTACTGCGGGCCAAAACCGCGGTAAAAAATAAAATGAATTTTTACGGCGCCATTTTATACGGCGGGCTTAAACCGCCATATGCCCGCCGTAAAAGGCTTTTTACCGCGGTTTCGATCCGCGGTAAAAAGCCCATTTTCTTGTAGTGTCTTTAGGTACTTAAGATCCACCATGACGCATGCTGGCATGATATTATTTACGGGTAATTGATAAAGGATATTTGTTTGGTGGTTAACCATTGAGTTCAGTCCTTCGATGATAAACCTAGAGTAGTGGCACTTTGTAAGTAGTTATTTAAACCCATGTTAGTTTGAGGGCCCTATGATGCCGTAATTACTAACGAATTGGACTCAATTTAGTAATTAGTTGTGATTTAACTCTAGAAGTACCTCTGGCTTAACTTCATGTGAGTGCTCTGTCTAAATACTTAATGAGTTCTCATCTCATATTTGAAATAACTCTCAAATTTCTTTGTTATCTATACTTAATTATGGGAAAAAAAATTATAAACTGACATAAGAACGAAACGTGTTATTCGCATTAGTCTTGATCATCAATAACTCCATTAATGCAATAACCAATGCATGAAATCGAGTTTAAATATCCAAACATTGGATTCTATATGGCGTGTATTTTCTATTTAAAACTAGATTGTTTATTGAGTTTTATATTCACTGAAATGGAATAATTTTGGCCCTAGCCCAAAAGTAACCCAAAGCCTGGCTTGTCATGGCTTGGAATGTAACTTCATGGAGGCCTATTCAAAATTCTACCAAGCTAGCCTTCATAATTCAACTCACTAACCCATCCACTTACTTTTATATGATGGGAAGAGACAAATAAGTAGGCAAATCGATGAGGAAGGACAAAAACCTACTAACATTTATGTGTGCAGAGGGCTTCTTATGGGAGAGAGAGGTAACCAGTAAATTCAAATTTCAAAGAGGAAGAGATAAAGAAACTAGAAGGGGAACCATAGGCACTGGACAAGGAAGAAAGGCAGATTTTTATATAACAGGTAATAATGAGAATGGAAGCTGGGAATAGGGGAAAACAACTGGCTATAGGCTCAACCAGGAGGCCGAAAACGTCATGGAGGTCAAGAGGCAGTGTTCTCAAGAGAAGAAAGCCAAAAGAGAAAATAAATGTTGTAGGAAGCAATCCAAGAATGGTGAGATGTCACAGGTAAGGAGGGAGCTCGAGAATGGCCATGGAAGGGGTAATGGACGGTTCTTATAAAGATAAATAGAGGGAAAATCAGCTTCTTATGGGGGGATTCAGCGAGGAACAGGCAATATACACAAAAAACCCTCTCTTGGAGCTCTCCCAATATTCTTCTCCTTCAATCTTTTATTTATTTTCAGTCGGATTCTTGATTCTTGTTTGGATTTAGTTCTCTTTCAGATTATATAACCCCAAATTATTCATACAAAATTTGGGATCTGACTTTGGCGTCGGAGTGCCTTTGCTTGTACCTATCTCCACTCTGTTTGGTAGAGCGGCAATCAATCAGAGATAAGATTGGATTTGTGTGAGCCACTGCATGAGCTAAAAAGTTGAGAATGAATCAGTAATCCAACCCAACTTGGGGTACGATTTTTTGCTCCTTCACTCACTTTAGTTTATTATTATTCCCAATTAGTTTAAAATTTTGTCTAAGGATTTGGTGTGGTTGATAGTCAAGCTTATTCGGTTTTGATGGTTCCAATATGTTTAAAGAGGTTGAGCTTCGAGATCTTGGCATTTCTTGAAGAGTGTGAGATGTAAAGTGCACAATAGAAGAGGTTTGAACCTAGAGGGCTTTGATGTTGCACATATTTTATAAGAGATGCTTGCTTATAAGTCAAATCATATTAGAGCTCGCCAATAAGGACTTGGTATTACAATCATTGGATGAGCAATACCTAAACCGTAGTTTATTTCTATATTTGAAACTTTTTATTTCACTATAAGTTTAGTTTTGTTTAGTAAGATCACCCTTTTAATATGTCCAAATTTAGGGTGCGACAAAAAAGTACCTTCAACATAATAATAACTACAAATAAAAGACGTGATTAACATTGAAAAGTGGAAAATTTAAGGTATTGTACAAACTAATTAATCAAGAGTCATAAACTTGTTAAGATAGAAAAATTTCTATACGTTAGTTACAATTTAAATCTTCAAGTTGACATAAAGTATCAATGCAACTACCTCATGTAGTTCACAAGGTTTTCATGATAAAATGCTAGAGTGTGACTGGATACCGAGTTTTCTTTTGAGTGAGAGTTCATTGTGAATATGGTTTTATTGAAAATATAATATATATTAAAAAATTTAAGTAAGCTTTTTTTTTTCCAGCTTTTTTTTTCTCTATAAAAAGTCTCTTAAAACGATGAGTGTGAGAAAAATAACAAAACTCAATTGTAAAACATATTGGAGTTTTATCTGCAAGCCCAATGAGCCATACACTACACATGGGCCAGTACGATGACACAAGCCTTTAAGCTGAATGTGACTTAAGCCTCCTCTTTTTTCTTTTTTTTTTTTTCAATTGAAATTTTATATCACCATCCGTGATTTCGAAAGTTCTTATTTATTTTTCAGTCCAAACAATATGTCCTAAATAAACATTTGTAAGGAAGGTCCCTTAACAAAATGATGTTAACTAATACTAACAAATTAATTGTCAAAATTTTCAAACTATAAAATAATGATCAAATAAAAATTTAGCTAAGCGCAACGGAAACATGCTGAATTTATTCAAAAATGAATAACTAAAATGAAAAATAATTACAATTTTTTTCATATAATTGATTCGATAGATATTTTAATAATTTAATAGATAGAAAAAAGAAAGCAATTTTCTGAAAATGGATCCAAGTACAAGAACAAAATTGAGTCAAAGATAAGAACTTGGCCCTTTAGCCATCCTTAATAAATATGTTGGCGACTTCACAAACAAGCTAAGCCAGCCCGTCGATAAAATGGATAATGTGGCATGGCAGCTCGCAGATTCATTAGACCAAATCCAGTGGTCACCAAGTCAAATTCCAAGTAATGACCTGGAAAGTGACCAGTCAACCAATACAAGACTACGACGGGACCATGGTGGCTGCCGGTTTGGTCCAAGTAATGATGAAGCTGCTGGCCTCCTTGTCATGGTGGCTCCAAAGCCATCTTAATTTTTACCAAATCATTCATCAGTTGATTGCACCGGGCGGCTTGAAATTTCTGCTCATCAAAGTTAGGGTTGATTCTTCTTAATTGACTTTGGATGTGCATGATAGATCTATCGTTTGGAGTAAATATATAATTTCTTTGGGACTCAATTTAAAATGGAAAAAAGTTTGCACAAGTAACTTCATACTTTTCCGATGATTGCTTTATGAAAAATGGAAAATTATAAACATGTTAAATGCATATGGCTTGATTGATTGGTGAAAATAATATATTTATGTGAAAAAGAATATAATGTTATTGGATTGTTACATCATCTATGCTATTTTGTATAATTTATGTTTAGTTTTCCTTCTCTTAATCATAATATACTATTAGTATATTAGTTTGTACAGTTTCATTTGTAAAAGTTCTTATGTATAATACTTTTAATTATATCATAATTGTTCCTAGATCAATTGCAAGTTAAATAACTCAAAAATAATTTCGATGTGCAAGATATTTAGAAATAATATAGCCAATCTCTTGTACACTTTTTTTTAAGAGCACAACGATTTTTACTTCTAAATTCCATTTTTTCTTGTTCTTTCTCAATGTTTCATTCGAAATTTAAACCAAATCTCCTATATAGTTAATATTCCATTTTTTTAATCTATTCTATGTAGTATTAATATATGATTTAACACATGATTGTAACATATACAATGTCAAAATTCGAATAGAATAACACATTTTTGAAGATGAAAAATTTAAGATACCATAATTCTGTGATACTAATATTAATTATTCATCTTTATAATATAGGTAGGGATGACATTGGATGTCAACTCTCAATTACGTTTTGATCATTTCCTTATTAGTTCTCATTTTTTGGTATGTAAATGGGATTAAAAAAAATATTCAGAAATGCATATAAACAACAACAAATAAAATAGGAAATTCTGAAAACTTTTGATGTGGGATAACTCTTTCTAGGGGTGTTCATGGGTTGGGTCAAGTTTTAATTGATCCAACTCAACCAGAAACCCCATCGGGTTTTATATTTTTACCCCTACATCGGATTTTTAAACATTATAAACTGTTGCTAGCCTGCCACCCTTGGGTTGGATCGGGTTAATCGGGTTTTGCATGTTCAAATTACATAATTTTGCCCCCTTTTTTTCTTTGCACTCATTATCTATCTCTTCACATACAAATCATAAAAATCAATCAATTAGAGAATTTTTAACTGAGGACACAAACATATGTTACATTGAGGCATCTGAAACTGGGAGGCAAACATTTTTAGAACAAAAGAAAAAAAACACTATAAAATATAGAAAGAACATAAAGATACGTAGCCTTTTTCTTTTCATGACAAGCAAAGTATTTAAAATGATTCATTTGGATTGAAAATTGAAATTATATGGATTTATTCCAATCGAATTGGAAATTCTTCAAATTAATAGCTTTTAATTAACTTTATAACTACATGAAGTTCCAATCTATTTTCTTAGACATATTCCTTGTCCAAGCCAAAAAAAAAAAAAAAAAGAACTAAGTCTAGCATTCAAATGTTACAAAACTATATATCTTAAGCCCAAGACTTTTGTTTGTGACATGCTATACAAATTCAAAGTTGAAAGAGAATTTAGTAAGAAAACCAAAATCCCAAGCCCTAAGTCAGTAAAATAACAATTATAATTTGCGATAAATTTTCGCTAGATGTTGTTGTTCTCATTGTTACCGCTCTCATTCTCATTGTCACCGGTGGTCAAGATGTTGCTATTGCATTTGGGTTGACATCAAAGTTTTAGGAGGACGGTGAGCTGGTGATCAATGGGCTAGTGGAGTGATTGAGCCATGGAAAGGAAAAGAAGATGAGAAGAGAAGAGTGAGGTGAAGAGAGATGAGAGATGCTAGGTAAGGGTTGCAGAAAGAAGGTCGGCTAAGGCTTCTTAGAAAGTTAGAAAAATTTAATATATAATAAATGATCTAGTGTAGGTAAGTGTATAATATAATTGAAAATCTTTCAAATGAGACTTTAACATGTGGCGAATTTTATTCTCTTTCTAATTTAATGTCGAGTCAGGTTATAAATCGGGTTTTATGTTTGAACCCGATCTTAGCCCAATACTTGTTGGGTTCCACAATTTGTACTCAATTTCGGGTTTTTAAAAGAAAAGACCCGATCACAACTCGATCAACCCGACTAAACCCGATCGGGTTTGATTTTTTTGAACACCCCTAATTCTTTCAAACTTTAGTTTTGCAATTCCACAAAATATTGCATAGGCAGTGGGTCAAAAAAGGGAGTTAGATTCTTGCTCAACCCAATAATAGGAAAAAAACAATAAAATACAATTGAATCAAATATTGCTATGTAATTTGTTTGTCTTATTATTTTGGGATTAGTACAATATTATAATTATCAAGATTTAGTTAAAGGTAATTAAGGAACAATAAGCAACAAATTCTAAATAGCTCAATGAATAACTCAGACCAGGTGCTTCACTAACAAATTGCTCAATTTCAACAGGATCATAAGTGTCTTAGTATAACAAATTACTTCAGTAAATACAAACATCTTCGAAGTACTACAAATCCAATCGTAGTACTAAAATGAACCTATCAAAATCAGAGCTAATGACTTAGCTCAGCTCCACTTTAACTCAACTTGTGCTGCTTAATGATATTGCATACTAAACTACATTCTTCAAGATCTTCACTATCTTTGTGTTGAATTGAAGTATTACACTCTTATACCTACGAGACAGAAAAAGCTTAGAGGATGCCAAGGATTTTCTTGGTGAAAAACCTCCAATGCTTAGGTCAGCTTAGGCTTGGCTCACATTGTATTTGCTCTCTTTTTTCATACCCAAAAAGAGTGTGTAGAAAAATCTTGAAAGTGTCTTACACCTTAATTGCTATTGTTTTGTATTTATATGAGACCTTACGCATGAAATTGATCCATCTCGTTCATTTTTCCACTTGGAATCATCTGGTTAATTTGTCCACACATTCTAGACCGCACATGTGCTAAAGCAGTGCACTTTTGTTGGACACATGTCAAATGATCTGCTTTTCACGGATGCAAAAGTTGTAAGCTAGCTATTTTCTTGAGCTCAAACACATCTTTTGGGAAATCACTTCATAAAATACTCGCTTTTCCAAGCAATTTAGGAATATTCCTTGAATTAAGTTTAATTCTGAGAAGACCTTAAAAAAGGCCAAATTACTAAGAATAGGTAGTGGTAAAGAATACCAACTACATAATTAAATATTAATGCTATAAAAGTCAACAATGATACATTTTGTCCCTTGATATGTCAAAAATGTAATTTCCTAGTTTTCAAGAAATTCTTCCTCTTCGGCTCACAAGATGAAATGTAGTCAAGAAAGCTAGTAAAATATGTGCCATGTAGTGCCTTGGATTTGCTTTATCAATAAGGGTAGATCATGGCCTGACGACCCTAATAGGGACGCAAAAGAAAGAGAAAGCAGGACTTTGACTTTGTCAGAATTAACAAGAGAACTCTATGTAACATACTTTTGCGAAACAAATTAAATGATTGGTTAAATTAAAATTTTTAAAGGTTTTTCGTTGCAATATTAGATATTTGGAATATTGAATTAGCCACCTCAAGATGATCACCAACGTTGATAACAAATGAATTGGGTATAGGCTTAACTGTGATCCTATACATGTTAAATTTGTAGAATTTCAACGTCATCTTAGAGAAGAGAGAGGGGAAGCCATAATCAAAATGCAGTGGCATTCCTATGATTATATCATGTTCAAGGAAAGGTGGGTAGAAGCTCATGAAATTGGGTAATCTCATTTACCTCCAATCATGGGGAGAAGAAGTCCATTCAGGAAGGACACCTAAAATATGATTACATATTAGCTTCAAGACATCTCTCTAGTAGAATACACTATCACTATTCTATTTAGAGCTATTTCCCTATCGAACTGGTGCTTTCATATCCAAAGACATGTCCCTGGATCTTTCCTCACATGGGAATGCTATTGAAAAAGAGTAATTGAAAAATTATCTTTGATTTATTGGTTCAATTGCGTACATACAAAGTACAATATGAAATATATTTATAATGGCTCTTACGAGGTTCTAGAATAGGAAATTGTAAAAACTTTTGTAACTACTTGCTTACTAGGATAACAAGATGACTAACTAACTAATGCTAACTAGAATAACTAGAATTAGGAAGTAGAGTACCTTACTATAACTCTATTTTTAACAGCCTCTGCTTTTAGGCCTAATACTCAATAACCTTTCTCTATCTCAATTGACATGTTAATAAAAAACTTTTCAATGAGATTGCTCTTCATTTATGTTCACTGATCTAATAGTTAGTTTATCCCTTAGATACTCAAATTGAGTATTTGAAAAAGGTACTATTAGCAATTTGGAAGTATGTGGCAATATGATGAACTGTAAGCTATTCGACTAGAACTTCTTCTCGAATGAAATGCACATCTATTTCAATGTATTTAGTATAAGCATGGAAACTTCGATTTAAGGCAAGGGATTTTGCTCCCTTACTGTCACACCAAATTACTAGAATTGAAGTGGTTTTAAAACCAATTCTTACAACAAACTCTTTAACCAAATTATGTCTGTAGTGGCCTATGATGATGATCTGTATTTTGATTTAGTTGATGACTTGGCTCCACTACTTTTTTGCTTCTTTGAGCACCACTTGATCAAATTTTCCCCAAAATAGATGCAATATTTTGTAGTTGATCTCTTGTCATGTGTTGAACTGGCCCAATCTACATTACTAAATCTAGTTAATGTAAACTGAGTCATAGGTTTGAAATTTAATCCAAGTTGAAAGATTCCCTTTGATGTATCTAAGTAATCTTTTACAAGCTTGCCAAAGTTGAACTGTAGGAG
Source organism: Boswellia sacra (assembly GCA_013180625.2). Lineage (NCBI taxonomy): Eukaryota > Viridiplantae > Streptophyta > Magnoliopsida > Sapindales > Burseraceae > Boswellia > Boswellia sacra. The sequence continues at coordinate 680,632 of SNVD02005717.1, forward strand.
CTTGAAGAAATTGACTCAATTTGTTGACAGCAAAAATAATGTCAGGCCTGGACAAGGATAGATATTGCAATCTTCCTATTACACTCCTACAAACACTAGTTTGATAAAAAATGTTATCTTGTAAAGCAAATTTTGAACCAATTGACATAGGAGTTTAAGTTTTCTTAGCATTAAACACGTTAAACTTCTTAAGTAAATCAGCTGCATACTTAGATTGATTAAGATACAATGAGTCAACTGTCATTTGTATTTCAAAACCAAGAAATTAAATAAATCACTGATCCAAATGTTTTTAGTGCAAATTAATCGTTGATATTCTTTATAACTCTTACAATTGACTAAAGCTATCACTAGTAACCAAAATATCATCTACATAAATAGAAGTAGAATGATCTAAACTTGATACTTGTAAATAAATAAAATGTTACCTGAAGTAGATTTCAAAAATCCCCATTAAAGTAGTGTGCCCTTGAGTTTGTCACACAAGCTCTGGGAGTATGTTTCAATCCATAGAGAGATTTATGCAATTTGTCAACAAAATTGGGATGATTTGTATCAATGAAACCTAATGGTTGTTTATATATATATATATAAACAACATTTCAAAGATCAACATTAAGAAAAGCATTTTTAATGTGTATATGTTGTATATCCTAATACATTATAACAAGTGAAAAACTAACTTCAATGGTAGAAGAAATCAATACTTGGAGTCAGTTGAAAGCCTTTGGCTATAAGCCTAGTTTTATACCATTGGATAGAGCCATTTGAGCTATGATTTATTTAAACACCCATTTATTGTCAACAATATTCACTTTAGTAGAGGGAGGAACCAAAGACCAAGTATTATTAGCTTTTAAAGCTTTAAACTTTGTTGTCATAGCATCAAATCATTTTGGATTAGCCAGTGCTTCATCAACAGAATAAGGTTCTATTGGAGAGGCAATGATTGAATGATATGAAACTATTTTTGGTTCATAGACATTTCTTTTAGATCTAGTGAGCAAATGATGAGCGTTCAACGCTGGAGGAAGAGAATATATTATATTATAATTTATCTATAGGAGAAGATTATGAAGATGGAGAAGAAATTGTATTTTTTAATGGAAGTACAAATTAGAAGTTAAGAGATCCAGATGGAGAAGGAATAGAAGATACTAATGGAGTTTAAGAAACATAAACATTAGAATAAAAGATCGTGAGGCAAGGAGTAAGAAGAAATTGCATTAGGAGAATTATTATAGAAATATGTAAAAGTAGTATAATTGGAAGAAGAACAATAATGAAAAGAAAATCATCTTCATTAACAATAACACTCTGAGAAATATAGACCAGAATTGAGAACTATAAACCCCTGTAGACACTGGATTTTGAGGCTCGATGATGAAACAAGCTGAATGTCAAGCAATGGAAATGATCGAAGTGGCCTTGAAAGCAAAAAGAAGAGAGTTGAGAAGAAACCGACCAAAGGCTTTGAAAACTGACATATGACTTTCAAAAATCATAGAAATTAACCCAGAATGAATCTGATGATAAATCTTATATCGTTGCAAAGATACAGATGTCTAGTTTTCACAAAATTTTATAGATCATAAATCAAAGTTGAACTCAAAGAGTTACGTGTGATCAAACAGCAAAAGGTCAGAAAGGACTACACTGAAAAAAATATGAAGTTAAGGGATTTGGTGTGCCACCATCGGCAGGCAGTCCTCCCACAGCCGGCTGGCTGCTCCCCCTTTAATTTTAGAAAATTTCGATTACAACCATCCTTTTTTGCTTTTTTATTCCTTTTCAACTCAACCCTCAACTATATAAACACCCCCTTTCCTTACTTCCAAACACACAGAAATCTTCTCTTCTCCCTCTTGAAGACACACTTGAGAATTCGAAGAGTCTTTTTCAGTCTAATTTTTTTTAGGCATTCTATTGCTCTAAACCCAGAAAGGGTACATCTTGCAAGCAATTCTCTTTTCTCCTCCTCACCCCCCGCGCCCCCACCCCCCCACCCCCCACTCTTTTCTTATTTATTTTTCTTGCTTTAGAATAAGCACGTATAGATTTATTTATGCTTAGAATAAGCATGTTTAGGTCTTAATTTGATGCTTAGAAGCATGTGCAGGATTATTATGAATTGTTCTAATCCTTATTTATTTCGCGAGATGGATAAGTGTGTCGAGGTAAGTATGTTTTTCCTTCCTTTTTTAGAATCGTGCTAGGAGTTTATTTTCTTTATGGATACTTAGAATCATTGTTAAATAGACATGTTTAGAGCACATGATTAGAATCATGCTGGGAAGCGAACTTATGATGAATTGCTTTGAAGCATCCTAGAAAATAGCATATAATATGCAAAAATTGCCATGCTTTGCTTTGATTGCTTGAATTAGGCTTAAATATGCCATGATAACCATTATTGGGCAAGAATATGTCATGATTGCCATGATTGCCATGATTAGGCTAGAAATGCCATATCTAGGCAAGAATTGCCATATTTAGAATTACCATTATCAATTGAATTATGCTAGAATAGCAATAGGTAAAATTACTATGGTAGAATTATCAAATTGGGTAAAAGTGCCATGATTTTAGTTTATGGCTTTGTGTATGATTTTAACTGATCTGTTTTAATTAATTACTATGATTAGAATTTGATAAATGCATGGTGTCATGAAGTGATGGTGGACTCACATTGATGGTGAGGGACCATCACCAAAAATGTATGACTATATGAATGATACCATGAAAGAGGCTTGATAGACATTGAATAAACTTATATATGGTGGTGAGAAATTCATTCTCTATCGAGTCTCGAATTGAATGTTTATATTGAATTTATGATATGCATGAGTATGCAATGAATGCTATAAATGATATGAACGTGATATATGAAGTATTTAGAAGTAGAATTTACTTTATTTGTTGAATAACAACTTTATGTAATCCCACTCCCATTCCCCCATGTTTGAAGGAAATCATAATTCTATTCTCCTAATCTCTTTCTTTGTATGAATACAAAATTGCTTTGATTGAATACACCTCGCATGAATAAAGAAGAGTGTGCATAAGATAAACAAATTAGGCGGATTGTATAACAATGTAAGCTATTTTAATTTTGGTATACTCTAGTGGAGGCCAGATTTAGATCCGGATGAGGCGAATGGCTCGTACCTAACTTTTTCAACCTATCTCTGAAGGGATGAGGGTAGTTTAGGTCCGAAGCGAGGGATTAGATTGCCATCACCCATTTTTTCAATAGAAAATTGGGTGGCGACTCCATTATCTAGACATGCCCATGACTTTTTTGTATTTCCTTAAGTCTCAAAAGAGGTTTTGACACAATGTCATGGTTGCAAATGCTCTGGCGGGATAAAAGCCCCTTTCACAGTGGTGACTCTACTAGGGATATGAGAAGTTGATTTTGATTGAGATACCAAATTCTAATAGTTTACTTTGTTATTTTTAATCCTTGCATCACTACATACTGCACAGAATGAGCAGGAACTGTCTAAACTAGTCGTGTGGCATTGGCATGAGAAGTCTTGGGCTCTATTCAACCCTTAGATGACTCATGTTGATGTAACCACCTTTGAGCATGTACTATTGACTTGGTATAAAAAGAAACCCACCCAAAAGGGAATCTCTCGCTCAAAGGAACCCAGACCATTGGACCCTTAAGACTTGAGCCCATATAGATGAATCTAAAAATTTTCAATAGGATGAATATCCAAAACTCATGTTGAAATTTATGTCCATGGATTTAAATTCCACATGATTAGAATAACATTGACTCAAACCTTATAGAACTATGAACGAATGCCTTATGTCAAATCACTCATAAAGAACAAAATGGGGGCATGTGCCATAAGTTAAGGTTATCATGACATCTAAAGCGATGTTATGATAATCATGAAGAATCCAACATCAACTTAAATGATAGAATTAGAAGAAAAAATCTCGTATTCCCGCATCTCATGATGACGACTTGGGAATGAGACAAAAACCAAAGGAAAGAGACTTGACCTTACTTGTTTGAAAGTAATAAGATTGGAAGGCTAAAAGTTTGTCTATGCCCTTGTATGAGCATGCATCATATCATGCATACATGCATGGCATTAACACCTTTGTTTTGCAGCCATCATAGCTTGGGTTAGACGAGGTGGTTGTCTGACAATACTTGAGACTAGTGATCCAGTTGCTAAAATGGCTGCACCAAACAACAATGCTGAGATGACTCAAATGCAAGCTGACATCACTACAATCCAACAACAACAGGCCCAACTTATAGAAGCCATGCAAAATGGGCCTAACTGCACAAACTAGCTGTCGCCTGTGGGTAATTGTGGTGATAAGGGTGAGATTAGCCAAGGTAGAGATAGGGGAAAAGGCCCAGCCAACCAAGATGGTCTCCAATCAATTAAGCAATTTGCCAAGGACATGGAGAAGGTCAAGTTTCTCTTGAAGAAGAAGGGTTGAAAGGGTCGAAAACCTAGATGACATTTTGCTAATTAGAGACATTGGCTTGCCACCGAAGTTTCGCATGTTAGATTTACCCAAGTGCAATGGAGAGGGTAATCCGATGACTTTGCATGCCAGATTTGCCTAAGTTCAGTAGAGAAGGCAATCTGAAGACTCACTTGAGATAGTATGTTGCTGTCATGGCCACCATTCCTTTGACAAAGGAGTACATTTTGAAGTACTTTATACTATCTTTAGAAGATTATGCGATAGTATGGTATCATGACCTTTCCAAAAGAGTTAGAGAATATTGGGAGGAGTTATCTGAACAATTCATGAAACAATATCGCCATAACACCCAACTAGAGGTAACCTTGAGGGATTTAGAGACAACTCGTGAAAAACCCAATGAGATTTTTTTCAGAATACTTGGTGCATTGGAGGGCCAAAGCTACTAAGATGACCACGAGGCCCGCGAAAAGGACCAGGTTCGTATGATGCTCAATAAAGCCTATGCTTTCATCAGTGATAGACTTGCGAGCTTCCCATTAAGACTTTTGAAGACTTGTATGATTTGGGCATCCAAATAGAATATTTGAGGCCAAACAAAAGAGAAAAAACAACAACTAACCTTAAAGAAGTCAGGGGTAATACCATCAAACTGGTGGACGTTGAGGTGAAAACAATTACTTAACAAAAAAAACTCAGTCAACTAGGGAGACCATTATTGAAAACTCAGTCAATTGGGGAGACCATTATCGAAGATCTTTGCTAAGTTGAAAGCTGAAGGGTTTTACAGCCATTTCCACTGAGAGTGCTTCCAAACCTACTACCAAGAAATTAGAGACATCACGAGAAGTGTGAGATATATCAAGTGTCTGGTCACAAGACTAATGATTGCACTCATCTCCAACATGAGATTTAAGACTTTATTGAGACGGGTCAGATTCCTAATCCAGAGCTAGAATAGCCTAACACTACAAGCAACCTGCTACCTAACTATAATCAGGTATCTCCGTCGTTAATCAATATGATTAGGTCAGCCTTGATAGAAGAGCAAGTCATGAACTCTTTTAAAGAAAAAGGTGGATCCAATAGGGCCAAGAGAGCCAAGAGAAGGGAGAAGTCCAAGCTTAAGCAATAAAAAGGGCCTACCAGAAAGGTGATCATGAAGAAGAAGCCCAACGAAAAGAAGCTTCAGGATCAAGCAGCACTAATGACTCGCTGTTGACCTTTCTACCTTTGTTGACGAGGGGATCAAAGACATTTACTATGAGGATGTATTTGCGCCTGATGAGGAAGACATTGTATATTTTTTTCAAGTTTAATGCAATGAAAAATCAATTTGCTTACTTGTATGATGTTTTTTCTGATGGATCTGTGCATGATAATTTATATTTCACTAGCAAATTTGACATCCATACCAGTCAAACTCATGACATTAATCTTGGTACAATTGAAAAATCAAAGAATATATGCATTGCACTTGATATAACTCCTGAAAAGAGAGAGAGAGAGATTTGAAAAATTACTAAAAAAATATGAAGAAGTCTTCTCTTGGTCCTATGATGACATGCTTGGAATCAATAGAAGTATCGTGAGCACACGATTCCAATGTATCCATACATAAAGTTAGTCAAGCAGAAGTTGAGAAGGTTGAGACCAGAATGGGCTCAAAAAATCAAGGAAGAAGTGTCTAAGTAGATTAATGCCAAGTTCCTAGATGTGGTGAAGTATCTGGAATGGTTAGCCAAGATTGTCCCTGTGCCAAAGAAGGATAGAAAGGTTCAGATATGTGTTGATTACCAAGACTTGAACAAGGCCTCACCAAAGGACGATTTTCCTTTGCCTCACATAGATGTGTTAGTAGATAATGTTGTAGCCAGCGTCATGTTTTCTTTTGTAGATAGGTTTTCCAATTACAACCAAATCATGATGACCAATAAAGATAAGATGAAAACGACCTTCATTATGGAGTAGGAAACCTATTGCTACGAGGCCCTTCATGTTGAAGAATGTTGGGGCAACCTACCAACAAATGATGATAATGTTATTTCTTGATATGATGCACAAGGAGATAGAAGTCTATGTCGACAACATGATGGTGAAATCCGAGACTCGAAATGGTCACTTTAAAGCATTAGATAGATTCCTGAAGAGGGTGAAGAAGTATAAGTTACAACTAAACTCGAAGAAATGTGTTTTTAGAGTCACCTCAAGGAAGCTGTTGGGGTTTGTAGTTGGCAAAAAGGGGATAGAGGTAGATCCCGATAAAGTCAAGGCAATTACGAAGATGCCATCACCCAAGACGGAGAAAAAAGTTTGAGGGTTTCTCGAGAAGATCGAATATATAAGTCGAATTACCATTAAGCTGACAACGATTTGTGCACCCATCTTTAGACTTCTAAAAAAGGATAAGCCAGTGACGTGAAATGAACAGTGCCAAGAGGCATTTGAGAAGATTAATAAGTAGTTATGGAATCCACTAATTTTGAGATCACCAAAACCTATAAAGAATATTATCCTCTACTTGGCTCTTAAGGAGGAGGCCATTGGTGCTATATTGGCATAAAAAGACGAGAATGGTGTGGAGTATGCCATTGATTATCTTAGCATGAAAGATGAAGTACAGTTACGTGGAGAAGACGAGCTTAGCCATGGTATGGCTCTCGAAGAAGTTGAGGCACTATTTTTAGTCTTATAAGATTAACTCTATCTCGGAGAAGGATCCAATAAAGTATCTCTGTGAAGCACCATTATAAAATTAACTCTATCTCGGAGAAGGATCCAATAAAGTATCTCTGTGAAGCACCATCTAAGGAAGCTTGCAAGATGTCTAATTCAGTTGTCCAAGTTCGAAATTGAATATATCGCCAAGAAGGTGGTGAAAGAAAGAGTAGTTGTAGAATTTTTTGCTATGAATTTGATTGATAAGGATGAATCATGGGAGTTGGATTTCCCAAATAAACATCTGGGTTAAATCTCGACAGTGGGATGGAGGATGTTCTTTGATGGAGCTATCAATAGAAAAGGTGCTAGAATAGGAGTTATTCTAGCCTTTCCAACTGAAGAAGTCATTCTTTTTGCTAAGAAGCTGATGTTTAAAGTCACCAATAGCATGGCTGAGTATGAAGCATGTGCCAATAGGCTGAAAATCTTGATTGCGATGGGTATCGATGAAATAAAAGTGTTGGAAGACTCAAAACTAATAATCTCTCAAGCCAATAAAGATTGGGATCTAAGGGAAGGAAGGCTCAAATTGTATCTTGAGCACATTAGGAAATTGATTGGGAGGTTTAAGTAGTGCACCTTCGCCCATCTATTTAGAAATGAGAACCAAATGATGGATGTTTTAGCTTTATTGGCATCTGTTCGAGTAAGTATTCAAGAATTGTTAGTGAGACTAATCGTGATACCACAAGCATAGGGTCCTTGCTACATGGAACCCTATATAATAAAAGTTGAAATGAATGAGAAGCCATGGTTCTAAGATCTGAAGAGATACTTAGAAGACAAAATTCTATTAGATGAGGCTAATAAGAAAGACAGGGTTGTACTATGAAGGTTGGCCCAATAGTTTATTTGTCATCAAGGAGTGATGTATAAGAAAATGTCAAAAGGGATGCAATTGAGATGTGTCGATGAGAAAGAAGTTAGAAGGCTTATGGAAGAAATCCATAATAGTGTATGTTGGCCACACATGAATGAGCAAATGCTTGTAAAGAAAATTATGAGGCAGGGCTTTTATTGGTTCACCATGGAGACAGATTGTGTCCAGTTTGTGAAGAAATGTCATCGATGCCAAATCAATAGAAATTTGATTTATTAATTACCCTTGAAGCTACAAGGAATGTCAGCATTGTGGCCATTTACTGTATGGGGTATTGATATAATAAGGGAGATAAGGCCATCAGCTTCTAATGGGCATCGATATATGGTAGTAACGATTAACTACTTTACCAAATACGTAGAAGCTGAGTCCTACAATAAACTGGGGGCAAGGTAAATGGCGAAGTTCATTGAGAAAAATATCATATATAGATTGAAGATGCCATATCATATCATGATTAACAATGAGGTTCATTTCTAGGCTAAGCCTGAGGCCTTGTTTCAGAAGTATATGATTGAGCATCATAAGTTGTCTACGTACCGATCGCAAGCAAATGGAGTAGTATAAGCAGCCAATAAGAATATTAAGAAGATGTTGACCAAGATAGTGTAAACATACAAAGATTGGGCTGAGACGCTTTTGTTTGTGTTATGGAGCTATAGAACGACACCTACAAGCTCAACGAGCATGACATCATTTTCATTGGTTTATAGTTCAGAAGTGGTCCTACCAATTGAGATATAAATGAAATCAGTGAGGATTTGATGGAAGCAGAAATTCCTAAAGGGTATTGGATTCAAAATAGGTGTGAGCAATTGGCCTTGATTGATGAGAAAAGAATGAAGACCAGATATCACATGCAGTTGTATCAAAAGTGACTCGTTCAGGCTTTCAACAAGAGAATAAGTATGAGAAAGTTTAAAGAAGGGGAATTGGTCCTTAAGTAGGCTAGGCTAGTAGTGTTTAATCCGAGAAAGAAGCTCAAACCCAATTAAGAGAGCCCATTCATTATGACGAAGGTCATGTCCGACAGAGCTATTATCTTATCAGACATGGAAGGGACTAAGTTAACTGAGCACATTGATATAGACAGGCCGAAGAGATACTATGTGTGAAAGTGAGAAAAAGAAAAGAGAAAAAAGAGAATGTGAGAGGAAAAATAATTAATCAAAAAAATAGAAATGACTGATTAATGACAAGAGTTATCTTATTATACACATATTATTCGAAGAACAAATAATTATAGTTTTATTAATAAAATGAAATTGTTTGGAAACAAATATGCCTTTGAAATGTCTCATTATTTTGTATAATAATAAAAGAAAAACATCTAACATCTAAGCTACCAGTGAAAATGTCAATGTCGCCTCTGTCTCTTTATTGGACTATGAATAGGCTCGCCATAGCGCTCATGGCACTGTCTGGCTCGAACAGCAGGATTAGAAATAGAAACTGAAGGATCACCCAACCCTTTTATCGATGATTTGTCTCGAAGTTAGGATTATGGAACATATTCCTCTGAATGGTTCGATTTGGCCAAAAGGCCCTAACATGGTCTAGACAATGAGCAAACAATCTACGAGGTCTGAATATAGTCAGTGAATCCACGATCCTCTGTTTGAGTCCATACTGTCGATGTAGTCTAGTAGGATCATGGAAGGAACTACGAATGAAACCTGCCAAAGACACGCACGTGATGTAAGTCTCGACTGTCACGTGCTTTAACCTCCACCATGAATAGTGCCCACATATTTGAGTATCTGGAATGGCTCGAAGCTAGTTAACCTAAGAAGCATGTCTCTCAAGTCTCCTCCTTATATGAAGTCGAGGGCCAAATTGGGAAATATCACCCTCAAATAGTGCTAGAATAGACAACCTCTTTTGTAAGCAGATCTGAAAAAGAAAGATAATAAAAAAGCATGCTAAGTCAAAAACCTAAAAAGGTGGCTTAGGCAAAAATTAAGGCAAGCCTGCTAAGTTGAAAACTCAAAAGGGCATTTTAGGTAAAAGTTAGGGGAGAAAAAGAATAAAGAAAAAAAGCCGCCCTTTCAAGTTTTTGACTTAGCGAGTTGACCCTAACTTTTTTCTGAGCCGCCTTTTAAAATTAGAGCATGAAAAAAAAGAAAAACAAAAAGAAAAAAATAAAATCACTAAGTTGAAAACCGAAAGAGTGACTTAGGCAAAAATAAGGGTTAAATACCTCAAGAAGTAGAAGGACTACCACCGAACCTCTGACTTTGATCGATCCTGACACGATCTAGTCCAATCAATGTCTCAGCAAGAATCAAGAGAACTACTGTAAAATCAGGTCCCATATGAGGAATGACGGTCACAAGATGTGGGTCGCTGAGATCGTCTAGTAAAACTAGTAGAAACTATGCAAGAAAGCAAAGCTGAAGGATGCGAAGCCAACCAGATGGGTCCTATCCATCATCTCAAGCAGAGGCATGATGGAAGACAATGTTACTTTGCCACTTCTAGTGTGAATACCTATTGTAAAAATTGGAAAGTTAAAGAAATCGACGAGGTTGGATATCGACGGTGTCTCAATAGTGGGCAGAATGAGGCTCTCAAAACTTGACGAATGACAACCAAGTATGGCAGAGAATTCCTCATCCAAGGGGTAAAGCTGTGGCCTATTGAAGCGGAAGGCATGATCATAAGAATCCCAAAAGGTTGTGCAATCGTTGAGGAAAGAATGTCGAGCATCACATATCGAAGGAATTTCAAATTGTAAAGGCCGTTGGAATCAAGTCGCTTCAAGTCATCATCCTTTAGAAGCTTCAAGAAAGGTTGAAGAACCTTGAGAGTGGTCTCGGAGATGTTAAAAAACACAAGAAGAGGCGTTAGAAGGTGTGAATAGAAGTAGAAGGGAAAAAAAGAAGACTAACGACGACAATCCTTACTCATCATTACCATTATCATCAGCATCAATTGAAAAAGTAGAAATTTGAGCCTGAAGATGCTAAACCTCTCACTCTAGATACTCGATTTGCTAGCAAACCTTATAGTCCAAGCAATAAGCACATAATTAAAAACACTCTTAAGTGTAGGAACATGCATACATGAAACATAAAATATTTTCTTGTAGGAAGCATGATCTAGAATGGAGCATAGTCTAAAAGCAACCGAATTTGGCGGAAGTCACAATGTAGTATGAAATATTGGGGGTAGTCATAAACGAAGAAGGTATAATACCTAGTGGAATGGAAGTAGCATGAGATGCAAGTAGGCCTGGATCAGGCAGATTAGTCTTGGTGAGACCCAATACAGGTAGCACAATGTGCAAGTTACCTAAATCAAGCAATTTAGTCTCGAGTAGACCCAGAAGTGCAGATTGCCTAGACTAGGTAGCTCAGTCTCGAGGAGACTCAATTCAAGTGGAACGATTTAAAAATCCCTTGAAGAAGGCATATCCTTTTTAGAAGCTAACCACCTCGAAGAAGAAGGTATCTCCCTTAAAGAAGGAATTCACCTTGAAGAGAGGATCTACCTTGAGGAAGGCATTTCCCTTAAGAAAAAGGAAGAAAAGAAAGAAAAGAAAAGAAAAGAAGGAAGAGAAAGACGAAAGACAAAAAGAAAAGAAGAAATAGAATAGAGAGAGAAAAAAGAGAAGAAAAGAGAGAAAACGAAAGACCAAGAGAGAAGAAGAACTCTACATCGACCTAAGACCGAAAGAATTTTCGAACACAACCAGTGACAAGCACCCGGCCATGGCAATAGTTTAGCAACTCACAAAAAAAGAGTAGCATCAGTAGATGGAATCTTCGATCGACCCATATGAAAAAATTCCTCTAGAGACTAGAAAGCAGATTATTAAAGAACATGTTGAACGAGGTAAAATTTGAATTGATTAGAAATCATCAAGAAGTGTTTGATATTTTGTAAGAATTTGTAGGAAGGATGGAAAGATCACTAATGGGTCCAAGAATTAACAACATGATAAGAACTCTCTAGTGGAGGATTTTGTGAATGTAAAATTTAAAGAAATCAAGAACAAAGAATTCTTTGCCAAAGACATGAAGAAATAGAAAGTCTAAAGAATAACATATCAAGAATTTTTCCCAATGGACTAGAAGAAATCAAGAATAATAGCAAGAATTCTTAGAAGAAGGGCATAAAACCTAATAAATGTAAGAGTTTGAGGATATCAATAAAGAATAAAGAATACTCAGAAGAATGGCATGAAACCTAATGAATGCAATGTCTAAAGAGATCAAAGAAGAATGAAGAATCCTTAGCCGAAGGCACAAGGAATGAAAAGGTTTAAAGACCGCGAGGCAATGCATGATAGATGTTTTTCTGATAAGCATGCATTAGAAGAAACCTTAGGAAGTAGGTACACTTAAAGTGTTCTAAGCCCTCAAAATAGGCACAAGCCTTAAGAAGAGGTGTGCCAAAGAATGTTTAAAACCCTAGGAAGTAGGTACATTTAAAAGTGCTCTAAGCCCTTAGAATAGCCACAAACCCTAAGAAGAGGTACATCGAAGAGTGTTTAAAGCCCTTAGAATAGGCCCACTGAAAGTGTTAATAAACCCTAGGAAGTAAGTACACTGAAATGTATTTTATCTTAGCATCATAAGGATGCATTTCATGTATTAGAAGAATGCATTTCCTCACACTAGAAGAGTGCATATCACTCATCACAAGAATGCATTTCATCCATTATAAGAATGCATTTGTTTGTACTAGAAGAGTGCACATCATACATTGTAAGGATGCATTTCATGCATTAGAATAATACACCTGTCTATACTAGAAGAGTGCATTTTATGTATTAGAAGGATGCTAACTAGCAGTTAAGTAGGCAGACTAGCCCTTAACTGGGCATACCTCTTTGCAGGAATTGAAGAAGAGAACATATGATAAGAAGTTTGAAAAAATGTAGAGGAATGCAAAGATGCCAAGACAAGAGGAGAGAAGATAAAGTAAGAGTACTTTGTCGATTTTTGTGTCTTACAAAATTCTTCAAAGTAGGGGGCAAGCTATAGACACTGGATTTTTGAGGCTCGATGATGAAATAAAGATGAATGTCGATAACGAAAATGACCAAAGTGGCCTTGGAAGCAAAAAGAAGAGAGTCGAGAAAAAACCGACCAAAGACCTTAAAAACTGACATATGAATTTGAAAAATCACATAAATTAATATAGAAGGAATCTGATGATGATTCATATACCGTTGTGAAGATACAGATATCTAGTTTTCATAGAATTTTATGGATCACAAATCAAATCTGAACTCGAAGATTTACACGCAATCAAACAACCGAAGGTCAGAAGAAACTGCACTAAAAAAATATGAAGTTAAGGGGTTTAGTGTGCCAACACCAGTTAGCAGCTGTGGGATAGTCGGCCGGCTATCCTATGACTAGATGGCAATCCTCCCATAGCTGGTTGGTTGTTCCGTCTTTAATTTTGAAAAATTTTGATTACAACCTTCCTTTTTTATTTTTTCCTTCCTTTTTTCAACTCGGCCCTCAACTATATAAACACCATTTTTCCTCACTTCGAAACACATAGAAATCTTCTTTTCTCCCTCTTGAAGATACACTTAAGAAGTCAAAGAATTTTTTTTAGTCTAATTTTTTTATGCGTTCTACTGCTCTAACCCGAAAAAGCTACGTCTTGAGAATAGTTTTCTCTTCTCTTCCCTGTTTTCTTTTTTTTTTTTTTTTGCTCTACAATAAGCATATTTAGGTTTGTTTATGCTTAGAATAAGTATGTTTAGGTTTTAATTTGATGCTTAGAAGCATGTTTAGGATTATTATGAATTGTTTTATTCCTTATTTGTTTTATGAGATGGATAAGCGTGTCCAGGTAAGTCTGCTTTCCCTTGTTTAGAATCATGCTAGGATTTTTTTTTTTTTTTTTTGCGAGTGCCTAGAATCATGTTTAAGAATACATGGTTAAGAGCACATGATTAGAATCATGCCAAGAATCAAACTTATGATGAATTGCTTTGAAGCATGTTAGGAAATAGTATAGAATAGGTAAGAATTGCCATGATTTGCTTTGATTGCTTGAATTAGTCTAGAATATACCATGATTGCCATGATAACCATTATTAGGCTAGAAATGCCATGTCTAGGCAAGAATTGTCATTTTTAAAATTATCATTATCAATTGAATTATGCTATAATAGCAATAGGTAGAATTACCATCATAGAATTATCAAATTAGGTAGAAGTGCCATGATTTTAGTTTATGGCTTTGTGTATGATTTTAATTGATTTGTTTTAATTAATTACTATGATTAGAATTTGATTAATGCATGATGCCATGAAATGATGTGGACTCACATTGATGGTGAGGGACAATCACTTAAAATGTGTGAATATATGAATGATGTCATGAAAGAGGCTTGATAGACGTTAAATAGAATCACATAAAATGGTGAGGAATTAATTATCTATTGCTCGAATTGAATGTTTATATTGAATTTATGATATGCATCAGTATGCAATGAATGCTATGAATGATATGAATGTGATATATGAAGTATTTAGGAGTAGAATTTGCTTTAGTTGTTGAATAACAAATTGATGTAATCCCACTTCCATTCTCTCATGTTTGAATAATATTGTAATTCTATTCGCCTCATCTCTTTGTTTACATGAATATACAACTACTTTGGTTGAATACACCTCGCATGCATAAAGAAGATAAAATTGAAAATGTGTGTATAAAATAAATAACTTAGGTGGACTGTATAACAATATAAGCTATTTTTATTTGGTATACCCTAGTGGAGGCCGAATTTAGATCCGAGCGAGGCGAATGGCTCGTACCTAACTTCTGGAACCCATCTCAAAAGGGATAAGGGTAATTTAGGTTCGAAGCAAGGGATCGGATTACCATCATCCACTTTTCCAATAGAATATTGGGTGGCGACTCTATTCTCCAGACATACCCATGGCTTGTTTGTGTTCCTTTAAGTCTCAAAAGAGGCTTTGACACAGTATCGTGATCATAAATGCTCCGACGGGATGAAAGCCCCGTTCACAACCCGCTTAAAGAATAAAGACAAAGATATCTTTTCTGAAGAGAACTATAACCAATGAATATACATTTAGAAGAATGAAAGGCAAATTAATAATCGTTATATGATCTAAGATTTGGATAACAAGCACAACTAAATACCTTAAGGTGCTTATAATCTAGTAAAGAGTGGAAAAGCAATTGATATACTGACTTGAATGATAATATAACTTTTGGTAATCTATTCAGCAAGAAGACTACAATTTGAAATGTATTCCACCAAAATTTTATTGGCATTACTACTTGAGCTAAGAGAATAAGGCTTATTTCCATAACAGGGAATTAACACTCATACCCTTGTTAGATCTTGAAAGCAACACTCACCCTCCACTGTTTCAGAAGTAACATTGACCTCCCCCAATGCCGCCAATCGTTATTGGAATATGTTAAATACAGTGAATCTTACATGCAATGACTAAATTACCTCACTTGTCTCATTAAGTATATTATAATAATGGTATATTATTTTGCTAAGTTTTCCTAGAAAATTGTTGTGAAAGTGAACAAGTTAGTTTGAAATTTTTGTTTGTGGATCTAATGTAGAAAAGTGTCCAAATTGCTGTTCAGAAAAGAGAAAAAAATTATTACTGTTTTCTCATATTTTCTCCGAGATATGGGAGTGAAAACAGTGAACACATGTTTGCAATTGTCATAACCGATTATTACTCAATATACCCTAGCCTACCACTAAACCACCATTAAAAATGCAAAATAGAGAAAGATTTTGAAAGGCCAAGTGGTATCTCTTGTTCTCCTCAAAAAAAAAATTTTTCCTTGAAATCATGCATGGCTGAGGGATTCAGGAAGGTGATGAGTGTGTGTAAATGTAGACAGATAATGGCTGATTGAGAAGAGAGAGAGTTGAAAAAGTGAGAGATGAGAAGAAAGAGAGGAGGGGTGAGAGAAAAAGATAAGATGGAAGAAAGAGATAAGGGTAAGAAAAAGATAGGGAGGATAGAAAAAGGCAACATATTTTTTTAATTAACTTTTTTGAAATATATCAAATTAAATACAAACCATAACCATATTAAATAAATATTACAAAATATATAAAATATATTTATTTTATTTAACATTTCTTTTTCTTTTCTCACTCTTTTTATGTTTCTTCCCTCTTTACTTTTCCATTCTTTTCGTTACATTTTGGTGCAAGCTACAGATTAACAAATCTCTTATCTCTCCCTCTCTCCTTTCTTGTAATTGTCTTTTTTTATATATTTATTTTTCAAATCAACTTCAAATGTTTGGTGGTGTAATGGCTGAGGGATTTGAGTGCTTGATGGTGTTGATGAGTTGGAGGTAAAGGGCATGAGGCGCTAGAATAGAGAAAGAAAAATGAGATGAAAATATCTATGTGGTGGATTTTGTTGGAAGAGTTGTTGATTTGTGCAGGTGTAGCCGTTTTGCGTATGGGTTTTCTTCCAGATTTGCAAATGGGTTCCAAATTTGTAAAAGTTTGTGAGCTAGAGAGCGAGTAACCTGATTCTATACTTATTTTACAATCAGAAAAACTTTAAAATTTATTCAAAATATTAAAAAAATTATGAGAAATTATGTGAGAGAGAGACGAGAATGATGGCTTTTGAAATTTTTTTATGCAATTTTATTCTACTTTTTCTTGAATATGTATTATTATAATATATTTAATGAGACAAATGAGGGTAATTTAGTCATTGCATACAAGATTTACTGTATTTGATAGATTCCAGTAACGTTTGGTAGTGATAGGGGAGGTTAGCGTTACTTCTAAAACAATAGGGAGGTGAGTAACTTACGAGATCTAATAGGGGTGCGAGTGTTATTTCTCATTTCCATAACTGACCTATGTTTTCTTTCCAGTGATCCATTTTGTTTTCTATGTAAGGACAAGGATATCTGAACTGAATGCCAAGCTTTGTTAATAAGGGAGAAAGGACTTTAAATTCTCTACTGTAATTAGATTGAATACACTTAAGCTTGGTGTTGAATTACCTTTTGATACAGTGTAGAAAATTGTAAAAAACAATATATACTTAATACTTGGTTGTTACTAGAAAAGTCCAATAATACATGTTGTAGTAATTTACAAACAAAAGACAGTATTTATATCCATCAATAGAAACAATTGGAAAAGGTTCGCATACATCAGTGAGAATAAGACCTAAATGAGCACTTAATTATGAAAGGGAATTAGGATAAGAAGTATGACACTTCTTTCCATATTGGCAAGATTCATAAAAAAATGATTGCTTGTTATTAAAAGTAAACAAATAAGTGACATTGCTAACTTAAGTTAGAATTGCTAAATTCAGATGACCAAGTCTCTTATACCATAGTACAATTAGAGAAATATTCCAACTGAAATGAGCTTTGTTACAAGCAGCTTTACAAGAGACAATAACCAAAACATTATGAGAAGGAGCTATTGACAATACTAGTAATTGATCCAGAGTTCTTATCAGAATATGATGAGTACAAATAGAGCTGATAGAAGTTCTAACACCAAAAATTTAGTGTATATATGAAATAGCCCACTCTTTGGAACCTTGCAAGAGGCCCAGCCCAGTCCACATTTATTTTATTACAATTAACCTAGCCCATTTGTTTAATTAGTATATAAACACACAAAAAAAATATTTTGAAAAGAGAAGAGGAGTTCTGAGAGTTCTAAGAGGGGGAGATGAAGAACAGTGTTGAGGCCACAAAGGGGGTAGTTTGAATAGGAAAATAAGGCAAATTTCATAATTTTTAAGTTAGATAGAGTGGTTTTTTTTTTTTGTATTTCATTTAAAGAAATTGAAATAGAAGAAATGTTTGTATGTTTAAGTGTTTCTAGAGAAAGAAGGCAAAGAGAGAGAGAGAGAGAGAGAAGAAAGATCAAAGATGAAATTGGAAGTGTCATCTAAGGTATTTTATCCTTCTTTTGATGTTTGTTGTTTTGTTTACTGAAACTTTAAGGTTCAAGATGTGGGGATAAAGCCTAAGGTAACAATGCAGGATTTCGAAATTTTTGCGATTGATTAGCTTTGAACTTGATTCTCAAGCTTATATATGTTAAAATAGACATATCAAGAGTTTGATTAAAATTAGTTTCACTAAAAAAATGTTGAGTAATGCGAATTTTTATGAATTTTTGAAGTCCACTGTTCACTATTGGAATTTTTAGTTTTATGCAAGAGGTTTGTTTTATGAAAATTATTTGAGGTATCTAGTGGTCTCATAAAATTATAAAATTTATCTAGTTTAAATCTGGAGAGTTTTGTGATCTTAGGAATGAACCATAAATTTTTATATGTTTTTTTGAATAGAAAGAGGTCAGTCCTAAAAATTGTTTGATAGGATTGTTGTATCTGAGAACTTAAATTATTTGGGGTATCTAATGAACTTATAATGCTATGGAATTTTATATGATGCTAGATATTTATGTCCAGATGGCTTGTGTAAAATTTTAGGTCATTTGGATGAGTAAATTATTTATTAAAAATCGAAGAACCAACAAAGCTCTATTTTGGAAGCCTGAAAATGAAGTTAATTAGCATTTATTAGAGTATGTTTTGAAGTTGGTTATTAGCAAAACCATAAGATTGTATGACATGATGAGTTATTTTCTAATGTTAGGATAAAGAAGATTCTAGTTTAAATGTTGAAGGAGACGACAATTTAGATAGAGTGGTGATCTTAGATCTACTTCAAGCTAATCAAGTTGTGCAACTAGATTTGCGAGTAGAAAAATATGTTTTCTTTGGTAAATTATAAATGAGTTTTAAATACTATTTTTATATAGACATGTTAGAAAGCTTTTAAAGTGATTAGCAAATTTATTCTCTAACTGAATTGAGAAGTATATTTAGTTGTTTATTTAATTATATTTATTTAGCTTTTCTTGGAAATAATTACTATGATATTTTAGCAAACTTAGAAGTATTCAAAGCAGTTTCTTAATAGCATCATAGAAGATAAATGTAGAACCAGTTGTTATGGTTACTTGAAGTCATTAGAATAATCTAAGTTAATTTTCACAATATTTCTAGACAAAGATATTACATTTTGAAAGAAAAACTCAGATTTTATGTTTAAAATTATTTAATATGTTCAAAGGCTTTATAGTTGATTCAAGGGATATTTTCACAATATTAGAGAAAATGTGTTAATCATGACTTTTGTAACCATTTTAGCAATTTTGTTCAAAAGTTTATTGAAGTATTTGAAATACTTTTTAGATGTTTATCACTGATTTTAATGATTGAATTATTTTTAGCTTTAGATTTCATAAGATTCCTAGCTTTGATAAAGTTGCATAAAAAATAAAGTTTTGGCATATGAAGCAGTTTTGAAAATTAGTTTTAGGAAAAACAAGAAAATTTAGTCATGATATCCTAAGCTAGTACCCAAACTCAAATAGTTAGACAACAGATTCATTTAGACAATGATGCAGATAGAGGTATTTGGGACTCGTTCAGACACACACAGAGGCTTTGTACCATATGATCTGGGCGCTTAGCCCTTTGGGGGTAGCTCTGCTCATGCGTATGATGAGCTTAACAGGCCTGTGCGATGTTAGATCTCGTCAGGGTATGACTAGTTGGCTTCTGGGTTACTTATTTAGTATATCAAGAAGTATTTTAAAGAATGTTTTTATAAATAAGCTTAAGAGAAGAAGTATTGTTAGCCAAATTGCAAAAACTTTTACAAATATTTAGAAACAGTATCATGATGATAGTTTATTTCTTCTCTCGAGTGATTATTATTTATAAAAGTTACTTAAAAGAAGATTTTAGTGAAAATCATGCCTTATGTTTCAAAATAGAATTTGAATAAATGTTTTTAGCACAAATATCATGACCCATTGTTTTATTTGATTGAGGAATGCATTCTTTTTATTGTTTTAAAGTATAGAAATAAACATAAGTATTTGAAAAACATGGTTATTCAATAGCTTATTTATTCCGAGTTTTATAAAAGATTAGATGATATGTTATTCTATTATGTCCCAACTATTAGAAGTTTTTATAGAGATTTTTAATAGACCAAAAATTTTATTTTATAACAATGTAATGTTTTAAAAAATTAATTTACTAATATAAACCCTATCCCCGCTTACTGAGTTTTATACTCATCCCTTTTCTTTTAAAAACTTTTCCCCCCAGGTGGAAGTAAAGTGTGATCTAATTAGTAAGTCGAGATCAAGCCATGATGTGTAAGGATGCACTTAGTATTTTCATTAATGTTGTAATAAATATGTTGGCAAATTTTTATTAGTTGTTGTAATTAGAGTTATATTATATATTTATTGAATTAATTTCTTTAAGTTTGCTTCATAAGAAAAGTAAGAGTTAAGTAACAGTCTCTAGCCCACAGTTTTAAGCACGATTCACTTGTGTAGCTAAGGGTGGGTTATGTCAATATATATATATATATTATTTGAATTATATTAGGTGTGCGTAGTTTATAATATTGGACTGACGTGGAAGGTTATGCTGATGTGGAAACTTTAATATTTATTAGTTTATTATCTATGTCCTTGTTGAATTATTTCCATGATTAATATTAATCACGTTAACATGAAAATAGAAAGACTAAAACTGCAACTCACGATCTCTACTTACGCAAAAGTTGATTATAACCGCATCTCTCATGTTGTAACATGAATTCCATTGTAATTGATCGTGGGTATTTTAGTGTCTATGAAAGAATTGAAGTTTCCCTTTTTTTGTTAAAATTATTGTTTACTGTAAATATTATATTGTGTTTGTATTTGAGTCTGAGTCTTAGAGAGTAGGTTGGATTAAGCTTTCTGGTTCGGTGAGGTAAGTAATTTGAAACTTTTTCTGGGATCACAATAAATATATTTATATGTTTTTGAATTGTTTTCCATAAAGTGTTCTATTATTAATTTGTAAATGTATTATGTATTTATGCTTTTGTAGTGCTTCATATAAGTATTATGCTTTATGATTGATTATGAAAGACTTTGGATTTGTATGTGACTTGGTGTGAGCTATGAATAAGAATATGAAAGTTTTGTCAATCATGTTACTGGCTTTACTCATGGTGTTATGATATGTTTATAGATCATATTTTTGTTTATATGTTCTAATATGACATAATCTAGGTTTTCGCTTATATGTTATGGATTATGTATGTTCAAATTCCTCTTTGTTACGGAAAGTCCATTAAGCATTAAATAAGAAAGTTTGTGTGATCTATTATGAAAGTGTGTTATTGTCTTATGTATGTGTTTGAATGTTTGTTTGTATATATTACTTTCTTATGAAAACTTGAATTTACTATTGAGTTATATCTCATTATAGTTTATTGTGATTTCAGGTGATTGAAACTCTAGCATAGTGGATTTGGCATATGAAGTTTCTGTTATTCCTTGGTTTACAAACAAGTCTAAACTCTTAGGATGTTATTTAGGTGTTGTTTCATTGTTTTTTTTTTCATTGTGTAAGAAGATTTCTTTAGTATTTGAATTAAATTTTTTTTAATTCAAGTCTATTCATGATTTATCTATACATTTTTGTAATAAAAGTGCTCACTCCAAGTGTCAAAATTGGGGGCATTACACAAGCCTTGCTTAAAGGTGCCCTACAGTAGTGGAATCTTGGTTTTTTGTCCTTACAACACAAAATTCATAATAAAACTCTACAATCACATCATTATCCTTATTGAATTGAGAGACATTAAGTAGATTTTTTGTAACAGGAAGAACATATAGAATTTTGTGAAGATAAAGCGGTTTTGATCGTGAAAAACTCCTTATTTTATCAAACCAATGTGTGATATGGTAAGAAGATCACAATTCCCTACTTGAATAGTGTCATTTCCGTAATACTTAGACTTGATAATCATCTTGCTGAGATCTAAAGTCATGTGATTAGTGGCTCTAGTATCTACAGGAAAACCTCAATAAAGTAATAATGTTAGGACTGTGAAAAAATATTATTTTATAGAGGTTATTTATTTGTCGATAAATGAATAATTTATTCATTTATCAATAAATGAACAATTATTAATTTTAAAAAATTTTTGTTTTAATTATTTGTAAATGTTTCTTTAACCAAGATTTATGCATGTGTTATAAATATTAGCGTTACCAAATATTTCCTGAAAAAGGCCATCCAAGCAATAGTAACGTTAAATAACTGCTTGCTACAGGATGAATATATATATATATATATATATATACATATATGTGTGTGTGTGTGTGTGTGTGTGTGTGTGTGTGCATGCTTTGCAATAAATTATGGATGAAGTTGAAATTTAGTTTAGATAGGAAGAAAAGACTTTAGATGCATATTTTGAAAAAGAACAAAATTAAGAAACTAGAGGTTGTCAAGAAAAAATCATCTTAATATTATGAATTTTATATGTTAATTATTTTATGTTTTTAATCAACTATTACTTTATATTTTTGTTGGCCTTAAAGGATTCGAAAAGAAAATTTATCCTATGCATTTAGCGAATCTATTAATTTAATACATCGGCCTGAGTTGAGACCAGAAGATTTTATTATTTAACTAAGTTTACTACTTTATCAAACATTCATTCATCAAAGTTTTACTGTATATACCAAGAGGAATCATTAAATGCAGCTGGAGAAGCTACAAATGCTTGAGCTAGAAAGGTAGTATGTTATTGTTGTTGTCCATAAACTTGGCACGTAGGCCTATTATTATTGCCTCTACCATTATCAGGACCTTATTTATTAATTTTTTTGGCCTCTTTCTCTAAATTTTGAAGAATTTTAATTCCATGGAGCAAACTATGGTGAGTAGTTTGAAAATTCCTTAAATTTTGAGTAAACTGTGTAGCTTTGTTTGTAAAATTAGTTGAGCTAAAAGGAAAATCCATTATCTAAACGTGTTATATCTAGCCAAACATAACTCACAACTTTGTAACAAGTACTAAGCTTCCTCCAAGGATACGAAAGAAAGTCTAAATGTCATATTAACTATAATTGCATCATATTCACAGAAAGTCTAAATGTCATATTAACTATAATTGCATCATATTCACGACAAAATTCATCCAGAATATATGACAATAAATCATTATCAGTAACAATAGTCCCAACTGTAAGCAACACATTAGCAAACTCTTCATTTTTAAGAAATATTGAGAATCATCG
The DNA here is from genome assembly GCA_013180625.2 of Boswellia sacra. Lineage (NCBI taxonomy): Eukaryota > Viridiplantae > Streptophyta > Magnoliopsida > Sapindales > Burseraceae > Boswellia > Boswellia sacra. The sequence goes on from SNVD02005717.1 coordinate 703,848, forward strand.
AAAACTCTTGTGAAGTATTACATCAAACAACATATCCATAGATTCAGAAATTAATGACAATAAACAACTCAAAATCAATTGATCTACTCTTCTCCAATTCAAATACTTAGGATTAACTTGATTAACAAGATCCATGCTTTTATAAATAATACTAAGTGATGGAGGACTTGATGTTGCGCTAGTAACATAACCTTCAAGGTCAAAGCATTGAAGAGTAGTCAGAGCATGATGTCACTAGAAAGCATAGTTATCTTTGTTCAACTTGATTGAAGGAAGAGGTAAGATCGCTTGAATCAATGGCAGAATAGCATTCTGTGAAGTATTCGTTGTTGACCACGTAGATTGATTAGCAACTAAAGATGAGCTATAAAGATTAGCTATTCCTGAGAAAGTTGAAGAAGGTAAAACAAATTTTCCTACAAAATTTGTGTTTGGATTAGCCATTAAGCTACTTTAGGGCTCAGATACCATATTTAAAAACAATAATTGAAAATTATCTTTTATTGGTTTAGTTGCATACATACAAAGTACTGTAGAAAATGTATTTATAGTGGCTCCTAGGAGATTCTAGAATAGGAAATTGTAACTACTTGCTAACTAGGATAACAAAATGACTAACTAACTAATGCTAACTAGAATTGCTAGAATTAGGAATCAGAGTAACTGATTGTAGCCTCTCTGCTTTTAGGCTTAATACTCAACAAGTGCAAAGAACCTTGCACTTACATCAATCATATTGATGATGATAACATCATTAGAGATACTGTGATTAACCACCTGCATTAATGCATGCATATATACAACAAATCCTTACATGATTTAAAAAGCATGAGATTGAGGGAGGTAAAATATTAAAAGAAAAAAAGAAAAATCTTTAAACTAAATTTTTCATCATTTTTAGATTTTTGTGGCAGTGTTGGAACAAGAAGTTACTTCAAAAAAACAAAAGAAAAAAGGCTTTCCCGCACTTTAGAAGAGAGGGAGATATTTGATCAACTCATAAAAGATGTTTATGTATGATATTTTCCCGGTTTAAAATCTCTGTCTTCATATTCGTCTTCCTATACATATTCGAATACATTTTCATACTCCTCTTAATCTGGAAACTTAGCATGATTTTATGATTAGCAAAATGCGAGCTTAGTCTTTTGTATATTTATCACATAAATCTCAGCACAGAAAATACTCTCAAGCCCCTAATAGTTTGTCACAATTTATCACTTAACGCCTAGGTCACATGATATTATTTTGTATAGATCCACTCATGTAAATCCTTTAGCCCTGAATGGTTTAAAATTGATCACATAGCAGCATAAGTCGAGAATACCACTTATCACCTAAACTTTCAAACTTTACACATAGGTCCCTCATGCAAAATTAAGCGCTCCATGGTTGAAATTTTATCACTTAAACCCTTAGTGGCAGAATATCTCATTGGACCTTGAACTTTAAAACTTGATCTCACATAGGTCTCTTCATGTAAAATATCCCTAAGACTTCAATAGATCAGAATGTATCACTTAACCCCCTATCTAGAGAATCATTTTGAACCCTAAACTTTCTAATATCACCATAGGCCCTCACATGAAAACCAATTGAGGCCTGATGCTTGAAAGTTTACCAATGGATGCCCAAAATTGAAGAATGTCTTTCTCACCCTTAAACTTTTAAACTTGCATAGGTTGAAATTTTATTACTTAACCCCTAGTAGCAATGGTTCAAAATGTTTACTTAACCCCCAAGTTGGACTGTTGGGAATATTATTCTGACCTTTAACTTTCTAAGTTGTACATAGGTCCCCACATAGAAAAGATTATTAAGCCCCCGGTGCTTGAAAATCTATTACCCCCGAGTGGAGAATATCTTTCTGACCCATATTATCTTAAACCTTATCATAGGTACCCTCAAGTAAAATATGCTAAGCCTCCAATGTAGGGATGGTAATGGGGCGGGGCGGGTCCGGGGCGGCCGGTACCCAGCCCCACCCCGTTCAAATTTTTTTTGCCCCGTCCCGCCCCATTGCCCGGTTGCGGGGCGGGACGGGGCCGGGCAAAAAAATTTTGAACAAATTGGACCCGCCCCGTCCCGCCCCTAAACATTTATATTTTTGCAATTAACCCCCTATAATATTTATATTTTTTGCAATCAACCCCTTATAACATTTACACCCTCTAATTTTTTTCATATTATTTTACTTACTGTCAACCCTCTAATATATTCAAATGTGTTACAGTCACCCCTAATAATATCATTTAAGTCCCAATAGTTTATTTTTTATCATATATACCCTTATACTGTGCGGGGCGGGGCGGGTCGAACGGGGCTAAGTGTTAGATCCAGACCCTGACCCGCCCCTACCGGGGCAGATTTATTTTGCCCCAGACCCGCCCCAAAACAGTTTTGGGGCGTGGCAAGGGCAAACCGGGGCCCCGGACCCGGCGGGGCAAATTGCCACCCCTACTCCAATGGTTGAAAATTATCACTTACAAATTTCCCTTTTGGTTTGTCAAAATTTTACATGAACATCCGTGATTTTGAAAGTTTAACTAACTTCTTTATCCTACCATTAGTGCAATTTTTTGTTTTTTGTGCAAGCATTACGTTCAGAATAAACACTTTAAAGAGAGAGGTCCCTGAAATTTACTAACAAAATGCACTTTGAAACTATAATCCTCAGTAAAATTTTAGCGAAGCACAAAGAAAACATGTTGAATTTATCCAAACATTAAAAACAAAACGAAAAATAATAATTATTATCATCATATAATTGATTTTATAATATTCTAGTAATTTAATCGATAGAAATGAATACAATAGTGCGTAAGTTGATCCAAGTACAAAAAGAGAAGTCAAGGAAAGTCAAAGAAAGAGCTTGGGCCTTGATCGATCCGTAATAAATATGTTGGCAAGTTAACAAACAAGCCAACCCAGCCTGTTGATAAGATTGATAATTTGGTCGAGCAGCTTACTTTACAGATTCATTAATTAGACCAAATGCAGAAGCTACCAAGTCAAATTCTAAGAAGTGACCTAGAAAGTGACCAGTCAACCAAGACCACGAAGGTTTCATGGTGGTTGCCCTGCTGGGACCAAGTCATGATGAAACTGGCATCGTTGTCATGTTGGCTCCAAAGCCATCTTTAAATTATTTCCCAAATCAATTCCTCAGTTGATTCCACAACGTGGCTTGAATTTTGTCGTGGCCGTCCAAATTTCTAACCATCAAAGTTAGGGTTAACTCTTCTTAATTGAATTTGTATATGCATGATAAATCTACTGTTTAGAATAAATAATAATTTGTTTTGAATCGAATTGAAAAGTGGAAAGATTAGTTTGTATGAGTTATATATTGTTTGTTTAACTTTGTGGAAGTTCGATAGTTGTAAATATAATAAATATTATACGTGACTACTTTGAAGAAATAGTATTCTTTTTAAAACAAATAACTAATGTCATTGGATTGTCACATCATCTATTTTACCTTGTATAATTTATTTTTATATAGTTTACTTTCTTTTAATTATACTATAGTACATTATTTTGTACCTTTTAATTTATATAAGAAGTTGTATCTATGATATTTCTAATTCTATATATACTAATAATTGATTATAGATTTCAAGTCAATAACTCTGAATAATTTTAGCATGAACGAGATATAGAAATTATAAAGTCAAATCTCTTGTATGTTCTTTTACACAAGGGTGCCACGGTTACTGCTTATTACTTTTAATTACAAATTTTTCCTACTCTTTCTCTATGTTCCATTCCAACTTTAAACCAAATCTTCTTACTGTAATACTTAATATTTTAAGTAATATTCTATAATTTTTTGTCAATGCTATATGTTATCATGTGACATTAACATATCATTCAACATAGGTTCTTAATCAATATGGGCATGTTTGGTGCGCGACATTGTATAGTACTATTTTACTATATTGTATTAAATAGTATAATACATGTGTCTGATACTAATTTAGTATAGTATTAATTAATAAAGCACAACCCTTAGATGTATCAACATTGTATTAAATTATGTAGAACTAATACATGACATTAGCATTACATTGTATAACACTAATAAAAAATATCAAAATTATCCCTATAAAATTCTATATATCCAACAATACCCTTTAATTTTTAAAATTTTAAAAATAAATAAAGATGTATTTAATAGATTTATTATAAAATCAAATTTATTTTTTAAAAATAAAAAAGAGATGAAGGGAGTCACCACCCCCACTGAGTGACACTCGAGGTCCACTGTCCCCGTTGGATCCATTGACACCTAGCGTGTCACCATAAACTCGAATTGTCTAATAGGTCCGGGGGGGCATTGGACCCCAAGTAATTTTTTTAACAATTAGCAACTATTCGATAAATTACTAAATAACTAATTATAAATAAACTAAAAATATATTTGTACTTCGTATATCTTTTTTGAAAAAAAAATTCTTGCTTTTTTGTATAAATTAATACAATACATGAGTTTATCAACCACTATATAATTTTGATATAACATTATTGTTAGTACTATACAATGCAATATTATATCATACAATACAATACTATACTATACAATGTTATATGTCTAATGTCAAAGTTCAAATATAACACATAATTGAAGATGAAAATCTAAAATACCATTTCATACACGGAATATTATTCATCTTTATAATGTAGTTGCCAATGATATTGGATCTCAAAATCTCTCAATTACGTTTTAATGATTTTATTATTAGCTCAAATTTTTTGGTATGTGAATTGGATAAAATTCTTAAAAAAAAAAAAACCATCGGCAACACAATGATTTACAGTATAATATAACATTTCCTATAACTTATCGGAGGACAATAAATAAAATAGGAAATTCTGAAAACTTTAGATATGGGATAACGCTCACATACTTTAGCTTTACTATTCCTCAAAATATTGCTCAAGCAGTGGATCGATAAGGAGGAGTTAGATTCCTACTCAACCCAATAATAGGAGAAAAAATTTCAAAATACACTTGAATCAATTATTGCTACGTAATTAAATATTGATGCTACAAAAGTCAACATGATACATGTTATCCCCTGGTATATCAAACATTTAATTTCCTAGTCTGCAGGAAATTCTTCCTCGTCGGCTCACAGGATGAAATGTAATCAAGAAAACTAGCAAAATCTGTGTCCATGTAGCGCCTTGGATTTGCTTTATCAATGAGCGTAGGCCATGGCCTAACGAGGGACTCGAAAGGAAGAGAATGCAAAGAAGCCACAGAAATACGAGACCTGGCAGAATTGACAAGAACTCTATGTAACACACTTTTGTATCTTCCATTGCTGAATATCTGAAACAAATTAAACAATTGGTTAAATTAAAATTTTCAACTTTTTTTTTTTTATTGTAATATTAGATTGTTTGGATAAAATTATCCACCTCAAGATGATCACCAACGTTGACAACAATTGAATTGGGTATAGGCTCAACTGTTACCCACTGTTCTTGGTGTTGAATTTGGAGACCTTCAACCTCATCTTGGAGAAGGAGAGTGAGGAAACCATAATCAGAATGGGGCGGCATTCCTAAGGTTAAATCAGGTTCAGGGCAAGGTGGGTAGTAATTCACTACCATTAGCTGGCTCCCATCTTCGAATTGCTTTATAATTTCATTATCATCACTTCCTGCTGTCTCATTTGTGGTGGTTCCCCACAGTCCCAAGCTCTCTAGGATGGCCTCCACTAGTATTAAGAACAAGTATTTGGTTTCTTTTGCGTAGGTAGCCGCCAATCTCCTGTTTGAGAATAATTAAATCACTTATTTAGTGGACAAATTATTCATATCATTAACAAGGAAAACGATTTGTTAATGTTCATATTGACATTGTACTAAGCCCACAAGAGCCACTTGAGCTAAATCAAGTGTCACCAAATAATGTATTAAAGAATTACAAATAAATAAATAATGTCTACGGAGAAAGCTAGCAGCTCATGAAATTGAGTAGTTAATTAAGCTGAAGACCTGATACCTCCAGTCATGGGGAGAAGAAGGCCAGTGAGGAAGGACATCTGAAAAGGGATTGCACATTAGCTTTAAGAAGTCTCTCCAGCAGAATACACTATCCTTGTTCTGGTTAAAGCTAGTTCCATACCGGACTGGTGCTTTCATATCCGAAGACATGTACTTAGATCTTTCCTCAAATGGGAGTGCAAAGAACCTTGCACTTACATCAATCATATCGCTGATAACATCGTTTGGGATACCATGATTAACCACCTGCATTAACGCAAGCATAATACAACAAATCCTTCATATATTATATCTACACGCTTAAATTAAGCCCATAATTATAATAAGGCCCTACCTGAAAAAACCCATATTGCTCACAAGCATTAGATATGGACTTGAGGACCTGGGAACGGTTTGGACCTCGCAGTTCAGAGAAATCAATGATGGGCAATTTAAGATTAGGCACGGTCACATTTAGCTGAACTGCTAATTTATCAGAGCTGTGTCGATCAGAATTGGGTAATATGTATCTTCTAGGGACTTTGCTTATGCCATTTTCGTAAAGATGCTTCACTCCTTTCTGGTACTGGCTTTCCAGCATATGATCATCATCATTTGTCTTGATGATCATCTCCTCAGTTTTCATTGCCATTGCAGGAGACATTTTGTAAGTATATGTAAACAACCTGTACAGCTGCTGCAACACAAACACATAATCATATTTCAAACCTTAGCTTTTATAGATACAATTACTTGTGTGTGTGCGTGTGCGTGTGTATAAATCCATTGGGGTACATGCAAGTGACTGCAGAGACAGAGAGAGATAAAGGTCAATACCTTCTTTTGCTTTGAAGGGACAAACAAGAATGTGTAGAGAGAATATACAAAGAAAGGCACACTTGGTTGTGTATTTATAGGGAAGAATCAAAGGGCTGAACAGAAACAGTTGCTAGTTTTCGAAAAAAACCAGTTTTGGGGTTTGTGAATCCCGAAGAAAAATTCCACAAAACGAAACCGTTGACAAGGTTGCAGTCATACGACGGATTGTAGGGCCTTGAAAGCCATCTCTCCATGCCACTACTTGAAAAAATCTTTAACTGTAAATTGTAATATATGCTTTGTCTTCTTGTTCTAGGTCTCCTATCCCTTGATGGTGAAGCTAGAAACGCAACCCATGTAGCTCTACCTTCTTCTCTCTTTCTCAAAGTTTAATTATATTCTAAATATTATACATGAACAGTTTGCTAACATGGCTGACTTTTTGTAATATATTCATCTAATTCTAAGTAGGTCCATATCTTGTCTTGGTATGAATTTATTTTTCTTTTTTTTTTTTTTTTTTGCTATTTTCAATTCTTAGAAGTTAAATTTGATAAATGAGGATTTGGTTATATAATACTTTAATTGATTGGGATAAACTTCATTCACTAATGTACTGTTCACGCCAATTTTGACCAGCTATATCTTGTGTGTATCTTCATATTTCACGTGTGAAGAACAATCTGGACCAAGCTGAAGATTCCTTGTATGGACTTGAATATTGAGCTATAAATTCATATACTATTAATTATTATAACTGGGTAGCAAAGTTCTACCATAATTTTTCTGTAAAATATGACCTAGTCTTAAGCTCTAACCTCATTTATCAATAACTTTATCTGATGATGTAGTGTTGGAGAGGTTACGTAGAACCCTCTCTCAAAAATCTTAGGCAAGAATCCATGGCCATCATCTTAAGGATTTGTCGGTTTTTACTATCTTTTCCAAGGTCAAGTAACTTATAATTATATCTTAATAATTACATTCACTCATTCTAAATTTTAATTTTCAAAGAAAAGTTAAATAATAGATGAGGAATTCTAGTAAAGAATTGAAAGCCGAATATAAGGGTAGTTATCTCTTATATGCATATATGCGCTACGCGAAGTTTAATATTAGTGTTGGACTCTCCACTGATAGCTTAAGCATTTGGAGGAAGTGGTTTGGCGAATCAGCCTTTGAGATTTACATATGTTGTAGATCAGAATATTCTGAGGAAACTTTCCTTCTTGACCCTCTTCAGATTCCGACCGGAAGGCGATCAAAACCGTCGAAAACAGTGTTCGGATTTACTATTTATCCGCTGCCAACCGGCGAGTGAAACGACACCTCCATCACCATCGTATTGGCCTTGGCTCGATCTACAACTTTTCCTTCATCAGCACCACCAGATTCACGCCGCAACACCTCCGTTCAGAGCCAAAAAGTTTCGGATTTTCACTATTCACCGCCGCCTGCCGCCTGTCACCGGCGAGTGGCATCTCACCTCCTTCAAATTCTTGTAGATCAGGCAACGTTCTACAAGTTTCCCTTCATCAGCACCACCAGATTCGCACCGCAACACCTCCGTTCAAGGCCTCAAAGTTTCGGATTTACTATTTACCGCCACATCTCACCGAAAAACGGCGAGTTGTATCTCACCTTCGCCACCATCTAGTAGATCGGGCAACACTGACCAACTTTTCCTTCTTGACCGTCATCTGATTCCAACGAAAAACCCCTCAAATCGCCGTTTCTTCAATTTAGATATTACTGTTCACCGCGGTGGTCACTATTCATTTGCCGGAGATACTGTTTATCAGCCCCGCCCAGTTTGTTCCTCAGGTTATTTCATGCATCTTTGCTTGTTGGTCGATTTCCTGATTCCTTGTGGTTTGGTCAATGGATCCGCATAAGACTAATTGGGCTGACAAAGTTAAGATTACCGATTCGAGTAATCGATGCAAACTGCTAGGGATTACTCCCAAGAAACCGGGTACAGTGCTTGAGATCCCGGATGAGATCGTTGATGAAAATGTGGCCGAATGGCGTAGATGTCTTGTTGGTTTATTTCCGGGATATGTGATGCCTTTTCATGCTGCTCGCTCGTTGGCCATGCGTGCATGGAAATCCAGCGGCTTGGAGGACGTCCGTTCCACAAACAAGGGGTTTCTCATCTTCCGCTTCCAAACGGAGGAAGAGGTTCATAACATAATTGCTCGCGGTCCTTGGATGTTCGGAGGTAAAACAATTATCTTACAACCTTGGAACCCGCATTTAGATTTTAATGCAAATCAATTGAGGTATATTCCTGTTTGGATCCGATTATATGGCCTGCCTTTCCCTTTGTGGACAACCAAAGGTCTTAGCATTGTTTCCAGCATGGTTGGACAACCTATGTCTTGTGACAAGATGACTTCCGATCTTTCCAGATTGGAGTATGCGAGGGTATGTGTTCTTCTTGATGCAAAGCGCCCTCCGATCCAGAACTTTGAGTTCAAGTGCAAACTCTCTCCTGAGCCCATCCAAATTGAAGTCGAATATGAGTGGATTCCAAAACGTTGCTCCAAATGTCGCAGGTTTGGTCACCGTTGTCCGGAACCGGCAAAGACTCCAGTCCAGGATAAGATTGAGGCTAGCACCTCTGATAGCACCCCTTCTGATGCGTTCGAAACTAGCAAGTATACTAGTCGCACAAGTAATAAAGTGATGAGTGAGTTATCGTTCCCACGAGGATTGATTCTAATTGAATTTGTTATTTCCAGCAACAATAAACTAAACAGGGGGGGATTTTTGTTGAATGCTTTACTAAATGAAATAAGAATGCAAGTAAAGAATAACAAAACAGAAAGTAAATTTGAATGAAAAATCAATGGGAGAAAGCTGGTTAAGGGATCCTTCTCTACCACAAGATATGGATTTGCGAATTAATTGTAGAATTGTCATCCAATTACACCATTGAAATTATCAACCGTAGATAACAACAAGCTCTGTTATCCCAATCTTTCCTTACTTTGTTGTTAAAAAAAACAGGCTCTTTATTTAATCTCTATCCATTAAACAACCTAGAACAAGCTCTCTAAATTTAATTCAATGGATGCATTACGATAAGAAAGATAGGTTGATCTAAGCAATAAACACACAAGCTCGGATTATTTAACTTAGGTTGTATTCTCCAATTGCAATCTCTGATCACAATTTTGCTACTAAGGATTAGAAATTCAAGACAATTACGGATCAAGATTTCTAGTCTAGCAATAGACAACAACCAGATTATATTCAGTTGGCCATTCGAAATACAATCCAGCAAGCAATCATAAGCATTAGATATAGGAAAATACAAGCAAATTCAATTAGAGAATTGGATAACAACTTCTTGCACAATCAACTTACAAAAACCATATCAGGGGCTTTGAAATCACCCTCAACCAATTCAGATTCAGTTACACATGTTTAAGAACGTGGTAAATACAATACAACATGGAGACATTCCAGAAAATGAAAGGGAAGGGAAAAACTTAGCAAATTTGATGTAATTCTCTTTGGATTGTAGTTCTTCCTCTTTCCAAGCTTCCTTTCTCCTTCAAGAACTCCAGGAGATGAAAGAATTCCAGAGCTGCAGCCTCCACCACGTTCTCCCCTCTTCAAGTTATGAAAATAAAACCCTAAAATGTGTTTAAATACTCTGCTATAGTGACTTGCTACAGTGCCCCGTATTATACATGCTACAGTGCTTGTGGAATTATATTTCTATACATCTCACACTGTTTTGATTACAACTTTTGGTACACTGAATGGATTTATAAACCGTAAATTTCTCCAGAAAATAGACTTCGAGAGCTTTCCAACGGTATATAACATGTCATCGGGTTCATTGTATATCAATACAATTAAATCCGAGAAGATCGCTGACTAGCAGAGGTGAAAATGAAGGGTTTTACTCCATTTTTGTGCAAGTTGCTCCAAAACTCCTACAAACATCAAAACCACACAAAAACATAAAAATACCAAGGAATATAGCAAAGAAACATGGACGAATTGATATAAAAGTATACATAAATAGACACCTATCAAATTCCCCCACACTTAGACTTTGCTAGTCCTCGAGCAACTAAAAGATACGAAACAAAACTAAACCGAAACAGAATCAAAGAAAAATTAAAACACACAAATGCTTCAACTTGCAAATAGGCCTCAAAGATTGTACTTAATTATAACCCAAGGAAAACTTCAAAATAATGCACTTGATCAAGAATTTTATCTCAAAGATTAGTTTCGCTTCACTTCAATTCCTCAAGTGTGTGTGTGTAGAGCCATTCTCACCTAATCACTTGTAACCCGGATGAGTTTATGCTTAAAAATGAATCATATTTAATAGTGAAGATGTATGTATAAATGAACTCCATAGGCCTGCTTTTCAAGTCACTCTCCACTAATGTAGACATGCACAACACCAAGGATCAAGTAGGACTTTATTAAGCTTGTAACGTTTGGCTTGGGTGAAGGTATGATAAAGGATAATAATTTGGCTCAAATCACCCACAAACACATAAATCATTCAAGACTATGTAGAGCTCAACCCTATAACACAACTTTATTTCAATTCACCAGGTTACTCCCCCAAACTTATTTAGAACACTCGATCTTTTTTTTTTTTTGTAGAAAACAAAAGAAAACTACACCCCCACACTTTGTTGTTTCATTCTTTTTAAGAACACTTAAGGGTATAGATCTCTTATTCTTCTTCTTTTGTTCTCTCTTTTTTTTTCTTTTTTTTCTTATATTACACTTCCCCTCCCCCACACTTAAACAACACATTGTCCTCAATGTGTAAGTACGTGGACGATAAGTACAGATTGGCTTTTTTTTTTTTTTTTACAACACAATAGGACTCACTTGCATTGCTCATGACACATCCCAACCTCCTCTAACTTCCCAAAACCAGAACATAGCTCAGAATTTAATTGTGAATGATCTACATGCTCATAGGTAAGGGATAAACTGTTTGGAACAAATTCATTTGAGGTTAGGAAATCTTTTAGTGAGTTAACAAAGAAAAAGGCTTACAGAGGCTCAAAGGGGTAACTAGGGATCAATTTCAGTCAAGGTTGGCTATTAAGGCTCAAACGGTCCAAAGATGGCCTAAATCATTTCCCCAATGTTGCACAGTCTAGGATTTCGCCTCGAGTGACCATCAAACAAGTTCTAGAATTCATTGAAATCTGAAGAAACATTTAAATTACATAAACTTTCTCTAAGTGAACAAATAACTCAGTGATAATAGCTCAGTGCTCAATGTTGCGCAAGGAATCAAAAGCAAAGCGAAAACCAATAAACATTTCAAGCACACAGATCCATGCATCATTTATCATTTTCCAAGAGTTATTCTTAATTCAATCATTATCTTATCATCGACCCACAAAATGCAAGAAAAGAGGTACGTGGCGTTGTTACACCTGAGTCAAGATTGTATATTTCAACAATCCTTAGGACCAGTAGCCCGCAGACTTAAGGTTTCCAGCGTATATACCTTTATTATGAAATAACAAAACAAGAAACAAGACACTTCAAACAACATGAAATAAATAAACTACAGATTTATTTAGAGAGAATGCGTTTCAAGGGTTAAAGAAACCCCATATTCTGCCATTCTCAGATTTTTCCACAAATTTTTTTTTGAATCGAAGCTGATAAAGACAAAAACACATAACAACTCTAAATTACATAAAACTAAACTTATAAAATAACAAAGTCCAACAAGTCAGCAAACAAAAACAATTAAGTTAGAATGGGTCTAAAAAGTTTAGAAGTTAGCCTCCTTATTCAGCCATTATGGATTAAAGAAATCCAGAATGCGTTTCAAGAGAACTTGAACTTTTTAAGCCACCACTCTAAAAACCGAGATTAGAAAATATTACCTGGGACGAAAGAAATAACCTGAAAAAGCTCAAAAGAAATAACATGAAAACTCTCAAATAAACACAATAAAAAGAAAGCAAACAAAAACAAAGCAAACTAGCAGATAGAGATTACAGATGGAGCGTTAAATCCAGTTTACGCCTCTTATTGCCTTCTCCAAACCAATCTATCCGAGCCATTGTTGAATCAGGCGAATAGACGAATTCTTGTAATTTGTCAATTAACTCCCCTGCAGTTGAAGCTGTAACCAGAATTTGCCTCGCTGACTGTGAGATGAAGTTTTTTTCTACTGCTTGATCAAGAAAAGACAACAAACCATCAAAAAAAATTATTGACATTTAACAAACCAATGGGTTTCCGATGGATGTTTAGCTGTGCCCAATAGGTGATTTGAAATATCTCCTCTAATGTACCATAACCACCGGGCAAAGCTATAAATGCATCAGATTTAATGACCATATGTGCAATACGCTCATGCATACTAGAAACCTGTAACTCTTCCCCCATGGTGTTGACTACGATATCTCGTACAGCTAATGGTTTAGGGATAATGCCGAGAACTTTGCTCCCTCCTAGGGATGCAGCTGTCGACACACACCCCATTAACCCAAGACTACCCCCTCTATAAATCAAATGAATACCCCTCGCAGCTAATGTCCTACCAAGATCAAGAGCTGCTGTTGTAAACTCTCCATCTTTACCAAATGGCGATCCACAAAATACGCATATATTTTGGAATCGCCGAATTGGTGTTTTCTCCATTTCTACAAGTGCTCTAAACTTGTGTAAGACAATAATGCACGTTAGGTATTATGCGATTCAAGTGCAAGACAGGTTATGAAATGACATTTCAAAATATGCAGCATGGATATATACACACGTAAAACTCTCAAATTTGACACATGGGGACATAATTTCGGTGGGGGTTGCTTGATGCAGATTTATCGGCCCGAGATTTGAAAAAATAGATATGCTTTCGGTGGGGTTTGACAAAACCTCCACACTTGTCGCTCACGTGTGCATGAAAAATGGAGATAAACTTTCGGTGGGGTTTGAAAAAAAACCGCCACACTTGTCTCCCACGTGAAGCATGAAAAGTAAAGATTTACTTTCGGCGGAGGTTGACAAAACCTCCACACTTGTCTTCCACGTGTGCTTATATCATGGGGTAGTCATCTGGTTTGTCAAAAAGAAAACTTGAAATTAAAACAAACAAAATCAACAAACAACAACAACACAAAAACAACATTGATAATCAGATCAAACGAAACAAGAAAAAAAATTTGACAATAACAACACACATTCAAATATACAAGTAGTTGTGATTGTGGCTCACATCTTCCTCTGGTTTTACGTCCAGTAACGGCTGAAACGCCTTCTATGAGTCGGGGATTTGCTTCCCATCCAGTTTTCTTATAAACTGGCAAACAGGGTCGTTTTTAGTCAGATTCCCTAGACTATAACACTGCAATTCATCACGAAATTGTGTCCATAGATTAAGCAATTCACGCTGAACAAGTCCACAAGAATGTGACTCGAGAGTTAAGAAAACATTATCCAGCGACTCATTACTCAAACCATTCTTAATAAATGAAAGTTTATCTTCTCTATTCCTGGACGCAAAACCTAATGAACGACAAGTCTGGTTACAATTCCATATAGCACATTTATAACATACTTGTAACCTTTTCGCTCTTCGCCTCTTGGCGTAGTAGCTCTTTCCTAGACCAGGCATGTATTTTTGCGAGATTAATGTCCGGCTCACCGGACAATCTCACCTTGGCTTCGATAAGCCATCGGATATCAGCAGGCACATTTAGGAGCATCAAAGCCCAAAGTCTAGTCATCTGTACTTTATAAATTTTAAACACAGCATTTTGAGGAAGTGAAGGGAATATTTACGAAGGTTCGATAGAAAGATATCAGCATCCATTGAAGAGAAGAAAAGGAGAGATATTACCGATAATGCGATTGAGTTTGTTCTTCTCCCAGATATGCACGTTTCAAACCTTTGGCAAATGACTTCAACTTCCGTTTGGATGTTTCCACAAGCTGCTGCACAAATGAGCTCAAAGCACAGAGTAATCAAATTAAACAAAAGAAAGAAAAAGAAAAGAGCAAAATCGAAACTAAAGACACATAAAAGAGATAACAACACAATAGCAAACAAAAGTCAAAAACAAGTAAAAAATATAAAAACAAAAGAGACAGATGGCAAAGAGAGATAAAACCTGATCAATTTGATGGCCTACGAAAGGAATCTCCTTGAGACACAAAAATCGATCATTATTACCTCCATTTTTATTTTCTCTTCTTCTTTTTTTTTATTTTTCAAAAACATTGGGTTGCCTCCCCAATAGGCTTGGTTTACACGTCTCAGCCTGACGTTGGTTCCATCATGGAGATCCAATTTCTGTTGTCGTTCTTCTCTAATGGGCTTGGATCCTTCTGCCAACTAAGAAATGGTGCATGCATATGGCTGGGCTTGGATGTTAGCAATCGTCCACCCAATAGCTGTTTTGTGGTCTGTGCGTATTCGGACGAGTTTCTCTTCTTGTATTCGTGCAAGGCCCATTTCTATTATAATTGGCAAAGAATCATTCTCACTCAATAATCCATGCCTCAAATGATCTGGAAGAAGCTTAAGCTCCAAGGCAGGGGCTGTCATCACAGAAGAAAGAATTTTCTCATAGATAAAGGGAAATGAATGTAGAAACATCATACCTATTTGTGGTTATTGCTATGGTCTCATCTAAGCTTGCCACATCTTCCTCCATTTCTTTGGACACTTGTATCAAAATTTCTGACGCCTTAGAATTTTCTGTCCCTATATGCTCACTAATAGCTACATCCAATCCATTCTTGCGAGTTAACTCAAAATATTGTTGTGACAAAGAATCAACAACGTCAACTACAAAAACAGAAAGTAAGTCACTAGAGTACCTTATTGCCAAAAAAATATTGAAAAAAACATATCACCTTGCCCCAATCAAACTCTATGATGAGAGTGCCCATCATGAACACAATCTTTGTTTCTAAACAGTTTTCGAGAATGGTTAATCCGTAACAGAATCGAAGTTGGATTAGGAGATGTCTCATCCCTCTATTTCAGGAAAAAGAAATGTTTGCTGGAAAACCAATTGTTCATTGACAGCCAGCACATCTTACACAAACCTTTGGGATATGCATTAAAATGATCAGCAAGCTGAATGGAATACAGTTTCCGTAAATAAAAGTCCAAGATTTAAAGAAGGCATAAATGTAGAATAATGGCATGATGTTAATAGATGCTTCTAAATACTAAACAATAAACTTGGTTTACCAATGGGGCATTCGGCATGGTGAACGTACCTGGATCTTTGCACTTTGGAGGAATTTTCCTTTGCAATAGAGCTGAAACATCTTCCCCACACTTACTTTCTCATTTCTTTTTAACTTTCTTTTGCTGGTGCATAACTCCTTGAGACATTTTGTATAATGAGGTACTTGCTCGATAGCATCCAGAAGTGGTATATTTACCTCGATTTTGTGAGAAGTTTCCAGGATTTCTTGTTCTTGTTCCTCCTTCTTCGATTTGCAAATCTACGAGGAAAAAGTGGAGCGAAGAAACATATGAAGGAATGAGGGTTATAGGATTTACCTGAGAAGTCAATGTTTTGTTTATGGTGGAAGTGGTGTCATCTCCTTCATCAGTTTGTGATTTCCTTGGCAAGATATCTAATTGCTCTCCACCTTGAGAAGTTATCGCACTAACAGTCTTTCCTGGATTGATCACCGCTTGAGAAGATAATTTTTCTGAGTCTTGGCCCTCGAATTTGCTCATGCTAGTAGCCAATTGTCCCATTTGATTTGCAGGTTTTGGATACTTGCCCCAGTTTCCTGCTGGAATTGCATTGTGTTAGTGGCAAGTGCATTAACAATATCTTCGAGGACATACCTGAGTTTTGCGAAGCTGGTTGCGGTGCTGGATGTGGCATTGGTGGTGGTTGCATTTGAAATGGTTGCTGCACTCTAGGTTGATTGAAACCTTGCAGCCAATTTGGTATGCCATTTGGGGCGATTGGTTGATGATTCCAGTAACTGAAATTAGGGTGATCTTCCCATCCAGCATTGTAAGTGTTAGAGAAGGGATCATACCATTGCCTTGTTTGTCCTGGAAATCCACCCATGGCATTGGCTTGTTCCATATATTCTTCTTGTAAAGTTGGATACATGTCGATTGGATGCTCCATGGTAGAATATACCCACATGCATAAGATTTCTGCATATCTCCTACAGCAATGTTTTCCACAAGAGAAGTTAGCTCAGAAAGTTGTTGTTCAATGTTCTGAGTGCTTACCTCATTTACACTCCAATGTACTTGTGGCTCAAATCCGCTACTGAATTGATGGAAGTTTACTGCCATGTTGTCTAAACACAAACAATCAGAAAAGAAAAACAAAGAAAATATGAATCAACAATGAAAACAAAATAACAAATCGATTAGAAAATCAATCCCCGGCAACGGCGCCAAAAACTTGATGCGTTCGAAACTAGCAAGTATACTAGTCGCACAAGTAATAAAGTGATAAGTAAGATATCGTTCCCACGAGGATTGATTCTAATTGAATTTGTTATTTCCAGCAACAATAAACTAAACAGGGGGGATTTTTGTTGAATGCTTTACTAAATGAAATAAGAATGCAAGTAAAGAATAACAAAACAGAAAGTAAATTTGAATGAAAAATCAATGGGAGAAAGCTGGTTAAGGGATCCTTCTCTACCACAAGATATGGATTTGCGAATTAATTGTAGAATTGTCATCCAATTACACCATTGAAATTATCAACCGTAGATAACAACAAGCTCTGTTATCCCAATCTTTCCTTACTTTGTTGTTAAATAAAACAGGCTCTTTATTTAATCTCTATCCATTAAACAACCTAGAACAAGCTCTCTAAATTTAATTCAATGGATGCATTACGATAAGAAAGATAGGTTGATCTAAGCAATAAACACACAAGCTCGGATTATTTAACTTAGGTTGTATTCTCCAATTGCAATCTCTGATCACAATTTTGCTACTAAGGATTAGAAATTCAAGACAATTACGGATCAAGATTTCTAGTCTAGCAATAGACAACAACCAGATTATATTCAGTTGGCCACCCAAATACAATCAGCAAGCAATCATAAGCATTAGATATGGGAAAATACAAGCAACTTCAATTAGAGAATTGGATAACAACTTCTTGCACAATCAACTTACAAAAACCATATCAGGGGCTTTGAAATCACCCTCAACCAATTCAGATTCAGTTACACATGTTTAAGAACGTGGTAAATACAATACAACATGGAGACATTCCAGAAAATGAAAGGGAAGGGAAAAACTTAGCAAATTTGATGTAATTCTCTTTGGATTGTAGTTCTTCCTCTTTCCAAGCTTCCTTTCTCCTTCAAGAACTCCAAGAGATGAAAGAATTCCAGAGCTGCAGCCTCCACCACGTTCTCCCCTCTTCAAGTTATGAAAATAAAACCCTAAAATGTGTTTAAATACTCTGCTACAGTGACTTGCTACAGTGCCCCGTATTATACATGCTACAGTGCTTGTGGAATTATATTTCTATACATCTCACACTGTTTTGATTACAACTTTTGGTACACTGAATGGATTTATAAACCGTAAATTTCTCCAGAAAATAGACTTCGAGAGCTTTCCAACGGTATATAACATGTCGTCGGGTTCATTGTATATCAATACAATTAAATCCGAGAAGATCACTGACTAGCAGAGGTGAAAATGAAGGGTTTTACTCCATTTTTGTGCAAGTTGCTCCAAAACTCCTACAAACATCAAAACCACACAAAAACATAAAAATACCAAGGAATATAGCAAAGAAACATGGACGAATTGATATAAAAGTAATACATAAATAGACACCTATCACCTTCTGATGGTGCCCCCTTGAATTCGGGTAAGGTTGCGACTGATGTCGCTGAGAGTTCCAAAGCTGTTGCTATTCCAGCAGATTCTTTAGTGCAAGTTGTGACTCTTAAGGCTGCTACAGTTTTGAGCACAGAGTCAGTCTCAGAATCTGACTGTCTATCTCCTTTTGCGACCGACCAAGATAAGCTTTTGGGTACTATCCATTATTCAACCAATCGGGAGGCATCTGTTTCGTCAGGGCGGATAAACACAGGACAACCTCTTGAGACTTCTTCCTCCCGTTTTGAGCCTTTGAATAGGCTGAGTGATGAGGACCAATCTGATAGGATTGATCATACTCATACGGACACCCCAGCTACCCCGGTAAAGAAGGGTAAGAAGAAGAAAAACAAGAACGGCTGAAGCTCTTGTATTTTTATGATTTAAACCGTTTGTGGCCATTTATCATTTATGTTGTTAAGGCCGTTTATGGCTTTTTTACTTTGTTTTAGGCCACTTGTGGTCTATATTTTTTGATCTTTTGTTGGATTATGTGTTTGGACTTTACGTCCTTTTTGTAATTCTTGGGGTATGCCCCTCAAATTTTTGTACATTTTAATTTTTTTGGATTTATATTACTAAGTAACTTTTCTAAAAAAAAATATATGCGCTACGCCAAAACTAACGTGCCATATTTCGAAAAAGCCATGGCGAAGACGACGATTTGGAAACTTACAACTTAATAATCCGAAAAAAATATGTACCCGCAATTTGCAATATTTTGTTGGCAGTGGTCTCATTTCTTATCAATTTAAATTGGCCTGTAATATAAATCTCGTTTGTTATTGGTAATGTGATTCAAGCATGATTCATTCGATTGGTTACGAATACATATTTTGACTTCAAGAATTTTAGATGACTTTCTGGTTTCTGACTACGTAGGATCAACCGACCAGCCAATAAGGTCTTCATTTACATGTAGATTTTCGCCAGGAAAATAAAATTACTAAAAAAATAAACTGGACCAACTTCTTTTTTATATATATGTATATGCATGCATGTTTGGTGACAATATAAGATGATGCTAACTAGCTAGCTACCATTAATATTTGTGAATGCTTTAACTTCGTTCTCGACATTCACCAAGAAATAATTTCCTGTGGAAAGTAATCATTTCTAATTAAACAATTGTGAATTTCGAAGATTTTCAATGTCTTAATTTGATTTTACAAAACTATATTTTTTTACATTTAGTACTTTTCAAACAAATTGCATGGTAATTAGTTAATTTAAAAATCACTGCCCATCAGATGCTTATACAGAACTTCTCATCCTCATCCAGTGGTCTAAAAATTGAGATTCTGAATTTATGTCTACTCTTCCGTATGGTGAAAATTTTGAATAATCAATTATTCAAAATTAAAAGGACCCAACACTAGTATGTAAATTTCAAATTCCACCAGCACTTTTTTATTAAATTAAGTGATTTCTCCAAGAATTATTGGTATCATCAAGCTAATTTTCAATATTGAAGGCCTGGTAAACCAACAAATTTCCAGAACGGTATTATTAAAAGCAAAAATCTAGAAGCGACTGAGCACAAATTTGCAAAAATACACCAATTGAAGTCAGCAAAATGCCAAGATAGAGTTGTTATCTGGCAGGAAATGGGCTTGGTCAAACGCACACATACAGAAATCAAAAGTGAAGAATATTCTAAATGCTCAACGCTAGCTAGCTACTACCTGAAAGGATACTACCACTGTTGCATTTTCAGCTAATTAATTAAACCTAAGCTAGCCAGCTAGCTAGTTCTTTAATGGCTGCAGCTTCATCTCCCTCCTTTCCGATTGTATCTCAACGTCCATACTTATCAATATTGTTAGTAAATAATATTAATTATCTTTTCTTTCAAGGAAACCAAGTGCGGGGAATAAATAAACACAAAAAAACTAAGAGAGGAAAAGTGATTATGACAGTTTTTACATGTGAAGAGGGTGAACTTGTAATGGCTTATCCATGCATTACAGCTGTGGTGACCTCTAAACAAGTTCCTGTACTTGTGCATAATTATTATTGCAAACGTGCGTTTCATATTATTAAATATTATAAGATTAGGTGTCTATAGCTAGGGTTTCTAATGCTTCAATTCGTTTTAAATTGGTAGATCCAGGTGGATCTTTGAATATCTTAACATGGAAGGCTGTTTTTAATGCTGGACCTGCGTAATGTGTTTATGTAGGACTAGGGGAGACCCCAGATATAGAAAAGCCAAAATTTGAGTTTCAACATTTATAATATATGTACTAATGTATATATACTAGTTGGCTCGTAAATAAGATACTAATAGAGTGTACGTATGTGTTTGGAAGTGTTCTTTGACAAAAGTTGTTTAGAGTATATTTCAAAAGTCAAAATCTCTTTTATACATGACTATTTTAGTGAATATATTTTAGGGGGATTTTATGGAATAATAGGCTTAATAAATATGTTTTTGATACTTAATTGGAAAAGCATTCCAAGTTTCTTTTGTCTATCAAAAGAAAAAAAAATTAAATTTTTTGCAAAATAATAATATGAAAGCACTTTTGGTATTTCCAAAAAGTACTTCCAAGATAGTATTTTGCTCCAAATTAACAATAAAAATTATTGTAGATCTCAAAGTAACACAGACATTTGAGTACATTTTAAATAAGAAACTTTTTTTTTAGAAAGCATTTTTTATATTAGAATTGTAATGGTTTGCAAGAAGCTAGCTTTTTGATGCATGAGTCTTCCAAAGTGGCATTTTCAATTGAAAGATCTATAAAAACTATTTTGACTCCAAAGAGATTACCTCTTCGAAAAATATTCCCAAATACATCTTCGTTACGCAAGTTGTTAATGGTCTAAAGGGTCTTTGTTCCCTAACTGATTCCTTGAACACGATAAATAGACAAAGGCCCTTTGAGGCTTAGGTCACAAGGGCCAGAAGGTCCCTTTGTGTAAACAAATATTAATTCCTTCCTGAAGCACGAGACTGACCCATAACTTTCAATATATACAAGTCAATCAACCCTACCAAAAGTGACTCTTATGGGTATTGAAAGTGATGTCTCTAGCTATGACTCTGAATGTGTGCAGTGTGGCTCTCTGTGGGGCTAGGGTTGTGCCAAGCTGGTCCAACGCTAGGTACAGCTTTCTTCTCTCGTGTTATCTTCATTTGTCCTTTGTTCTCCATTCGTTGCATGGTTTGGATCCACGTCAGCTCTTCAATATTGTATGTCTTGTACATGCAATGCTCATTATTTTATGTCTTTTCCTAGTGCCCATCTCACCCGTCACCCTTATTTTAGCGAACTTCTAAAATTTACATACATATATATATATATATATATATTTGTTTTGCATTTCTTGTGTTTATCCCTCTCTCTTTGGTTTTGGTTGACTTGCAGTGTGCTTACTTTCATCGTTCTCAAGCAAGATCTAGAGAAGTGAAATGATTTCAATGTGAAGGTACACTTTGTGAAATCGTATATAAAATACAGCAATGCAGCGGAATATGACCCGATGTTGATTGTCACGTAGACCAAAAATTTAAAGAGTTTATTTATATATTACTTAATTATACGTATACTATTCAGCAAGTAGTAGTGATCGATGAATTGACCTTGTCTCATCTCAGGGGTCACAGTCATTTTATATCCTACGAGTCCATGATCAATATATAAATTGAGACTCAAATTAATGCAAATTCAACAACTTGCCATTTAATTACTTTTAAATTTCCGAGCCAGGTAACTTTAAAAAAATTAGCAAGAGATCAAGATAAAAGAAAATTATATGATGTCTTATCATGATGCATATACTGTTTATCTCTATATATATACGCACACGCACACACACATGCTAGGATAAGGTCAAAAGGTTTTGAATAAAAGATGAGGTAATCATCATTCAGTAATTTATAACTAATCGATATGAATATATAATATCATATATTTAATATAGAAACCAATATTAATTTAAAAAATTATATAGTTTCATTTTCATATATCTTTCAGTTTGTTGTGATTGATTTCATGGGGATAGGGTACTTAACTGTACAAAAATCTGAATATCTAATAGTAAATGTTATATAGAAAATAGTTATTCCATTTCTTAATTAAATTAGAGCTCATTTTTACAGAAGATTAACAATCACGATCAAACAAAAATGTAAGGTTATAAATGAGTCATAATTTGATATATTCACTTTGATTTTGGATAAACTATGTAACGTATGTGATCTTATTATGTCTATCTTAATTGGTTGAGCATCAATCTTATCTTTTTATTGCATAAAAAGTCTCTACATCCACCTATATATAAATATGAGTTGACATTTTGTTTTTCGCTATAGAGAGAGAGAAAGAATGTTAGATTCTACATCATCTGTGCTTTAAAATTTCTAAATGGAGTATCAATCAAACAAGAGATCCGAACCGTGGACAAGGGGATCCAAAAGCGTGTATATATATATATATATGTAAGGGACATTTTCGTCGAAACAGATATGAAGTGAGCCAATTTTGCTCCATCGTCGGCTGCTCTTATTACCTATTAATTTATGCTCGGATTAGTGTCCGGCCATTACTCTCTTTGTAAGGGACAAAACGATCTCCGAAATGAAGGGGAGTAATGTAAAATCAAACTAAATCCACTTTATAATGTGTTCCCTAGATACCTCCAGAAGCCATTACTCTCTCGTTAATTTTGAAATTAATCTTCCTTTTAAAGTCTATCTAATCTTCTTAATGAGTTGATAGTGGATTACACTCTTTGGTAAGGAAATTATATAAGTTGTTGTAGCTTCCAACACCCTCTTGGCTAATATATATTTTGTTAATTAATTAATTCATTAAAATTATAAACACTTAACAGTCAACTTGTTTCTACTTTACTATTCAATATAGTTCACTAATTTCTAATTGAGAGTTACTCTTAAAAATTTTGTATGCAAAATTTTATAGCTTTATTCATTTAGTTACACATCATCACTTTTCTTTAAATGAGTTGATTTTGTATTTCAATTGTCTTATAATATATCAGTTTATATGTAAGAGTTATTGTATAAAGTTTGTAAGACTCACATTATTCTTTCTTATTCGTTGATGAGAGAACTCTCGTTAAGAATAAATCATACTTTTTCTCACTTTAGAATTTAAAAAAAAAGGAAAAAAAAAAGGAAATGTTAATAATAGCAAGTATAAGACAGGTTTTCTGTCTCATTGATTGTCCATACTTGTATTCAAGTAATTTGGTGTTACGTAGCAAGCAAAGCAAAGAATCAATCGTTAAATTTATTATCATTTAATATAGTCAATGAGCCCTCCCTCCCCCACTAGAATTAATCTTAATTCTTCTAAAATAATAAATTTATTTCTTATCTTCAAACTAAACTAATCATTGCAACTCCTTGTTTTCTTTCCTTCATATTCTTCCAGGTTTAATTAGGATAGCAAAACAATCCAACTGGGGCTGGAACCCCGAAAAATCCAGTCATGCAGGGCCAAGGAATCATCCAGAAAATCGGGGTAATTGGCCGGGGCCGAGGCAAAGATGCCGGGGCTGGGGACCCGGAATTGAACCCGAAGTGCATAATTAAATTATAAAATTATATCAATTTAATCCATCAAATTTGTATTCTTAAATATAACCTCTTAAACGACATCCTCTATTGTCTACAATTCACTTGCCATTTGCTTCAACCTGCAAATATGAGGCCGTTATAATTAAATATGATGAAAAAAAGGTAAAAAAAACAAAGCTAAAACAAGCAACCTGCCAAAACGCTCGACGAGCTAGATAGCGCTTGACACAACTCGACATGTAAGTGTCGAGTGTCGGATTCATAATCCGACACTCGATATCTTTGAAAATAGACTGATATCGAGTGTCGATTGTGAATCTAATATGACTTGACATGTAAGTATCGAATGTCGGATGATGCATCATCACTCGACATGTAAGTGTCGAGTGTCGCATTCATCATCCAACACTCGATGTCTTCGAAAATAGATTGATATCGAGTGTCGGTTGTGAATGACTCGACATGTAAGTGTCAAGTGTCGGATGATGCATCATCACTCGACATATAAGTGTATCATCCGACATTCGATGTCTTTAAAAATAGACTGATATCGAGTGTCGGTTGTAAATCCGACACGACTCGACATGTAAGTGTCGAGTGTCAGATGATCGTGTCAAACTCTATCGAATGCGTCGAGTGTTGTCGAGCGTTTTGACAGGTTGCTTGTTTTAGCTTTATTTTTTTGTCTTTTTACATAATATTTAACTATAACAACTATTTTGAGTTATGAGTTAGTGGAAGATAAATAGTGTTAAGTTTCCTATCTTATCGACATGTAAGTATCGAGTGTCGCATACACAATCCGGGTTTTAATCTCGGGTTATTGGAAAACCCGGATCCGCCCGAGGTATCCCGGCCCCGACCCCGAAAAAAATTCTGGAGAATTTCTCGGGACCGGGTTTTACAATTGATGGCCGGGGACCACGGCCCTGGCCCCGGATTTTGCCATCCCTAGGTTTAATTATAGTTATAATCAGCAATTCAATTCTTAACCAGTTTGGTTGTTTCTTTAATTCCAACCATATATATACATATTTGTAACATCATAAAGAAATAATTCTACTTCAAGTGCTTCCAATC
Source organism: Boswellia sacra (assembly GCA_013180625.2). Classification (NCBI taxonomy): domain Eukaryota; kingdom Viridiplantae; phylum Streptophyta; class Magnoliopsida; order Sapindales; family Burseraceae; genus Boswellia; species Boswellia sacra. The sequence goes on from SNVD02005717.1 coordinate 729,161, forward strand.
AGACACCAAATGCATTTGGTAAAATATATCATATAATTAACACGAAATTGATTGTCTTTTCTCCAACGATTGAGTTGTCTCTTGGTCGGATTGATTTGTTTTGGTCTTAAAAGCATGTAATTTGCTGTTTAACTAATAAAACTTCATAATGTTACGCTTTGCTAACATATTCTTGTTTCAAGTTTTTTTTTTTTTGGTTCATTTTATTTTATACTCTTTTGGTTATCCAATTTTAATTCGCTCTTTGAATACCTCTACAACTTCTAGTTTGATCAAAATAAGCCTACCCAACGTTGGAAAGGGAAAGAAAATAAGGATAAAAACACTAAATAGTTAAATTCCATTTTCCAATTTCATAGAGGATAGACACAATAAGATTGTCACAGATAGATGAGGAAAGACAAAGCTATATAGAGAAAAAAGACCATCCGCTTTGGATCCTCATAATGAGCAACAATGTTTCGTGAGCTTGTAACATAATAGTAAAGAATAATTTCGCTCATACTATAAACCCATACAACTAATTTTATACAATTTGATGTAGTACATTGTCATTGGACGTAAGTTCCCATTTGCATTTATTACGCTTTTCCAAAATTATTGCATCATTTTACCTGTGTAATAGTATTTTGCTACATTAGGTTTGTACAAAGTTGATTATTTATAATGAGTGTATGTGTAAGTGGTGTTAGTCAACCAAGAATTCTATTTTCAAATTTTATTGACTTAAACTTCAATTGTAACAATTACAATATGACATTATCTGCTTTAGGCATATTTCACACAGTTTTGGTTTGGAGTCACTCAAAATGTCTTACATTAATGTAAAGAGTCTCTGTATTCAATGACGCACTCTATTTTAACTAAGCAATGGAGGGTTATGAAACATTATGATTTTGGCTATTATATGTTATATATATCTTACGAGTATTGTGTCTTCAATGTTATTTTACATTGAATTACAAGGATCTGAGTAAGAGTCTAATTTTGAAATTTAAATTAGTGTGTGTATATAAAAATGCATACGGATGGCACTTTCGTTGGATGAAACTTAAATTAGGCGGTGTGCTGACAGGTTGGATTGCTTTAGGAATTTGGGGAATCAAAAGTTTAACCTTTCACGAGTTGGGAAAAAAATCATTAACTGATGGACTCCTCCCTCAATAGATGGGCCTGCATCGGCCATGTTTGTTTTACGATGTTGGGCCAAGTGTTACGACACAGCAGTTGTTGGTTTGGGCTCACAGAGAAGACATATCCGCCAAAATTTTGGTCAACGAAAATTTGGGCCCAAATCAAAATTGAAAGTTGTTCTCTCTTTTTTCTTTTTAGTGATAAATTTGTCAGGAAGAAAGAACATCTCTAAAAATTACAAACATCATCACAAATATCTCCTAAAATTGTTAAAAAAATTTCCAAAAGAAAATTTCAAAAGTTTATGTGATATAACTTGGATGTAAAGAGATCTTTGCCAATATTTTAATGCACTTAGATCCACCTAAAATTAGTACAAACTTGTAAGAACTAAATGAAACTTATAATGAATATAATTTTCTTGACTGTTAACTTGAAACTATCTTGAGAAGTAAAGGAAATCGACAATTTAGTCTTTAATTTATTGTGTGTAATTATCTTTGTCGTAAAGAGCACAAAAATGCTGCTTATACGCTATTGAGGCGGCCAATAAGAACTATTGAAGGAAGCTACATGTGTTTTCACTAGGGGTGACAATTTTTGACACGACACGCGAACACGACTTGACACGACACGGGTTTAAGCGGGTTTGGGTTTTGGCATATTCGTGTTCGTGTTCGTGTCGAAGATTTCAACCCGTTTAATAATCGTGTCGTGTTCGGGTTGAGAGTCTTCAACACGCGAACACGATTATGACACGACATGATTATGACACGAACACGATTATGACACGAGTAACACGAATAACACGAATACATATTATACATGATTGACACGATTAACACGAATATTGACACGAACACGATTATGACACGAGTAACACGAATACATATTATACACGATTGACACGATAACACGATTAACACGAATATTGACACGATTACATATTAAATTTAAAAATACTAAACTTTTTAGACATTTTAGTCCCTATATATATCCAAATTTTAAAATAAAAACAGAATTTTAAAAACCTAATAAATTTTAAAACTTAGTAAATTTTTGTCATTTAACAAAAATTAGAAATTTAATTCTGTACCGTGTCATAATCGTGTTAACGGGTCATAATCGTGTTAACGGGTCATAATCGTGTCAATAATGTAAACGTGTCTTAATCGTGTTAAACGAGTCGTGTTCGTGTCTAACACGATTACGACCCGTTTATTATTCGTGTTAGCGTGTCATGTCGTGTTATCTGTTTAATAATCGTGTCGTGTTCGTGTCGTATCACAGTGACACGAATAATAAACGGGTCGTATTCGTGTTGGGTCAATTCTTATCGTGTCACAGCTCGACACGACACGAACACGACCCGCGAACACGAATTGCCACCCCTAGTTTTCACGGAATGCTTCTCTGTGGAAAGTACCTTAAACATCAAATCCGATCCAAATGGGTTTTAAAGTCTATGAGGCACACCATCATAACGGTAAATTACATTTTAAGACTCTTTTATTAAGTTAGAAGTTAAAACTCTACCATTTTTTACATGTTACCAAGCTTATATAACCCATTTAATTAAGCTATTTCTAATCAATGGCATGCAGTCCATATAACAGAAAAATAAGTAAACATATGTACAACAACATAAGGACAGATGGAGAACAATTTCTTGTTTCACAAAAATTGAAGACGGTGGTGAAAACCAAGTGGAGATTCCTCAATTCCATTACTAAATCAAAATGTTCGATACTTCAAAATAATTGTACATGGACTCTTATTCCTGTCTCACATTATTAAATTTGCTCCACTTTATCATCCAAGTTGTACTTACAATTATCCACACATGGAGTTGAGCCGGTAGCGCTACAAAAGCTTGAGCATTCTTGTTAATCAAGACAAGAATCAATTGAATTTTTGTATCATTTTCCTTTTCATGCCAGAGTACAGTGCTTGGAACCATGAATTATCTTTACAGTGTTACATATTATGAGACAAGAACTGAAATATTAAACAACCAAACAAGACCTTAAGTAGCAGAGGGCAAAAGGGTGTTTTGTTCTAATGATGGAGAGTCTGTTTTTGGTTTAAAACATGATAGAGCCCAATATACAAGACCTGCAGAGATGAAGCTGATGAACCAGGCATTGTTGTAGATGACAGTAAAAGTATCTGGAACATTAGAGAGGAATCCAACTTTCTGCAAGAAGCCAGGAATCACAGGAAAAATCCCGATGATTAAAGCTGCAATTGCTGCCAAATTGTAGCCTCCTGAGTAGTAGTAGGCTCCATTAGGACTCAGAGAGTACAAGTCCTTGATACCTAATTTTCTATGGTGAACAAGGTAGTAATCTGCCAAAATTATGCCTCCAATTGGACCCAACAAGGCTGAGTAACCAATCAACCATGTGTACACAAAGCTCTCACTCGATTTAAGAAGTCTCCAAGGTTGAAAAGCAATTCCAAGCAATGCAGTTAAAAGAGCTCCTCTTCTGAATGTGAATTTTGAAGGACTAAGATTAACAAGTGCGTTTGCTGGAGCTACAACATTAGCTGCAATATTGGTGGTAATGGTAGCTAGAGCGATACCTATAATAGCCAGGATCGTTGTTGTAATTCCTCCAATTTGTCCTAGAAGTTGAATTGGACTAGAAATCACATGACCAAAAATAACTTCAGTAGAGCACGTTATCGCTAAGCCAACAAATGTAAATGCCCCCATAAAAATTGGAAGACCAGCGTGACCCAGAACTTGATCAGTTTGGCTTTTGGCATATCGAGTAAAATCAGGTATGTTAAGCGCAAGAGTAGCCCAAAAGCTAATATTTGCGGTGAGTGAAGGGAAAAAGAGAGACCAAAATTCTGAAGAGGAAAGCCTGGAAGTTATAGAAAGCATTCGGCCAAATCCACCAGCTTTAACATAAGCCCAAAAGAGAAAACTAGAAGTGAGTATGATCAAAATTGGGGCCGAGTACTTTTCAAGCTCTTTTATCCCTTCCATTCCTTTCCAAACAGCGGTCAATTGGGCAAACCAGAAGGCAATAAAGCATGCAAATTCCAAAGGAGAAGTGCCAAGCCACGGTAAGTTCTGAGAGAGCGAAGATTGTTGAATGAATTTAGGCAAAAGAAGAAAAATTGCCTGACCACCAATCCAAGTTTCGATCCCGTACCAACCACAGCCAACCAATGCTCTAAGTAGAGTAGGAATATGAGCACCACGAATGCCAAAAGAGGATCTTGCCAAGACCGGAAAGGAAATACCATATTTGGTTCCAGGATGACCTGTGAGAACCAAAGGGACTAGCAAAATCATATTTGCAATAACAACAGTTGCAATTCCTTGCCACCAAGCCATGCCAAGATCCACAAGACTACCAGCCAAGTAATAAGATGGTACACCAACAACAAGACCAATCCAAAGACAAGCCATTTCCGACCAAGAAAAAGTCCTCTGGTTGACTTCTGTTGGCTTGAGATCCTCATTGATAAGAGTAGGATCAGGCTGGAGATCACCAAATTCAGTAATGAAATCCGATTTGGCTGATGCCATGGTGGTCAAAATGTTGCATCTTCTCCTGAGACAATGGTAGCCAAACTTGTCTGTGGCACTGATGGTACTTGCACTTGCTTTGGTGGTTACATTATTGTTTTCTGAAAGTAAAGAAGGGCTCGCTAGCTTCTTCCAGGGCCTGATTGGCTTCTGGAAAAGCTGAAGATGGGGATGGAGGTTGATGCTGATACATTTGGACATCATGATTCTCAAAAAGATTCGGATGGGATTGAGCTTTTAGAATCTATGGTGTCTCTTTGTTTGAGATAAGGTGAGTGGCACGTATTGTCTGTTTCAAAGTCTATTTAACAAAATGAACGGGGAAGTGGGAACTTTCACAGGGACTCCTTTATTCTTACCTAACATCAATAAGATCTATCAGTTTAAATTAATTGCAAAATACACCCCTTAATAATAGCAGTTTGAAAAACGATAAATATTCAACTTCTTCAAATCTTAAAGAAATATTGTTGATTAATAAACAACATACCTTAAATTCGTTCAGAATTTCTTAACGATCCCCAAACTTTTGAAAAGTATTTAAAATAAGTTATCCATTAGTTGGGGGTTCAGAAATATTTTTAAAATTTTTTTGGGTTTTTGAGGTTCAATCAAATGGACGAGATCCATTGAGTTACCTTACCCCAACCCAGGAATTATGTTATTTTTTATCATTTTTTAAAATTAATGTACTTTAGAATCGTAATGTAAAGCTTGGAGGGTGTGCGTGAATCTCCCTTTAAAATAAGATTCCTTGAAAGTCTTAAAGAAGGTGGCGTGCTAGACTTAAATCTCAATTGTGTGTTGAATCTTGAGCTAAATGACAGATCATTTTTCTCTTTTAATAATAATGCAAGTTAACTTGCATTATTTTTGTTCCTTGAAGACTAATCAAAGATTACAAAAGTAATTAGTAGCTCACGCGCCTACTGGCTGTTTGCACTAAGCGAGTGTCTTAAATAAAAAATAAATTGAAAAATGTAAAAAAAAAAGGTTAACTCTTTCCTTTTTAAGAAATAGTTAAATCTTTTTTTTTTTTTTTTAGTTTCTAATTGAACTAAACAACAATGTTCTATAACTCAACAATATTAGATAGATGTCGAGCTTACATTACACAAGTGTTATAATAAAGTTTTAAATTGTAAAATAATGCTCAGTATTTATTAAATACTAATTAAGTTAAATTGTCCAATCTTAAATCATATTTAGAAAACTAGAAATATATTTGTTACTTTATATTTACCTTGGTTTGAGCATGTTCTTTAAAGTTCTCTTAATAAGTTAAAAGCCTTAAAACTTTGCTATATTTAACATTTTCCTAAAAAGTTTTAGAAATCATATTATCCTTTGATCCTCTTCTATCTTTTTTTTAATCATATAATACTTAATAGAAAATTAGGATTAACTTAAAAACAAATAAAAAATATTTACATAGGTATTTAATATAAATATTTAATAACATTTTTGAGAAGTGAATATCATGTACTTTCTTATTAAACATCTTTAAATATATTAAGCTAGAAGAGTAGTTTCTAAAAACAACTTATCGCAAGCACTTATAGGCATGCATATATTAATAAAGCTATTGATACCATGAAAACACTTACAAATAATTAAAAATGCTTTTATATCTATTTTACAAAATTTAGTTAAAAAATAAAACAAAGTTCTTTAGAATTAAAATATACAACTAAAATGATTCTATATATAACAATGAATTAATTTTAGCTGCCTTTCCAAAAAGTTTTTAGAACATAAACGTATCTAAAATTCTTATTAAAATACACTTAATATGTTATATAAAAATAATATTAACTATATTTATTTTAATCAACAACTACGAAAATAATATAAAAGTATATTAACTGATTTAAAAATGCTTCAAATTATAAGGATTTAAATTGTCAACGGTAGATTCCTTAAAAACACACCGCACGCGCTATTAGGTGCGGTGAGTGATGTAAAATGTGGATTATTTTTCTGTTAAAAATGAGATTACCTGAGATTGCCAATCCGAAAATTAATTAGTAGTATTGAATGTCATTTCAATAATGTAATCACCCTTTTGATTAATTGATTTTTTATTCTCACACCATTGTGATCAAAGAGTATATATAAAATTGTAACTATTTAAAGTAAAAAATTATGAGAATAAACATATAATTTTTTTTTTATAGATTTCACTTGAGTAAATATAGAAATTTTAATGTTTGGCTATGTATCAAGGAGTAATGCTGTACATCCCAGCTTTGTATCCCAATTTTGTATCCCAACTGATGTGGCAACTAACATATCAATCTATGTAAATGAGGTATTAATTGATTAACTAAAAGAGGTGCGATGTGACAATTCACGTGGATTGACATATCAGCTGCCACATCAGTTGGGATATAAAATTGGGATACAAAGTTGGAATGTATAGCATTACTAATGTATAATATATCCCATTTTGAGAGGAAATAAATATAAATTATATGTCACATTGAATGATCGTATTGTAAATAAATAACTATATAAAATATTAAAATGTTAACATGTGATAGCATGTTACACAAACTTATATACTTAAACAATAATTTAAATACTTTTATTTAAAGATTTTAAATTTTTATACTTCATAAATAATTAATTATTTTTTATTCACAATTATGGTCTAAAGCATTAAAAATAGATTGACCAATTAACTAAACAACTATTGACAAATAGCCCACAACTTGAAATTAAATAATCATTACAACTAATAAACTTTTTTAATATACACTTAATATTTAACAACTAATATAAATAATATAAAAATTATAAATTAATAAGTATGATGATATGTAATTTATGTAATCTTATTCAGAGCAACATGAAAATATTTTTTACCACTTCATCAATTGAAGAAATTATATGAACATAATAAAATTCTAAATAAAAAGCTTTTATTGACTCGTAATGTCTATTTTTTTAAACTACTTTAATTCTTATATACTATATAATTAAAATTATTTTTAATTTAAAATAAAATGTAATATTATCATAATCATAATTTAAACACTCTTATATAATAATTAAAATACTTTAACACTTCATAGAAAATAACTTATTTTTCATTTTTAATTATGGTCTACTTTAGAAAAAAATATATATATTCACCAATTATTTGTACTAGCGCCAATAGTCCACAACTTCAAATTAAATACTCGTTAGAGCAGTAATTTTTTGTGAAAAAATTCTTTTAATAATTTAAAATAATAATAGTAATTTATTATCATCGAAGTAGGAGTCAAACATCTAAAATGAGCAAAATCAAAATTTGAACTTGCAATCTAACGGGATTTGTAACTAATAACAAATGAACTTGTAAAATATAACATTAACTTGTAAAGTATAATGTGAAACTCGCAACAAGGTTAATCAAAGTTATAACATGAAGTGCCATAGTTGTAGCCTAATGTCTAAAAGTAGTAAAATAAAACCTTCAAATTGTAATAAGGAATGATAAACTTGTAAATATAATGTTAACTTGTAAAGTACAATATGAAAATTGCAACAAGACTAACCAAAAAAGTCTTAGTTGCAACCTGACACCTAAAATTAGCAAACCTTTAAGTTGCAATCAAATTGAACTTGTAACAAGGAGCTATGAACTTGTAGAACATAACGTTAACTTGTAAAATACACTTGAAAATTGCAACAAAGTTAATTATAGGTGTAATTAGGAACATTTTAGTTGTAGCCTAATGCCTAAAAGTAGTAAAATCAAACTTTTAACTTACAATCAAACGTGAACTTGTAAAAAGGAATGATGAACTTGTAAAACATAACATTAACTTGTAAAATACAACATGAAAGTTGCAACAAGGTTAACTAAAGTTGTAATGAGGAATGTCTTAGTTGTAGTCTGACACCTAAAAGTAGCAAAATCAAACCTTTAATTTATAATCAGACGTGGACTCGTAACATTGAACCATGAACTTGTAAAACATAACATTAACTAGTGAAATACAACGTGAAAATTATAACAAGGTTAACCAAAGTTGTAACTAGGAACGTCTTAGTTGACGCCTAAAAGTAGGAAAATTAAACCTTTAACTTGCAATCAAATATGCACTTGTAACAATGAACGATAAACTTGTAAAACATAACGTTAACTTGTAAAGTACAACGTGAAATTGCAACAAGGTTAACTAAAGTTGTAACAAAAAAATTTAAGTTGCAGCCTAACACCAAAAAGTAGCAAAACAAAACTTTCAACTTGCAACCAAATGTGAACTTGCAACAAGGAACAATAAACCCGTAAAACATAATGTTAACTTGCAAAATACAACATAAAAATGGCAGCAAGGCTAATCAAAGTTGTAATTACGAACATTATAGTTGCAGTATGACACTTCTAAGTAGTAAAATCATACCTTTAATTTGCAATCAAATGTGAACTTGTAAGAAGAAACAATGTACTAGTAAAATATAACGATAACTCATAAAATGCAATGTGAAAATTGCAACAATGTGAACTAAAAAGTTGTAGCAAGAAACATCGAAGTGTCAGACTAATTCCTAAAAGTAGCAAAACCAAATGTTTAACTTGCAACCAAACATAGACTTGCAATAAAAAAAATCAACTTATAAAATATAATGTTAACTTATAACAAGTAACATGAAATTTGGAACAAATCAAAACAAAGTAGAGCAAAAAGAATAAACATGTTATACATAATACATTAATTTTGCTAAACTAATTAATTCTCTATATTTTTCTTTTCAACTTATAGAATTAGAACTAAATCATCAAATAAAAATAACTTTTAGAATATTTACAAAGTTTTAATATCACAATTAATTAAAATAAATTTTTCGAAGTGGTCTTCTATTTTTTATAATATATTTATATGCTAAGCAAGTTTATTTTTTTAATATATAATATTTTATAATAAACTTCTATTAAAGTGTTTACAAATTAAAAATACATATGAACTATCTTTTTTAAAAAATCATATAAGTTTGTATAACATGCTATCATATGTTAATATTTTAATATTTTATTTGTGAAGGTCCTTCGATATCATATATTTATAGTTATTTCTTCTCAAAACTGGATGTATTGGTACATTTGATATTCTGTAGCTAAACCCTTTAAATTAATTGTAACTTCTATTTCCTTCTATTTAATTTGACCAAATCAGGAAAAAATATATACCTCTAGTTATTTTAAGATTTATATCTCATGTTTTTTCCTTAAAAAGTCATGGGCTTAGGCATTAATTTATTAAAAAGATCAATGGTGAACAATTGAATTCGTCAAATATTTTCACTAAACAACTATCGTTGTATACCCCTTCCCTTAATGTGGTTTTTAAATTTATTTATACTGATCTGCTTTCTCTGGTCTGAAATGAAATGATGCTAGGATAACATTGGGTCCTTCATTTTCTTGAATTTTGTGAGTGAACTTTAGTTATCACCCCCATCTGATTCCCATGCAAAATTGTTTACTTTGGATACAATAATATTTATTAATCCTAAATATTATTCAAAATATTTATTTCATGTATTACATAGACAAGCTCTACCCATATATTATAAAAAATTTGAAGGGAATCTCAATTAGATTTTCTTTCTTTTTATTAGAGAAAAACAACCTGTAGTATCGTCAGACAATGTTGTGGGTTTGAAACGGCCCAAAACAATGGAATTCGGCAGCCGAAAGCTGCAATTCCTTGCCAGTTAAAAGCATCAGCTGCCACCGTCCAATCACTAACAATATTAATATGCGAACGTAAACGACTAAGACTTTGATAGCTATTGGCACAAAGTCAAATTATTCTTGCTACTATCGATAATCCCTAAATAATTTCACCTAATTAATCATCATCTAATTGTCCCTCAATTACACCCTCAAATCCAATCCCGAGTCTCAATAATTTGAAGGTTATTTGCCACTTTTATTTTAATTTTCAAATCAATGGTACGTAAGTTCAGGCTGCATGTAATCTCTGCAAATATAAATAAATTGAATTGTCGAGGAGACCATAGTTATCTGACAGTTGTCACAAGCTGCGCCACATGCCCGAGTCCCGCTCGGTTTCCGGGGCCAAGCCTGACGCGTGTACACTTCACTACTTGAGTCTCTCTAGCTGTCAGTTCAACAACAGAAGCCCAAGTTTATTGGAACCACTTGTGAGAGAACCAAAGTCTACTTTCCTTGGTTGGGGGAGTCCCTTGTTTCTTATAAATTTACAGCCGAATTGTCTCCCAAACCAATTTGCTGCATAATCAATTTGTAAACATCTAAATTCTCCAGGAAATAATTAATCACAAGTCCTAGCTAGCATTTCATTTTGAAGATCCTGAAGAAGATCATGAGCCATGGATGGTGTAGGGACTCCACCAGGGCAATCTTCATCGTCATTTTTCACTCCACTTTTGATCTCCATGGCAGGCATAGGCTCGACATCTCTAGCGATAGTTGCATACCATTTCTTCGTTGTCAGATACTGCTTGAGACGGCGTTTAAGGCGTTCCATCGATTCTGCAGGCTCGCAACCACTTCCCAATCCGCAATTCGCTAATGGGGTCGAAGAGAAAGTCCTCATTACAATCCCAATTCTCTCCTACTCAACAAAGGATCATGACACCAACTTGTTCCGCGTAGATCAAACCGAGTGCGTTGTTTGCTTAGGGGAATTGGAGGATGGTGACATGGTGCGCTTGTTGCCTAATTGCAGGCACGCGTTTCATGTTCCATGCATCGATAATTGGTTCCACGGACACTGTAGCTGCCCCATTTGTAGGTCACCAGTGGATGAGCCCACCTCTGAAGATGTAGCTTTGCCTGTGTGTGACATTTATGACACAAATGAAGCTGCAGCTCAAACTTTACCTGATCATCCGTTACAGCAAGGCAGTAGCTTAGCAGACGCTGGTGATGTAAGTGGTTCTAGTTCAGGGGTTGAATCAACTTGTATGCTTAGACATAGCGTGTCATTAGCGTTGCCAATGGAAGGGAAACCGCAACTTTCGATTGCAGCCTTGAAGAGGTCTTTGTCTATGGATCATTATTACGTTCTGGTTAACTTACAAAGTGAGAATAAGAGAGAAGGATTGTCTTCATCATCATCAAGTAATGTTTTAATGGAGGGCAGATGGTATAGAGCACGATCCATGAAGCAATTAGATTGCATGTCTTCAAGATTAGTGACTTCTTTCTCACAATTAAGAATGGGGAGGTTTTGCAACACAGCTAATGAAATTCTTCCTTACTGACCAGAGATGGTTTTGATGTTCAGTTTATTAGTTATTCATTTGTAAAGTTGCTTGATAATAATTTCATGATTAAATCTTTCATATGTGGAAATCAATAATATATTAGGATACCAAGTTCTATAAATCTAGCTCGAAGAAATGATATAAGTTTGTATTAGATCATTTAGTTAATGTGGCTTCGTCCTGATTTTCCAACAAATGGTGTTAGAATCTCATAATTTGAATATCATGTAATTAATTTATCGATGTGTCGTGTCTAAAGGAGATTAATTGTTGAGACCTCGAGTCTTGCCGGAGATGATTAAAAGATTATGACAAGGGTGGCTTGGCAAGGCTTGATTATGTTTTAACCAGGAGTTGCTGCAGGGGACTGATACTCAAAACATAAGCATGCTTAATTTTGATTGAAATTAGCATGAGTCTCCCACTGCAAAGCATATGTAAGAGATTTTTATTCTATGAAGCTAAATGATCCTTAATATGCAAATATCTGACTCTGTGTTCTAGTGCTTTCATGTACATATATGTACAAGAATTGGACTAATTAAGCAATGGCATAATAATTGCACTTTTTCTCTGATCATAAAAGTTGATCAATGCTTCACGAGACATATATAACTGAACTGTACCCTGTTAATCTCCTGTCTCCTGCTGGCGTTTCTAATTCAAAGAGTTTAAGTGCCCTTATAATGATTAATCTGGTCATGATTTTCTTAATACAGTATTGAGTAAACGAATTAATTACAATCTCAGCTTTTACTTGAATAATTAAATATGATGTTTTGGTTTCTAGCTAAGAATATAAAGAGGATCTTATATAAATGAATTATAATAATAGATATATGTCTCAAGATTCTTCAAATTTAAGATAAAATAAAACTAAAAGGAGATCTGAAAATGATATCATTGATTTAAGTTGGAATACAGCAGATGATTCGATTTCATAAAATACTTCTCTTCGAATCAAATTTGGTGAAGGCCACATGATCCTCAAATTAAAAAAAGCTTAGCATCTGTAGATACGATATTAGCAGAATGTATGAATATTGCGCGTGCGTGCGCGCACACACACACAAACAAAAACTTCTGATGCACCCAAGAAACAAGAAATTTAATAAGAATTCTAAGTTAACGATGATCAACTAACAAGAAACAAGACAGTCAGGTCTAGGATGAGACTTGATATTAAGTTACTCTTTTAAATATTGGTTCGAGTGTATATCAGATGTGCATAGAAGTTCAAAATTGTTCTAGACTACTTAAACTCTAGGCAAACGTTGTTCAAGACCCAAAACTCGTACCTAAACCCGTTTCAAGCAAAAATTTCACCATATTAGGGGGCAAAAAAAGTTAAACTTGTATACTGATCCCATGTAATCAAGAGTATACATCCGAATAAGGATGAGTTTAGGATTAAAAAAAAAAAATCCTCAAATCGAGTGTGGGATGAGTAAAACATTATTATTATTATTATTATTATTATTTATCAAGGGCTCGGATCTGAATTTTTCACAAATTCAACTCACTTGTTTCCCTTTTACCTTATTGTATTTCATTTATATGTTGTTTTAAAATTTTGAAAAAATTTTGTACTATTGAAATGTACTCATTTGAGCCAACCTATACATTGTACACCACTATATATGATTTAAAATATAAAAGAGTAAATTATAAAGAAAAATCAAATTATTAAATAAAAAATTATTTACTAAAATTGTATGGATATAGAACAAGAGTCATATTACAGCTACAACTTATCTATAACCAACTTTTCTTATAATTTGAGTTGGCAACGTATCATTGACTGAGTAAAAAATGAAAGGTTAAATTATATAACATAGTAATTATTTATCAATTAATATTTTACTAACTTATGTTGTAAAAAAAATGATTGAAGTCAGAATTTGATAGTTGGGGTGCATTTGTAAGAATTAGAAATTAATAAAGGATACCAAAAAGAGAAGAAGTAAATGGGCCGAACTAAGGGCACATAAATGTACATGGCTAACTTGTTCAAAATTCAATTTCTTTTATGAAATTTTAAAAACCCTTTTGGGGTAAGGGTGGTCCTGCTACAACGGAACTCCACCTTCGACATAGTGTTAAGCATTTGATTTTTTTTTTTTTAAATCTGAATGGATTTTAATTAAAAAATGCTAATGATATGTTTTTTTTCTTTTAAGGTTTGATAAAAAAGTCTTTAGATGATTATTTTTATTAATATATAATATCTTAATAGTTGACATATGTGCCTTATTCAATACTACATATGTTACATAATCTACAGGGTGGGGATGTCTTATAACACAAATTATTCACATAAATATCTAACTCTAATTGATTTCATCTAATTCAATAGTAGAAATGGTTGATGACTTGACATTATAAGATACAACTTTTTAACTTTAAATATTAACCATTGGATTAAGTGGGATCAATGATTAAAAATTTGTGTCTAGATTGGTGTTAAAATTTTGTGTCAAAAGATATCTTTCCTAATTTATATATTATGATAACATCTGGGAAAAATTAAAATCAAATTATTTTAGTGTCATAATAAATTTTATATTTTAGTTAACATATCTTACAAATAATTTCAAATTATTAGAAAATAAGTATGTCAAAGTAGATAGAATATTATTCGAACAATAACATAATTAAAAAATAACTACAAATTGTCATTTTGATTAAGAAGATGAGTTGCACTATAAGTCAAGTTTTCCAAAAAAAAAAATGTATCTTTAAAAAAAAAACATAAAAACCCTAAATTAGAGAGACATTTTAAAAGTAATCCATTTTTTAAAAATTTACGTGCTATAGCCATCTTATAGAGCTACGGGGCAAGTGGCTATAGTACGTCAATTTTTATAATTTGGATATTTTTAAATTTAGATGGTTGATGATTTAAAGTTTAAGAAACTTTAAACTCAAACTTTAGATGTAAAAACGAACCTCTAAAAAAATGTGACTAAATTAAAAAATTAAAGATAACTAAAGTGTCATTATATCTATCAATGAAGTGAAACCTTTAACCTCCCCATTGATCGAAAGTTAAAGAATGAGCACATCATTAATCGACAAAAGGAGATGGATTACATAATGATGTGATTTCCGTTATAAGTACTACCCTGGAATGCCCTTGGGTGTAGCGTGAAGTTCCCAATGTGATCTGAAAATTTGTCATATTTAAAACATTGCCATCGTTTTGGTTTTCTTAATGGCTTATCATAAAAGTGATTTCGAGAGTTAATAATGAGAGTGGCTTTTGATGTGTAATAGCATTCGCTTTTGATTAGCACGTATGAATGATATATAAATTAATACAAATTATTGTAAAAAACTTTGTGAAATGTTTTTCTTCTTTCTTTTTTAATAACGCTTTTTAGAGGCCTTTAAACAGACACATACTTTTTAGTATAATGTGAATTGACAAACGAAAATGAAGAATAAAATAAAAAAATAAAAAAATAAAATATTATCATAATTGAAATAATTCAAGCCTTTTTGTTTTTGTGACATCACGATCTAAGTATTTATTAATAAGTACTAGTCTGCCAACTAATTTGGTCCCATTTGTTAGGCACCCTTTGTAAGAACTACATTTAATATTTGAAATTTGTCTCATCACGTATAGTTTCCAATGTGAAATTTCATAAAATCATTAAACAAAACGAGAGAAGAAATGTAAACCCATGTTAATATATTCATTGAGCTAATCAAATTCAATATTTTACAGACCATAGAAAGTTCATGAATTAAACAATAAAAAGCTGTTGGTTCTTTATGTAATCGGC
This sequence comes from Boswellia sacra, assembly GCA_013180625.2. NCBI lineage: Eukaryota > Viridiplantae > Streptophyta > Magnoliopsida > Sapindales > Burseraceae > Boswellia > Boswellia sacra. The sequence continues at coordinate 744,884 of SNVD02005717.1, forward strand.
CCATGTGGTTGTTGGACCCACAAAAACTATAAAACAGACTCCCCAAAGACTTGCTTTAATTTCTTAATCACATTTACACCTTGCAACTATCAATGACAATTCTGCATTATTGCTACTTCACAAGAGAATTTGTTGTAATTGGGACCCAATCCTCCCCAAAAGCCTAAACTTACTTACCCTTTTGTTTTTTGGACACCCCAACCAAAAGGGTTGCACACCCTACACCTCTTTTAGTTAGGACAATGACCCTCAAAACAAGAGACTTTAGGGCAGTATTATTGTGATGCCAATCCGATAACTTATACTACTTTGAAAATTTGTTATATTGACATAAATGAAGTTGAAAATCAATTTACTATGACTGTGTAATAATCATTAATGTTATCAGCTCGATGACACTGTACTTAATCCTATTGGATTAAAGATATATACTTTGTTTAAGGGTATGTACTTGTACTTAGCTATATTAGGAGCCAAAGGGTGCCCTATGAGGAATGCCTTTTCTTCTCCTTGCACTTGAAGGAGGTTTAGGAGACGTGGGCTGGTAAATGTCTTGTTGTGAGCCTTCACGCAATTCTTCTTCCTCTTTTGATGACACTAGTCTTGATATTCCTTCATTCTTAACCTCCAAGGTGAAGTTTGCATCCCCATTTCTCTTTATTCCCGCAAGCTAAGTAATATTTAAACAAAATCACATAAGTTTAATTATTAGAAACAATGAATACAAATATATGTAAATGTATATGTATAACATTGATGATGATGATGATTGCACATTGATGGGTTATCATCATGATGGCGATGCTGAATTGCTGATGGCATAAATATCTTAATTCAAATTAACCATACATATGGGCGTTTACATATATATATATATATATCATGCATACACATGACAAATAATGGAGGTGGATGCATGATAATAATGATCAATGGTGGGTGGTTGTGATGGCGATGGTTTGTGAAAGTGGGTGGGTCATGAATGATTTGTATGCATGATGGAATCGTGACCATTTGATGAAGCGCTATGAATGATGATGGTGGTGTTGATGATCGATGAGAACAATGTGAGAGCAAATTAAAACAAGTGAAAGGAAAGGAAATATTGCTAACCTTACATCCCAATGAACAGAAGCGAAATGGGTCCAGTAAGCTTCTTCCACAGATTTCACAAATGTGTGCAACTCCTTTACCAGTTCGCGGTTGAGGCCTCTCATTCAGGAACAGAACTCTAGCGCTGTTTATCACATATGTCTGAACTCCACTTATGTCCAAAACCTTCTGAATCTCCGCAGCTCTCACTACATCATGATATGAAGATCTTCTTATCTACCATGCATCCAGTGGAAAAATATGAATGAGATTAATTTAATCCGAAATTATTTAACCAATCAAACTCAAAATGTCCGTGTATACTAATACAAGACCTGGATTACTTGATGATCCTTGTGTTTCGATGAGCGGCAATAGAAGCAAAATGCATCTCCATTGCAATCCAAGCAATACATGTTGCATTCGCTCCTGGCAGCGTCTCCATGTGTGCGGCAGACTGTGAAGAAGGCTGTCGTCAGCAATGGCTCCAGCCACGGCGGAACCAACAATGTATCCTGCTAAGACGGCAAAGAAACAGATTTATGAGACGAAGGGAAGGAGATGGAAAAGTTAGTCAAATTGTTGATGATGGTAATTACCATTTTCAGAACTTGGAAATTTGCGGAAATGTGATGGTTCAGTGTTGATGAAATGGTGGTCGCAGAGGAGGAAGAGAGAGGGCAGAATGATCAACCCCGAAACTTAGAATTCCACAACAAGGCAACAACGCCTAGACTAAAGGGACAAGACTCCGCTCATAAGCAAATGAGGCAACAAGACTTGGACGAAAAAAAAAAAAAAAAACAAAAACAAAAAAAGGACGACGGCTGAGATGAGTTGTAGTGGCTGAAGTTGGTCGTCTAACCGTTGGATTATTCGACAAGGATAGGTGGGTTTGCCGCTTACGCTACTTTGGATCTTCTTTGCGTCTCTACGTAGGCACTAGGTCGGCCACTTGGCTACGCATGAGCTGTTCACACAAATCATCCTCTCTCCACTCTCGTAGCACGTGTACCTAACGTCCGCGTGGCGAGATCAGGATGGTGGAGCTCATGGGACCCGCCCTCAATTTCTTGCTGTTGGATGCGATGGGATGGGATGGGATGCCATGGGCATGGATGAGCAGATCACGAAGAAAATTGGCTAATTTTGATGCTTCCTTTCACCAAGCTCTGCTGCAAGGATTTGGAAATCAGAAATTTTTTTAATTTGTATTTTTGATAAAGTTAACTTTCTTGTTGCTTCTTATTCAAAAAATGGTTTTATATACAAAGCCAAATTTTAGTCACCGCCATTTTTCTTTTTCGCATTATCGTATTTACTATTACTATATATATCGATATGCTATAGAAACAGTATGAATTAAACTAAAAATTATAAAGAAAAATAAAGATTAAAAGATAAATATAATATCATATAATCACCATGTTTAATAAATGTGGTATCACATATAATCCCAATTCGGGGGAGCATTGTTCGATTCCAAATATCTTTTCTATGCTTACAAGAGATCTTTATTAGCTAAACTTGTTGATACCCACAAAAAGCCATCGTTAATATCGCATATATTCTCTTGTGGTCCAGTTGAAATATTAATCTTGAGGGTTTGGGTACATGGTTTTAGAATTCATCAAATCTTCTCTATTGTCTCTCAAAGAGAAAGTACTATATACCTAATACATTTTATAAAAGAAAAATAAAATATTAATCCTTAAATGTGGTCTGATTGATGATTACAATTACATTTAATTAATTTTATATACATAGCTAGGTACAGCTTGGTGCCCAAGAGAGGCTCCTTAGACATTATACACACATAAAATTGGGCAGCATGTCATGTCGAAAGGTAGTATAATTTTAATTATGTTAAACAAGAGAAGAGAGGCCAAGAGATATTAAATACTCTTAGGCCACCTTTCATATTCATATACTAACCAAAATATCTAGCTGTGCGGATTAATATAATTGAAACTTTGTAGCCGGCACCAAATATGATAGGCTTGGTGGGTTCCAGCACCTCATTGATCATTACCGTTAATTCTAAACCATTTGCTATTAAATTATGATAAAAGGAAGAAGATCATTGGGTATGAAAGATTCAATCAAGCCTTAATTGTTTGCTTGTGACAAAGTATTGATATACAATACTTAGTACTAGAAGAGTCAGTATTGCAATTCATATAATCATACTATTTTTTTTATTTTCTTTTATATATTTAAGTATTTATAATAATTATAGACAAATTGATAGACAATGTTTCTTTAGAAGTTTTTTTCCAGGAAAATTTTGCTTAAATTCATTTTTTACATTTACATTGTTCATGTTCAGTTGAGATGTTGTAACTTAATTGTTTTATTAGGAAATTTAAAATAAATTCCGTAACTTATATCTAATTTAAGGTTTTAGACAGTCTTAAAATGTTCAAGTAGATTTTTCAATTATATTCAAAGAGAACTAGCTGTAACATATTTTATTTAGAATAATTTTATAAAAAATTTCTTGATGCATATGAAAATGTTCATTGAATCACCGTATAACTAGACCAATTTATTTCTTATTTGATCAAGCGCTAGTTTGGGATTGTTGTTGTTGTGAAATAAGCAGTTTTTGCTTTACCGTGAAAAAATCAATTTAAAAAAAAAAGTAGAATGGCGTTTGATAAATTAACTTTTAAAAGCTGTTTTGTTTTCAAAAGTAGATAAAGGTGTTTAAGATTACCGTTGCTCTAGCTTTTATTTTAACCAAATGATCAAAATGGATGCGTATTATTCCATTGTAATATTTGACTATTAAATTTATAATCAATTTTTTAACTATTGATAACAAATTCTAAATAATTTTATTTTTAATATAAATACTTTATAATATTTTAAAAGTATAAATAAATTTTTAATTTATGTAAAATTTATGAATGTATAACTTATATCAAAATTTAAATTTAATTTCTAATTTATATCACAATCAAATTAACTTAAAAATTAACATTTAATACCAAAAATCCACATATTTATAAAATAATTTAAAATTTATGAAAAATCGTAAATTCATACATATTAAATAAATATGATTTTATATTTTTGTTAATTATCAATGTTTCTTGGATTTATTTATTATATTTTTAATTTAAATTATATATATTTAATTTTAAATAATTAAATTTATTTTTGAAATTTGAAAAAAAAGAAAAAAATATCGGAGGGTCACCGGACCGCCACCAGAGCCCGTCATTGGCCACCGTCACCAGGACGCATCTAGTGACACCTCTGGTGCAAAATTGATCAGCTTCTTCCAATCTATAAAATGCTAGAATACTTACGGGCGTCAGATGCGGGTTTTTGTCGAAAAATATGTCAAAAGTTTCAACTATCGGAAGTTTCGCCATCTTTTGCCATGAAATGCCGAATCTTTTTCCGCCAATTCCTCTACCATTGGATGGATCATCTTCCGTCAAACAATCTGATAGTGGAGTTGTCATCGGACGAGCTCCGATGAAGGTTACCGATGACTAGCCAGCAGTAGTCCAGTAATAGCTCAGACCAGTTTTTTTTCAAAAAATGTTTTATGAAAATAAATAATTTATTTATTTTAATTATAAGCATAAATTTAATAAAAAACTTTAATAAATAAGGGTAATTTTATATTTTGTTTTTTATTGAGGACAATTTGATATTTTACATTTTGGAAGCAGAATATGGCTCTTAAAAGCAAGTGACCACTGCTTTTGGCCTCCTTCTATAAAATAGATTTTTTCTGCAGCAGATTTTTTTGAAATAGTTGAGAAGCAATCCCAAACATCCTTTGATTGCTATTTTTGTAGGAAAAAAATTATTTTTTTTCAGTAACAACAATCTCAAACGGGTCCAAAATATGATTGACTAGCGTGTTAAATTTGAAATTAACAAATTAAAAATTAAAAATAAAAAAGAAATGTCAGGATACTTTGATTAATCATGTGGGGGATTACCTTACTTGCATAACAATGTCTACAATATAACTTCTAATTGTTGAAAATATTGCCTTTAAAAAATATGAGACCAGAAAAGATAAATTAATCCTAATAATCTCAATAATGATACTGATTAACCTCACATACCTTCCATGAAAGACAAAAATAACTTTCCGACAAGTGATAGTACTGTACTTGTTGGAAATTAAAATCTTTCGTGCGAAGTAGAAGAGCGTGCATTGGAGTCTGTTAAAGGGCAACCAACTTTTCTAGCAATTTGTGGAACAAATATTTGTGAAAGATGAGAAAATTTGGAGGCAAATGAGATAGAAAAGGCAAAAAATTAGGGTTTGTCCACGTCATTAAAAAGCAAATTTTTCCCGTGAAAGAGGCAAAAAAAATAAAAAATAAAAAGAAGAAAAAGTAGTGGGTAATTTGATTTTTATGTGTGAAACGGATACCAATTCTGCTGCAAAATGAGAGCCAAAAGGCTTTAAAATTAACCGAAATTCAAGAACAAAATTGTGAACTAATAATTAAAGCCCTAAATCATAGAATTTGGTCTAAAAGCAAATTAGTTTGTTGAAGTAAACCAGATACTTTTCTTTAAATCAATTTATTTTCATATATTACACTTCACTTATCATATCTTTGTTCATTCCATGTTTTATATTAAGCAATATTCAATGATTATGACACTATAGTAGCTTCACCAGCATAAATGAAAACTTTTATTTGTTCAGGAAAATTTATTCTCTTCTCTGAATTTTGCAAAGTCAATCCCAGTATACATAAGAAATTGTCAAAAATATATAAAAATTAGTTGCTAAGTCAATAACATGAAGTAGACTTTCTACCTCAAATGTCCATAACTCTTTGTTTAAAGAGTTTCCAATCCAAATTTTACAAAACTAAAACTTCCCCCACCACCCCCCGCAAAAAAAAGAAAAAAAGAAAAAAAAGAAGATTATATATCTTGAAAAACAACGTTAAGTTTCTTAAACTTACATTTATTTTGATAGTTTAAAAGTTTATAGACATATCACGTCATCTGTATATCCATATAATATATACAAATGTACGTATATCCACCCAATGCTAACTATTACGTATCAAATTCAATAATATTTATGATTGTGTTCTAAATTTTGTATGCCCATGTTGTCCATGAGAATTTAGACGAAGTGGCAAGAAGTGATTGGCCCAGTTGGCTATGGAGATCCATGCAAAGTGTTAATCCGTAACATAATAGAGAAGACTAAAAAGGAGGAGTGTTCTTTAGACAATTATATGTTAATGGTTATCAAGGCTGGAAACTAGACCTAGCAATGGGTCGTGTTAGAGCGGTTTCATATCGTTTCGTATTCGTGTCGTGTTAAATTATATTAATCCAAATCCGTCCCATTAACTTATTGGATCAAAATCTATAAATCCAAACCCGACTGTTAACTTAACGTGTTACCCGAATCCAACCCATTTAACCCTTTTTTTATTTTCAAGTTAGACAACAATATGTTTAACATGATTTATATAAATTCTAAATAAATAATACAACCAATAGTTTATAAATTTAAAATCTAATAAATATTTTGAAATCTATTGAAATATCCAAATTTAATATAATACGAAAATATAAACAAAATTTTGTATCCAACTTCATTTAAATATACATCTAAAGTGTATTTAAGATAAATAATTAATAATGTCCAATTATTGAATGATTTCTGAGAATGAAATAGAACATTTTATAAGTTTCTTCTTTATATTTCTTATCAAAATGTCATACTCATACACATATAAGAAAAAGATGACGTAATTATATTAGAATAATTTTAATTAGATTAAATATAGTTATAAATTAGTATTTGTTACATTTTATTATATTTTTTTATATATCATAAATAAGTTTACTATATGATCCTTAATATTAACAGGTTAAACGGGTGAAACGGTTTTTTATAGGATGAATCCAAACACAGTTCGATATCAAACAGATTTTACCGTGTTAACCCATTAACGACCCAATCCAATAATATTATATCCAAAACACGTTTTTATAGGATGGGTTCGTGTCGTGTTAACGGGTCGTATAGAATTTGTCAGGCCTACTGGAAACAGGGGTGGCAATTTTCGACATGACATGCAAACACGACTTGACACGACACGGGTTTAAGCGGGTTTGGGTTTTGGCATATTTGTGTTCGTGTTGTGTTCGTGTCGGAGATGTCAATCCGTTTAATAATCGTTTGTGTTCGGGTTGAGAATCTTCAACACGCGAACACGATTATGACATGACACGATTGTGACACGAACACGTTTATGACACGAGTAACACGAATAACACGATTGACACGATAACACGATTGACACGAATATTGACACGATAACACGATTAACACGAATATTGACATGATTACAAAATAATATTAAATTTAAAGAGACTAAACTTAATATAATAGTTTTAGATATTTTAGTCCATACATGTATCCAAATTTTAAAATAAAAATAGAATTTTAAAACCTAATAAATTTTTAAACTTAGAATATATTTGTCATTTAACAAAAATTAGAAACTTAATTCTGTAACGTGTCATAATCGTGTTAACGGGTCATAATCGTGTAAACGTGTCTTAATCGTGTTAGACAGGTCGTGTTTGTGTCTAACACGAGCATGACTTTTTTGTTATTCGTGTTAGCGTATCATGTCGTGTTATCCGTTTAATAATCGTGTCATGTTCGTATTAAAACTTAGTGACACGAATAATAAACAGGTCGTGTTCGTGTCGTGTCAATCTTTATCGTGTCACAACTTGACACGACATGAACACGACTCGCGAACACAAATTGTCACCCCTAACTGGAAACATGTCATAGCAAACTCTTTTTAGTTGTAAATCACCTGCTGATTGCATCTTATTGCATGTTATCTTCATGGTCCAATCATAAAGCCCATTTTACCTTTATAGCTAATTGTATGATTGATGTTTTGCGTTGATTTTAAGATATTGCTTTTTCATTTCTTAAAGACAGAGATTTGTCAAGTTATGCAAAACTTGAGTTAGTAGTCATTAAATTTATGAAAACATTTTCAGAAACTAATTATATCATGCTATTAACTTTGTGCGAAAAAGAAAAAAATGAAAGCATTACTGTGGTGTTTCATTTTGCAATCTCTTACCAATGTGCAATATTGGTTGATAAGAAAGAGACTTTATGAATTAATACAATTAATTATTCATTAGCACCATTTTCAAGATTCCAAGAGATATGTAATGCATTTGGGCTCGATTTTTTCATCTTTCTCTTTTTTTTCCAAGATAAAAAATGTCAAACAGACTTTCGAATCTTGTAATATTAATTGAGTATTCAAATTACTTTCCGCTTTTAATTTTTAATATCTTTGTCAAAAGTAAATGTGAAAAAGATACATTTATAATGCAATACCTAAAGATCCAATCTTCATGCAAATAAATATCATCAATATTTGTCATCACATCACATATTAAAACATGGCAATTTGATAGTTCTATGTCTCATGCATACTATAAAACTTAGGTTTCAAGAGAAGTATCACCTAGAATATTACAAATGAATAGGACAACAATACAAAGGAAGCTCAATTAATTGAGTTTTATATTTGATAAGGACATTATAAATATTATTGCAAGTACTTTGAACTCTCTATCATGATCCATATATATGTTGTTCCAATAATTAATTCGTTTATGGAATTTGTGGATATATAATCATTTTCAGATTAGGAGTTGTTTTGTGATTAATTAATTGTATTGAGATTGGCAATAAGTTATATTCCATTCATATATATTAAATTTCTCATTACTATACTCTCTTTTTTTTTTAACAAATTTTAGATTAAATAAAAAAATATTTTTTTTGGTGATATTAATGTACATCGAAGATCTATCTTTGTTTTCTTGTTGCTCTTTAATTTTTACCGATGATTCTAATGGTGTCATTATATAAATCAATATCTGTTAGTAACTTATTGAATATTATTAATATATATGTTTATATCATTAAAATGTTATTATATTTTATTAAACCATCGGTGAATATTGCCAAACAACAGGGATGGCGTTGTTACTTAGCCCAAATCTTGGGGTTGTCACCATTTTTTCTCCTTTATTAAACCATTGATGAATATTGCCAAAACATCCTTTTCAAATTAGCAACTTCCATCCTTGGATTCTTATATAACCTTATTAGTAAAGGTCAATTATCCAACGGTAATATTCACCATATATGCATTGAGATTATATATTTTGAGAAAGTAAATTAATTAATTAAAAAGGTCAATTTCGAGTTGGAATATAGAAGCCATTGATGGACCCAACAAATTATATGAAATGTGACCTAATGCCATAATGGTCATGACTTAAGCAACTAAAATGAACAAACTCTCTAGTCACATAATACACAACTTGCATAGAACATTAATGATTAGTTAGTTAAGGAATAATCCATAATTAATGTGGTTGTTAACCTGCTAAGAATGATTAACTAATATTAAATTTTCATATTCAAGCTTCTTATGAATATTTAGGGCTAGCTACTAGCTTCCTTTTGCCAGCTATACCCAATGCAACTAGATTCAACCTCATTTTTAGGAGGCAATAATACCCACAATAATTCATCATTTGTTTATTATATATTTTGAGGGTGAAATAAAATATGAGTAATGCTACTCATACAAATTATTTATACAACTCATATATACAAACTGATGTGGCATCCCTATATGATCGCCACATCACTTATGTTAATTAATGTCATCTATTATTAATATATATTTATCAAATCACTGCATTTATTTATCAAATCACACCATGCCACGTCAGTTTGTATAGATGAGTTTGTGTAAGTAGTTTTTAAGAGTAGCATTACTCATAAAATATATCCATTTAATCAATATAGATTAACGTATCTTTGGAAGATTGATGTATAATACATACATATACACACACATATATATACCGTTTTTTTTCATATATCACATAATTTGTATATTAAAGTTACCACATAATAATTTATGCAACTAGTTGTCTTTAAAATAAATATCTAGCTTTGTAAAAAAAATTTATTGATTTGACATGTTACCAGCATATGCTTACGTTTAAAAAGTAAAAAAATACAAAAAATGAAAGCAATATTTTGGAAATCAACACTAGAAGAAAAAGGGTTATATACCGCGGCCTTTTACGGAAACTTATACGCAAAGCTATTTACGGCGGTTTCAAAACCATTGTATAAGTGGCCGAAATATCCCAAATCAATTTGCCCTAATCCCGCCTATTCTCTCAATTTCCCTCTCACATTTTCTCTCAATTTTCCCCCATTACATCCCGCAATCGAGTCTGCCCATCATTTGCTCGCATCATCTCGCATTTTGCCCTTGCTTCGAATCGATTCTCCTTCCTTCGCAATCGATTCTCGCGATTCTCGTTGCTTCGCAATCGATTTTGGCGGTCGTAATCGATTCGGGCGGTCGCAATCGATTCTGCCGGTTGTGTCAAGATCTCCCTTTCTCTTGTCTGCCTCGTAACTACAGCTCGTCAATGCTTGCTTGCATCTTCTTCTTCTCTACTCATCAATCCAGTGATAACAGAAAGTAAGGTTTACCTCTTACCCGCTAAAAATTTCAGATGCCAATTTTGTCTTCCCGCTTGTCAATTTCCCTTTTGTCTTGTCTCATCCATCTTGGTTTCCTATTTTTATTTGCTCTGTAAATAGTTCAAGTCTGGTTGATTTTTACTCTTATAGAAACCAAGCCTCTACTAGTTTTGGTTATTGCACTATGTTCAGTTGTCCTATTTCAAAAAATTGGCTATAGAATGCTTTGTGTTCTATGGATGTTTAACTGCATATGTTTTCAACGTTAAGAGATGATGAACTTGCATCAGTAAGAGGAGCAGACTGTTTGGTTGTAGCGATAGGATTATTGGTTTCTAGCTCTCTGTAGTCTTTTGTGTTGCGGTTGTTGGAATAGAATGTAAGCAATTCATGTAAGAAATAGCGGAAATGTGAGTCCCTGATATGCTAATTTTGATTTTGATTGATTCTGTAGTCAAAGTCGGTTGTCAGAAAGATCTTAAATGAGTTGTTTAGAGTGTGTGATTGAAGTTGTATCTTTCAAAGTATGTATGTGTGAGTCATGATTTTTTGATGGTTTTAGGTGGTATTTCGTTGTATAAATTAGTTATATGTTTAGTTTACTTCAGATCTTTTAAACTGAGACACTTTAAGTAGTCTCTCACAATAACTGAACCCTGCTTGTCATCTGTTCATGACTTGCTTTTTTTTCTCCGTTCTTTAAGCTAATATTCGAGGAGTACAATGTTGCATGTTTAATGAAATAGGAATAACTTTTTGATATGATGAAGAAATCAAATATCATGATCATAATTACTATCAAGTTGATAATTTCCTTTCAGGTTCATCTAACATTGTCCTCATTAAGTCAGGAGAAGAGTTCAATAGCTCACTTAGAAAAAGTTAAAGGTATGTAGGTATCTACTTGTATTTTGTTTGTTAGAAAATTTTTATTGCTTAATTGTTAAGAAACTTTTTTTTGCTCACATTGTTGTTGAAATTCATTGTGATATTTCTGGATGACTAAGGTTCTGAAGCTGCACTGAAGTTCTGAAATGGTGGTGTTTGTGCTGCTGGTGACAGTAGTGGAAGATTCAACTCACTGTGGTGATTAATAACAACAGCAGTGGTGAGCGTTTCAAATTCAAATTTGATTCCCCTTTCCCCCATTGTTATGAACTGATAAATAAGATAGTAAATGAATCATTCAACTCACTGTGGAAGATTCAATTATTTGCATGGTTATTGTGTCGTGTCCTTTTACCTTTTCCTGGGGAAAGTGCTTAGCATTTGCAAGAATCTGTCCTTTTTTGGTTCACGTTTAACTTACTATAACACCTTTTTCGCTTTTGTTTAAATGATGTCATAATTTCTGTTTGTTTGCATGTTTGAGTGGGTTTATGATCATTGGTTGGTTGGCTTGCATAACTGTGTATGATTCCATGTGCAAGCTGTGTATGATTCCATGTGCAAGCTACTGTGACTGTTCCACTGACTGTTCTTCTTTCATAACTATCAGTACTCATTTTCTGAGTGATATTTCAGTTGTTAGCGGCATTTATCATTTGATTTGTTGCTATTATTGCTTTTATTGAATCTTAGTGCACTTTACCAATTACTATTAGTATTCAGAACTGGCATTTTCTTCAATCGTTTGGTAATTTTCAAATTTTAACATGTTTCAGCCCTCATTTTGACATAATGAACCAGTTAAACAATTTTAGATGGTATACTTTTATAGGTTTCATCTTTGTTTTCTGTTTTGGCTGATGTTAGCTTTTATTAAAGTGAAGCTATATGATTGACAAAATTTCTGCAAATGAAATTATCAGTTGCATGCTTGGTTGCTAGCAATTTCTTGTTATGAGTTTTTATTTGGTAACCATGTCTGTATTTGACCATTTGATTCACTTTTTAAGGTTGGGTTTAGCTCTGTAGAATCAATCAAGGCAATTGATTCTCTCCTCAAACAGAACTCAAATTACTTTTGCGGGAAAGGTAAGTGAAAGTTCTTTGCTTTAATAATGACCTTGTGTTTTGTGGCTTCAAATGTTAGTTTATTTATTAGTTTGTTCATAAGTCTCGTATGATTTTAGAAGCTTATATATTCCATAAGTTTGTGAAGTAAATGACTGACTTGTTATGAATTGTGGTTGTGATAGTCCTGTAATGACCATTTGTGAATTCCATGTCAAGATTTTAGGACACCCTGCTTCCTTCATACATGAGCAATCATATGCACCAGGAAATGAAATGCTCACTCCATAAATGGAAATGTACCAGAAATTGAAATAAGCAAAATTCCCAGATTTCTAAAAATGGAAGTCACTATCTTGCATTACTTGCCCGCTTAAATGATAGAAATTAGCAATATATCATTGGAGAACGAATGGTTTCTCCAATATGTGCACTTCTTAATCAATTTCTCTGATTGAATCTAGCTATAATACATATATATTATTCCATCAACGTTGATATCACTTTTTACAGATTTAATTAATCTAAAAACTATAAATCTAGCTTGCTAGCTGCAATGCTCATAGCGTTGGTCTCTTATGGCGATTAGAATAGAGATTAAGGGTGATTATTTTGTACAATATCTGTCTTGAGAAACGTGAAGAACCTGTTTAGTTGATCAAGCATTTTCAATTCTGCCATATTTATTAATTCATATGAACCAGTCACCCATCGGGCCCCCAATAGAAAATTGAGCTACGCTACCATTAAGGACTAGCTATAATCCTTTATATGGCACCCCATCTTCATTTGATCCAATAATTGTTCATGGATGATGAAATGCCAGTTTGTTTAATTTGTTTCAATTTTGGACCCAGGCTGATGCTGGTAGTGACTATTTCTCTATCATTCTCGATGTGACATTGTGGTGTTTGTGCTTAAATTATGAGTCGCATTTCAGAGCTTTTCCCTTAAACAAGTTTAATACATAAAACTTCCCCATATGCAAGAGTCAGTCTCTCTTATAATTGTTTATGTATTTTTCTTTCCTTAGTGTTGGAATAATTAGTTCAAAATATGTTAAATGCTAAACTCTAAAATTTGTAGTCTATAGGAAGGTCTATTCCCAGAAAATTTCTGCAATTGTAGAGGCTTCACAGTTTTACAATTTAGGGTAGTTGAACTTGAACTTTAAAGGATTGTTCAACAAACTCTAAAGGGTTAACTCCATGGCCAGACCCAATATTCGAGTCTTGATGTGATGCGTTTGATGAACTAAAATTATAGGCTGCTAACTAATAGCATGTGCCTCTGCCATGTGTTATTGAAAAGATATGGCAAATATTAAACAGCTGGCAAAATATGTAAATGCTGCTTATGGTAGTTATCGTTTTTGATAAATAAATAAACGCCATTTTTTATGCATCAACCCCATAATGCATCTCATGCTCTTATTGATGTTTAATTTATTACTAAATTATTGTAGACTTTCAAATATTACTGTTTATTTATTTATTAAGATAAATAAACAGTGAACCTACTTAATTTAATTTAAGTCTGTAGATTATTATTAATTTACTGCTTAATTATTTTATCTGCAGCTTACTATTAAGCCTGATTTCCAGCATTCTCAACAACCTCATTTGTGGTAAATTGCTATTCTGCTTTGCTGGTAATTAAAATTGAGGTAGTCTGATTATTATTAATTTACTGCATGCTGATATTTTTTGCAAATTTGTTCGAACCTTGTTACTGTTTGAAATATTTACTGCCATTAATTTTTTGCTAACTGTTAGATACAAATTTTTCTGTATTGTAAAAGTAAAAAGTGATTATATTTTTTTTACTGCAAGAGAATATTAAAGTAGACTTTAGCTTGGAAATACTTGAACAAGGTAAGAGTATAACAGTAAAAAGTGTATGATTTACTAGTGGAAGAAGTTATTGAATGTAGCCTTCAATTTAAATTAAATTCGGTTAACAAGAGAAGATTACCAAAAAAGAGAAGTGGATAATGTCTTTGTGGAATAAGGTAGTGAAAGTAGATTATGTAGTAGTAGTCAATGAACAAAAGAGAGGCAGAAGAAGACCATTTAAACCCTCCCACACTTACTCAAAAAATGACATAACAACCCATTTAAATCATCCCACACCTAGCCTAAACAGGTCAAAAGCAGCCCAACCAGCCCACACTTTGCCAAGAAGGCCTACCAGCCCACACTTACTCAAAAAAATGACATAACAGCCCATTTAAACCATCCCACACCTAGCCCAAACAGGTCAAAAGCAGCCCAACCAGCCCACACTTACTCAAAAAATGACATAACAGCCCATTTAAACCATCCCACACCTAGCCCAAACAGGTCAAAAGCAGCCCAACTAGCCCACACTTTGCCAAGAAGGCCTACCAGCCCACACTTACTCAAAAAATGACATAACAGCCCATTTAAACCATCCCACACCTAGTCCAAACAGGTCAAAAGCAGCCCAACCAGCCCACACTTTGCCAAGAAGGCCTACCAGCCCACACTTACTCAAAAAATGACATAACAGCCCATTCAAACCATCCCACACCTAGCCCAAACAGGTCAAAAGCAGCCCAACTAGCCCACACTTTGCCAAGAAGGCTTACCAGCCCACACTTACTCAAAAAATGACACAACAACCCATTTAAACCATCCCACGCCTAGCCCAAATAGGTCAAAAGCAGCCTAACCAGCCCACACTTTGCCAAGAAGGCCCTACCAGCCCACACTTACTCAAAAAATGCATAACAGCCCATTTAAACCATCCCACACCTAACCCAAACAGGTCAAAAGCAGCCCAACCATCCCATACTTAGTCAAAAAAGGAGAAAGCAACCTATGTTAAAATCAAAGCCCACCCCAAATCACTTAACCCAAAAGAAAATCATACTAACTGACTCAATTCATATCAAACAAATCAGCCTACACTAACCAAAGATAACCAAAACCCAATTCACTGAACCCAATTCATTGAACCCAATTCTTAAACCTAATTCTTAAACCCAACTCACTAATCCCAATTCCTAAACCTAACCAAGCAAGTACATCCATAACAACCAAAACTAGCCCACACTAATTGAGGAAAACAAAAAAGGGAGGAAGCCCACTAAAAAAAAGTACCAAACTAGATCCTATTAACAATTGACAGAATATAGCAAACCAGCCCACTAAATAACAATATAAACCAACCCAACAACTTGTAAACTAATAGGGTTTTCCTTATTTGAAATTAATATGCTGCCTTCTAGGTGGGCATTGTAGTTACTACAAACCAATAAAGCCCAAACAAGAAGGTGCCATAAGTTATTTCGCATAAAGTATGGATCCCGCTTCTATACTTTGTTATAAATATTATGTTTTCTTATGTTCGTTGAAAAGTTTATTAACATGGTTATATTCAATTGTCATTCATGCATATAAGCTTCGATCCCGTTCAAGAATTATTATTTGACATATATCTTTCTTCATTTTCATCCAAAGATGACAACGAATAGTGTATGTCTAGTAATGATTATTGAATTGTCCAGATTCGGACAGTTCGAGCATGCATAAGTTTGTATTGTAAATTAGTTGGTCATGTTTTGTTCCATCTTATCAGAAAATTTGGTTACATTTCCTCATGTTCTCTAAGTACATAATAGATGATTGTCTATTTTATGGGGATTTTCGAACATCGAAATGACACATGCATTCAATCAACTATATCTGTGTACTTGGAGAACTATAGGAAAATGCTACCAAATTTTCTTTAGAGATGGAGCAACTTGTGACTACTACTTTATAGTACAGACTTATGCATTCTTGAATGGGATAGGACCACCAACCTTTTAGATAAATGTTTGCAACTAGGTTTCATATTATATTTATTCACTTGTGCATGAATAAATTTGTATTGATGTAAACATTGTTGTTATTACTTTAAGGGAAATTCTCATGGATAAGAGTTGGATTGACTTACCAAATCGATCTTGTCAAGCATATTTTACTGGGGTGGAGGGATTTCTAAATTTTGCCTTTGGCAATTTAGTGAATGACAATAGAATATTATGTCCATGGAAGAAATGTCACAATCGATATCTTATGGATAGATACACAACAAGGGAGCATTTAATATGTAATGGGTTTTTAAGAACGTACAAGAGGTGGACCTTACATGATGAACAATATACAACTATAGAGTCTGACCAACCTAACCAAGATTTTGAGGTTGGTTGTGATTCTACAAGGGGTGATGATATGGTTGGAATGATACATGAGGCCATGGGGATTCCGAATAATGATTTCGGTGAAGGTAGTAATTGCCCAATAGATAGTGAAACTGAAACATATTTAAAGCTACTTGAACAAGCAGAGTGTCCCTTGTATCCGGGTTGTGAAAATTTTACCTTCCTATCATTTACTGTTCAACTTTTGCAACTGAAGATGTTGCACGGATGGACCGACAAATCAGTGACAAAGTTACTAAAACTTTTGAAGAAGGCGTTTCCTGATCATGTCAAAATTCCTTCTTCATATTATGAAGCACAAAAGATAACTACTGACTTAGGGTTTACGTACAAGACTTGGGACGCTTGTCCTAACAATTGTATGTTGTTCAGAGGCGAGTTAGCAAATTTGGATAGATGTTGCATATGCCAAATGTCTCGCTATAAAAACATGGATGATGAGTTGAATGATGCATCAAATTCGCATGGGAAGATACCTGCAAAGCAAGCTAGGTACTTTCCATTAAGTTTTATGTTAAAAATATTATTCATGTCCTCAAAAACTGCTTCTCTTATGCGCTGGCATGCAGAAGATCGCATTAAAGACGGTGTTCTTAGGCATCTGGCTGATAGTCTTTGTTGGAGAACTTTCGATGGAAGAAATTAAAAGTTTGCTGTTGATTGTCGTAACGTGAGACTTGACTTGGCAGCTGATGGATTTAATCCTTTTAGGACTATGTCTATAGCCTATAGTACATGGCCTATTGTGTTAATGTCGTACAACTTGCCTCCTTGGCTATGTATGAAAGAAAGTTTTTTCATATTGTCTGTGCTCATTGATGGTCCCAAAGGTCCTGGGAATAAAATAGATGTCTATATGCAACCATTGAAAGAGGAATTGAAAGAATTATGGAGTGAAGGTGTACTAACCTATGATGCATCGTGTCAACGAATGTTCAAGCTACATGCAGCATTGTTGTGGACTATCAATGACTTTCCGGCATATGCGAATCTATCGGGCTGGAGTACAAAAGGGGAGAAAGCATGTCCTTGTTGTTTAGGAAATACGGTTTCCAAATGGTTGTCTCATAGTAGGAAATTTTGTTATTGGGTCATCGGCGATATTTACCTACTACTCATAGATTTCGAAAGGATAGGATTTCCTTTAATGGTAGAGCCGATATGGGACCTGCTCCATCTTGGTTATCTGGTTTTGATATAAAACAACAAGTACAAGATACACTAATTGAATATAAGATAGAAGATCTTCAAGGGAGAATGAATAATCCCCAAAATCATGCAAACATCTGGAAGAAGAAAAGTATTTCTTTGAACTACCATATTGGGAGCATAACTTAATTAGACATAATCTTGATGTCATGCATATTGAGAAGAATGTCTGTGACAATATACTATGGACATTGTTGGGGGATCCTAAGAGATCAAAAGATAATTTGAAAGCTCGCTATGATTTAAAGGATATGAAAATTAGAAAAGCATTGCATCCTCAAGAATGGGGGGCTAACAAATTATATTTACCTCCTGCATGTTTCTCAATGATCAAAGAAAATAAAGCCGTCTTTCTTAGGGTGTTGAAAAAGGTGAAGTTACCAGATGGTTATGTATCAAATATCTCTCGTCGTGTTCACATGAAAGAGCGAAGCATTTCAGGTTTGAAGAGTCATCACAATCATATACTGCTACAACAACTGCTTCCTCTTGCTGCTCGAAGAGCATTACCGAAAAATGTTGTTGCCACTTTGATTGAGTTGGCTAACTTTTTTAAGCTATTATGCTCAAAAGTGAACACTAAAGAAGATTTAAATAATATTCAAGATAGAGTGGTGCTTACATTATGTCATCTTGAGAAAATATTCCCACCTTCATTCTTTGATATTATGGAGCATTTGCCTGTTCATCTTGCTGAGGAGGCATCATTAACGGGACCAGTTCAATTTAGATGGATGTATCCAATTGAGAGGTACTATGAACTACCATGTTAATGTCTTTTAATTTTCATAAATTCTAAATGAATTGATTGATAGTACTTATAAATTTCATAGGTTATCTAGGTATTTGCTAACTCTGAAGAGCTATGTGCGTCGTGCACATCCTGAGGCTTCTATTGCTAAAGGATACCTAATGGATGAGTGCACAAACTTTTGTTCAAGATATCTTGATGAAGTGGAAACTAAACTCAATCAAGGACCTCGGAATAAAGATGGTACCTCTGATGAAGGAGAGCAATTCGAACTTGATCATATCTCTTGGGTTCAAGCACATAGATATGTGCTAGTCAATACAACTTCTATTGATCCATTTCGAGAGTAAGATATGCATAATTTTCCTTCGTTACCTCAATTCTTTTTGCTATACAACTAAGTTAAGGTACTTTTTATCTCTTTCTGATACTTCCAATGTCTTCTCACATAGAAAGCATCTTAATGAAATTCGTAATGAAATGCCACGTTCTTCTATTCATGAAATTCAAAAAGAGCATAACAGAAAATTCCACGAATGGTTTCGAAATCATGTAAGTGCCAGAAATTTAGTTAACATTTTGTTGTTATAGAGATTTTTGTTGCTAACTATATGTGTTTCCATAGATTCACTCATTGCAAGAGATCTCAAATGTATCATTGTCTAAGGAAATCGTTCCTTTAGCTAATGGCCCTAAATGGGGTGCACGTAGCTATAAATCTTATGTTGTTAACGGCTTCAAATTTCGTACCAAGGATGCAGATAAACACAAAAGCACGCAACAATCTGGTGTTATTTTGAAGGCCGATACCATGAGTTATGCTAGTGCACGAGATCAAAACCCTCTTTCCAGCAGTGTAACATTTCTTGGAGTGTTAACAGATATAATTCAAATTTGATATGTCAATGACATGACTTTTATCTTGTTCAAGTGTAATTGGGTTGACAATCGAACTGGAAAGAAGTGTTATGAGTTTGACTTCACAATGGTTAATTTTAATAATCTGTTATACAAAGATAACGGTATTGATGATAAACCTTTCATTTTGGCGGAGCAAGTTTGCTACATCCAAGATCCGGTAGATGAAGATTGGCATGTTGTTCTTAAAATGTCAACAAGAGATACATTTGATCTTATGCCAAAAAATTCATCTATTGCGAACATGGTGCCACAAGTTGAGCTATATACACAGCAAGAACTAAATGACAGGGGTTATTTTCGTGAGGAAGATGTTCAATGGATTAGACAAGGAGTTGAGGGAACAACAGTGATCATCAATCGAGAAGACAATGATGATGATATGGATGATGTTGATTGATAGTACTTCGTTCGACATGTTTTTTTTTATTATGTGATTTTTTCATATGGCTTTTGTTTTAGGGGCATTCTTCTTTTGTCCAATTATGTGACTTCCCCTCGACTATGTGTAACCATTACTTTTTATGAATGAAATATATAATTTGTTCAATTGAACTTGTGTGGATTGTAATTTTTTATTATATGCATATATTAATTATTGTGGAACTTAAACAAATATATTAGCATTCTTTGACTATGAATGTTTTTTGAATAGATAACTATGCCGCCAATGAGACCAAGAAACACCTCCATGGAGAGTATAATAGAACGAGAAGTAGAAGCTCGACGACAATCGACAATATCTTCTCAAACTCAAACGAATAATGAAGGTATATACATGTTTATTTAATTTTTTTAAAATTTAGGATTGTTTAAACAGTTGTTGTTTTTTTATAGATACGGGTGGTACATCAGGTGTTGTGAGAGGACGTGGAACAGCTCGTACTGTTCGTGAGTGGGGTACAGGCCAAAGGTTGCATATTCAGTTTAACTCTCAATGGCAACCAATAAACGCAAATAAAGACAAATTAACCACCCAACTTGGAATCATAGCCAAAAATGGCAACATGGCTCCATTGACTTGTCCTCGGTGGCAAAATATGCCATCACATCTTTTGGATGCCATCTGGAAAGAAGTGAAGGTTATTTATCTTTAAGAAATTCATAAGATAACATGTATATTGAGTCTGTACCTCGATTAATCTATTGCAATTTGTTTTTGCAGGATAATACAGATGTTCCTGATGAGTATAGACCCCATTGTTTACAACATATTGGAAACCTTTGGCGGGATTGGAAATCTCGTGTAAAAAGGGAGTACTACAAAAAATATGATACGGATGAGGATCGGTTACAATTCACTCCTCACAGAGTTCAGCCGGATCAGTGGCCTATTCTTGTAGCTTATTGGGGAACAGAACAGGCTAAAGTATGTGCCTAACATAATAACAAAAGTGTAGATTTCATATTTTTTTTTATTTATATTGGAAGTCATATAATATAATTGTTGTTAACTTTGTTTATATTATAGGAAGCTGCAGAGAAGAATAAGGTAAATCGAGCACAACAAGTTGCACTTCATCGAACAGGCCGCACGTCATTTGCTCAGAAACGAGAAGAGGTAAGTTACATTTGTTTGTTTATACGCTCTTTATTTGTTGGTTATCAAGATTTACTTATATCTTTTTAGTAGTTGTATTATTGTAGTTCTGTTATTTTCTTGTTTAGATGATAAGAAATGGAGAGCAAACTGATCGCATTAGTGTCTTCGTCAAGACAAGAACAAAAAGTAATGGCGAAGTAGGTGATGAAGAAACTGCAGAAATAATTGTAAGTTCTTTAATCTTTTGAATTTTACATTATCTTTATTAAGTTGTTATTTCTTTCCATTATGTTGTAGAGTCAATATAATGAAGGTTTGTCTCAATTTCCACAAGACCAGCAAACCTAACAAGTGAGAGAAGAAGTATTTGGCAATGTAATGGGACCTGATCATCGCGGTTATGCCCGGACATATGGTTTTGGTCCATCTCCGATTGACGTGCAAGGCAGCAGCTCATCGGATGTTCACTTGAGGGAAGAGTTGGGTAATTTGCAGCAGGAACACCACAACTTGAAGGAAGCACACAAAAACTTAAATGAAGCACACAACAACTTGAAGCAAGATCACAACAACATGAAAATGATGTATGATGAAGTTGTTTCCTTCCTGCAGGAGAGGTTTCCAGAGTTTGCACAGCTACGTGCTACAAGACCGGTATTTGCTTATTTTTAAAGTTAAAAATGTGATTTTAGTTGACTCATATTTTTTTACTTATGTTTCATGTTTTTTTTATAAATAGGTCCCAGATGCTTCAAGTGGACATCATAGTCGTTTCCAATATGATAGTCATGGAACAAACAACCTCACAGATTGTGATTCAAACCACGAGAATGAATAGGTATATAAATGAAATTATACAATTTGTTTTAAAATACATAATGTTACTTAATGATTATAATCTTGATTACAAATTTATTCTTGCAGGTTGTTTGTCAAGTTTTACGGCTTACTTATCAAATGACTGAGTTTTATGGATGCTGCTGAATTATATAACTGATTAGATGTTTAACTATTTGATTATATGATGTTGAACAGTGTGAATGATGATTGAGTTATGTTTGGTTTGTTTACGTTATGGTTAAACTATTTATGTGATCTATCTTGATATTTGATTTGATTTCATCATATTTATTGAATGATTGGAGAAACATATCAAAATATTTTTGCGAGACAGGTTACTTAATCTTTAAACAGTAAACAATATTAAACAGGAAAAGAATTTCCCCCAAAAAAATCATTTACAGCGGTTTCTTGGTCATCGCAAACAGATTTTTCAAAATTAAATTAAGTCTTATACGGTGGTTTTAAAACCGCCTCAAAAGGGCCTTTATACGGCGGGTAAGAAACCGCCGTATAAGAAGCCTTTTGAGGCAGTTTCAAAACCGCCGTATAAAGGGCCTTTTGAGGCGGTTACAGAACCGTTGTATAAAGACCCTAGACGGCGGTTTCAATGGTCCTAGGAAAAGCGTGGTGCCTTCTCCTTAAAAGAAGGAAATTCTATATGACCTTTTAATTTGATGCTTGCCCGGCCCACGGTCATTTATGTATTGCCGTGTATATATAGATATATTCACTGAGAAATTCTTGTCTCGAACTCGAGACTCTCATCAAAAGACTCAAAGCATAAGAAAAGAGATTGTGATAAATCTAACATATATATTCGATCAATAGAATTAATATCTTCTCATGATCTTAGCTTCACCTTAACTTTTACGGATCTTGTTCTACATTGATTTTATTGACTTTAAGTGGTTGAGATCCATTATATTCTCTTTCCTCTCTCATTATTGTGTATTAATCACCAATTATGTAATTATATTTTACTAAGATAAAGATTAATCAGGAGAAAATCATGATCCCAATCAATAAACTCTGAGTCGTTTGTCACCAACAATGGGGATAAGCGTAACAAGTCAAATGATCACTCACAACAATAAAGAAATGAGAGAGCTAACGGGCAATCATAAAAAACAATCCCTAAGGTTTGTCAAACCACCACTCGTAGATAAGGTTTAGATTTTTAATCAACAACTTCCTTGTATAACAAATATCCCTAAGCCTTTTGCCACTGTTTTCTATGCGAAAATACATATTATAATTACCTTTATAAACCTTATTAATTTCTTAAGAGAAGAAAAAGTACTCTTTTTAATGTTTGAAGAGGAAATCAACAAAATGAATTGTTTTATTTATTTATTTATCAATTTTTTTAATGGAAAATCGAAATGGATGTGGGATTCAGTTTTCGGTTTGGTGGTGAGATGAAGGTTGGGTTGTTTCCGAAGAAGATGATCGGAAAAGGGATGCTAGAAGCTAGCTTCTCTCGATTTTCCAATGAGCTAGGTTTGATCGGAGTGAAGGAAATGCTGGTGGTTGTTATTATCGAGTTTGTGAGGAAAGGTGAAGCACAACGATTTTGTGGGTAATCAGCTCCCATGCTGCAAACAGTAAAATCTGTTGTGAATATTTATAATAAATTTAAATAATATAATCAAACAATAATACATTAAAGAAATAATAAAATATAAATTAGATTAACATAACAATATATTAAATAAATAGAACAAGTAAAGAGATAGAGTAAGAATTATATAGCCTGAGCACTTCGGAGGCATGTCAAAGGCATTGTCCTAAAGTCAAAGAGTCCTCCCCTCGTGCAGGTCATATCGGTACTCAATGGCTCCAAGATACAACCCAATGCTTACAGCCTATCTTCTCGATGAGCACAATCACCGGAAGAAAATAACCTATCATCATGTGTCGCGGTTGCTCAAAATATAGAAAATAATAAAAGAATATTCACATTCTAATGTTAGAACCATGAGACTCCTTTATATAATAATCTCGTAGCTTAGGTAACTTACAAATTAATTCTTGTAACACCCAAGCCATAAGTTCTTAATAAAAACATGAACTTTACAAATAATAAGTGTTGTAACTCATGTTTTTATTATATTTGTAACGTATGAAATTAATCTCAAAATAAATTTTGTAACTCATGATATAAATGTTTGTTAAACCTTTTATCTCCAACAGTCCCCCACAAAAGGTTTAAAACTTTAAAGCTTTATAAAATAAAATATTAAGATAAAAATACACATAAAAAATTATATATAAAGAGCAACCTTCTATTATGCAACGGGTATAGGTACCTTTCGGGTTTAAACCTACACTTAGTGTTGATAGTATCCATTCGAGAAACCTAAGTGAACAAAGTCTTGAACTCGATTTCTTGACAAAATTTCAAACTATCACACACATGATATCGACGAAGACATGGTTTTGGCGGGTTAGCGCTATTAATGGCCATGCACTCAATCTTGATTCTCATGAGAGTTTTAGATAACAGCCCAATTCTCATAGTCGTGGCCCTCACAACGCTCTCATTTAGGTGAGTCCTCAAAAGGTATATGTGACCTATACCTCGCAAGAGCATCTAGCCTTTGGACTCATTCAGGATAAATATCCTTCCTAACATCACATATAACAAGCACTTTGCCATAGGGATGAGTATGATCATATCTCCTCTAAGATATGTCATTATAGTTGTGCTTAACAAGTCACGCAGTACGGATTGTTCCTACCCATTGAACCTTATTCTAGGATCTCCAATCACAGAGGTTGGGTTACTCCCCTAGGTGACTCCCTTTGGGCTTAAGCACATCCCCTCGACAATTTAATTAATTAATTAATTAGCATGCTGAAAATCTTTATAATTGCATAAAATCTCTCATTGATTTTATCTTTGAGAACTTGTTCCCATTATTTTGATGATTGCTTCCACTAGCTCTCTTAAATAATATTAAATATTTCACAAAAAGAATGTTAGAGAGCATAGAATATCAAAGGCACAATAAAGAAAATTGAAGAAGCACTTAATCACTTCATAAGTAATAATATTTTCAAACTCATACACAAAATTAATAATCATTTAATAACTTATGATATCATTTTTTTTCCTCAAAATGTCATAAAAACATTAACAACCATCAAATAAAGAAAACCCCCACATTAAGTAACATTTTAGATACACTAGTAATAACTCCATAAAATATTAATGCACTAATTTGTTAAATTTTAAAACTCATCAAAATAATAACTACACTCAAATCATTGCACAAAATTAAAAACTAAGATATGAAACCGCTTAAAGACTAAAAACCCCCACATTAAAAAATATTGTTTCAATCCTCACATTAATAAGATATTTATTGCTAAAATTGTAAATATAATATATAACTCATATATGTATTTAATAATAATCATTAGCATTTATGCTATTATTTCATTCAATACAACCACATAAATTATCATAATAATCTATTAGTTTTCTTAACATACTCTAGTAATCAATTATTTAGATGTTATCATCTAATATGCATGATAACCACAAGAAACTATGAATTAATAGCTCACCATCATGCATATGAGTTTCTAATTAAATATATTGAAAACGCATGCTTTATTGTGTAATAAAAATTTGATGCATGCAAGTAACTCATAAATTGAATTCTAAATCAATTTATAATAATATGCAACCAAGATTTAAGATTGTCTTACTCCAAAATAATAACACACTTAATTAGTAACATATAAAATTAGTTAAATCATATTTAATCAATCTGTAATAAATATCAATAATAAGAATTTTCATAACTGAAATATTTATTAGACCATAATAAAAACTATTAAAAAGGTCTTAATAATAAAACCAATACACATTACAACTCATTTATATTCTTTGAAATAAATAAGAAAAATTTAAATAACCGGTCACATACCTTCATGTCTTTAACTTAATAAAGAGATTTATTTACTTGTGTTGTAAACTAAAGCTTTATTTGGAAAGAAAGTTACACATTGAAGCCACCAACTCTCTAACGCTAATAAGGCTAGATCTGTAAGATAATAGCAATCATCATGTATCCACTATCCAAAGAAGCTTCAAATATGTGAAATTAACTCATATCATGCTCCAAACTAGACATTCATTTCAATTCTTCATTGCAAGGAAAAATGAAAGAATTTATACACGCAAGTATATATCACAATATAAACTAGAATAATTCACTAATCATATATAGTATAGTAAGGCTAGCTATATTCAAATTATTAACAAAAATATAAAACATGATTGAGCAAAGATCTACAACATACATTATATGATAAAAAAACAAACAAAATAATTAGCAAAATCCATCACACTTGTGATCCTCTCATATTTAAAATATAAATAAAATATAGATGAAGCTAATAGTTATGTAGATGCTTATAGTCGTGGATCTAATAAGAAGTAGAATGTACAAACTATTATGAAATAGTTTGTGCAACATAAGCAATCAAAAAATAAAAGCATACATATATGCAACCAATTAATATTAATCAAATAACTAACCAATCATATGAGATATTCTTTGGCTTTAGATTGTTGGGAATATTTATAATAAATTTAAATAATATAATCAAACAATAATATATTGAAGAAATAATAAAATATAAATTAGATTAACATAACAATATATTAAATAAATAGAACAAGTAAAGAGATAGAGTAAGAAATATGTTGTCTGAGCACTTGGGAGGCATGTAAAAGGCATTGTCTTAAAGCCAAAGAGTCCTCCCCTCGTGCGGGTCATATTGGTACTCAAGAGCTCCAAGATAAAACCTAATACGCATAACCTATCTTCTCGATGAGCACGATCACCGGAAGAAAATAACCTGTCTTCATGTGTCACGGTTGCTCAAAACATAGAAAATAATAAAAGAATATTCACATTCTAATGTTAGAACCATGAGACTCCTTTATATAATAATCTCGTAGCTTAGGTAACTTACAAATTAATTCTTGTAACTCCCAAGCCATAAGTTCTAAATAAAAACATGAATTTTACAAATAATAAGTGTCGTAACTCATGTTTTAATTATATTTGTAACGTATGAAATTAATCTCAAAATAAATTTTGTAACTCATGATATAAATGTTTGTTTTAAACCTTTTATCTCCAACAAAATCTGGTTGCCGGAATCTGTGGCTTTGGTGCATATCCAAGAAGCAGGGAGGAAATCAGAGTAGATGAATGGAGCTTTTATAGGATCGAGTGATGTGAATGCAAGGGTGACTAGATTTGTTTTTCGGTGAAGGCAATGGTTATGAGGGGAGGACGATTGTTATTGGTATAGTGGGGGCAGCTTGATTGGAGAAGCTATGGGGTGTTAATCTCAGCTGGTTGACTCGATTTTTTTTGGTGAAGGGAGTTGATCGGAATTGGAGAAGAGAGTGGTTAGATCAGAAAGACATCTGGAGATCAAGGCGAGATGGAGAGGGATTTCCAATGAAGGAATGAGTGGTGGCTTCCCGGTTAAGTGTGAATGGGATCGAGTCATGGTGGAGCAGATGGAGGAGAGATGGAGTGGTGATATGGGCGGATGTGATGTTCACGACGATGGCTGGACATAGATTGGCAAAAAAAAAAAAAAAAGAAGTTCTGATCTAGTGAAGGAGTTTGATGAAAGGCGCTTCTTGGTTGTCGATGGTGATTTTCCGGTGAAGAGTAAGCTTTGTGTGAAGGATTTCACCTGGGCTTCAAGGTGGAGGAACGGAGGAGATGGTTGGTAAAGATTGTGGTTCACGGTGGAGGAGAGGTCGTGACCAGAGGAGGAGTTGTGGCTGGCTAAATTTCTAGTTTTCTATTATTATTGAGTGGATTGATTAACTTATGCATTTATCCTTATAGATAATGGTGGCAAGCGGCTTAGGGATGTATGTTATGCATTTTTAAAAGGTTGAAAAAGCGGTTGATTAAAAAATTTAAACCTTGTTTATGAGTGATGATTTCACAAACCTTATAGGTAGCTTTTGATGATTGTCCGAGAGCTAATTTGAACAATGTTGCCAGAGATTTTAACATGGTTCGGCTATTTAGGGCTTTTTTTTTTTTTTTACTTAACACTCAGTAGGACTATTAACAGTTAACACTTATTAACACTTAATTTTACTCACTTAAATAATAAGTTGGTTTTCAATTTTAAAAAAAGTATTAGGTAGATTAATTAACTTTGATATGTAATGTTTACCTTTAGTATTAATATTTAATATAGTATAAACATTAAAATTTGAATACTTAAAAAATTTAAATTAAGATATCTATAATAATAATAATCAATCATTAATAATAAAATTACTTATTATAACTGTGCATATCTTCGTTAATATCATAAATATATTATGATGAATTAAATAAACACTTAACAAATTACGATATAGAAAACAATAATAATCAATAATTAATAATAAAATTATTCGTTATTAAAATACATAGCTTCTTTAATATGATAAATATATTAAGATGCATTAAATAAATATTTTATAAGCAATAAATATTTTATTTATTTATTTTTAATGAAATTTAAAAATTAATAAATTTTGAAAAATTTTTAACAACCGTCGGAACGGTCGTCGACCATTGCTGGTCGCTATCAGAGTCGTGCATCCGTTGACACCTTCGACACCACCATGACCGACTCTGCTCGATCTACAAGTATATCAAAGTAGTTCTGAAGGATAGTACGGCGTTTGGCCATTAAAGGATCATAAACATTCGATTTTTCAATTCTTTTCCAACCTCCTACAGTTAAATGAAACATCAAGGGCTTAGGTTTAAGATTCTGTTAAAATCTACATGGCTGAATAGATCACTGAACAATG
This sequence comes from Boswellia sacra, assembly GCA_013180625.2. Lineage (NCBI taxonomy): Eukaryota > Viridiplantae > Streptophyta > Magnoliopsida > Sapindales > Burseraceae > Boswellia > Boswellia sacra. The sequence goes on from SNVD02005717.1 coordinate 773,866, forward strand.
ATCATTTTGGTGTATACATTGCTACCGTTAGAGAAAGTTTATCAATGACAAGTGGCAGTGGAGGGCACGGAGACGATGGTGGAGGACAGTTATATGCAACTAATTTTTATTTAATTCATTAATATAAAAAATAATTAACGAATGTTATATAATGTTTAATATTATATTAATTATTACAATAGAAAATATAAAGGTATTTGTGTAAAATAAATCAATTCAGATATTTGCCATGAAAAAAAGTGATAAAATTTCACTTTTTTATCACTTTTTTAATTAAATGCTAATTATTTACTTTAAGTACTAAACTAAAAAACAAACAAAAAGATTAACACTTAATTCTCAATCTATTAAGGCTTAAAAGAGAAAAGTGGAAAAAACAAAACAACCCCTTAGTCTATGTGCATAAGACTTAATCCAAAATTCGATCTCTACCAAGTAAACAAATAGTTTACAAATTCAATAGACTTATATATAAGCAAACTCCCTATGATTTTTTTTTGGTCCAAGATGTACGAAGCCCTTTAATGCATATGTTTGACTGGATTATTTTTATGATTAATTAATAAAGTTATTATTTTATTTGTTTTAGCCTAAGAACCTATCAGTTGCACTAAAAAGCTGATTGTTTTTTGTCTGGAGTTTAAATTTAACTAATTTTCAGACTACATAATTTTCTATGATATTCTTTTTTCTACTTAAGACTTAATCTAAGATATTTTTATTTAAATGAAAAAATTGAAAATTTAAACTTTTTCTGAGTACAAATTTCTAAATCATTTATTACTCCTCTAATTCTTTTAAATACTCTTACAAAATTCATTGATGACAAATTTGTCCATAGCCTAATATTTTAATCTTGAAAAATTATTATTTATTTCTAATTTATACTATGATTCTCTATATATTTCTAAAATTATTTTATAATAATTTAGCTATTTATATAGTAAATTCTTTTAGAAAAAAATAACTTCTTTACCCAATTATACACGTTTAAATAAATTAAATTCTTAATAAATATTGGTATACAATTATTTTAACTTTATAAAATAAAATCACAAGTGAAAATAATATATATAAATAAAAATATATGGGTAAAATCATCAATTTTCAGATATTTCAATTCAACTATTAAAATAAAAAATAAACATATCATTTAGATTTTTAATTCAGATCAATTCATCCTAAGTCGTTTTGAAATTGTTGTTGTTGTAGTTTTTATTGTAGACAAATAACCAAACTATACATATATATTATTCTTTTGCAACATTTAATTATTAATATTTTATAGTTATTTTTTTAAACCATTTTCAACAATATAAACTATTTTCAACAATCTCTATATATATATTTTTAGAATAATATTTTTATAATCAATTCTTTTTCTTTTCCTGAGCTATTTCCAAAAAAGTCTAGTCAACTCGCGACATGATTAATTTTATAAATTGTAGGACATTTAGGGAAAAAAAACTTTTTGTTTGTCTTAATATTCTTACCAATCAAGAATTATATCGATTTTATGTCAATTGGGATAGTAAGTTACGATTGAAATATTAGAGAAAGGTCAAATTACGATGGGATTTAATTTTCTCATAATTATAAAGAATGATTCAACAAAAGATTCAAAGAGAAGGAACCTTCAACATTATTATGGTTTCTTGATCTTAAACTATAATATTCAAGAATGTTCACTAACCCAACTAGATATTCAGGAGGCTTCCAACAATACAATTCGTCCCTAAACCATGCTTCAATGATCTACAAGTCCTAAACTTAGCGAAAGAATGAATACTTAAAAAGTATGAAGAAATCCTATAAGCTGAATGTATTTCGATGAATCAAACAATCACATTCAACTTTAAATGAATGAACATAAACTCAACATAATGAAACTCTCAATAGTGGAGGAGGAATGAGAGAAACAATAGAAGAAATTGTAGAGAGAAATATAGTGAAATTAAAAGAGAAAAATAATCTATAAAACCAAATCTGAAAAAATAAAACAACTAAAGACACTTACTTATAATGCCTTAAAACAAACTTATCTAGGAATTAAATTTTCATTAGAAAATAGAAATCCAATTCGAACTCATAACTAGGAAATAGCAAAACAATCCTAAATGAAAATGGGAAACTATTAATTTAGTAAACCAACCAAATTAGAATTTTTCTAATTTAAGAAGTCAAAATCCCGAATAATAGTTAAAATCCATAATTTACTAAAATCCCTAAAATCAATTAAAATCCCCTAATTTTATTCCTAATTTTAAACTAATAAATGGGTCACACATCATTTTTTCAATTTAGCTAACAACTCACTGACCTATACTAACTTCTAAGTTCTCAATTGGATACACTTCCAGATGTTAACACTAAAGATCACCTTATTATTTTGCCTCAAGCAGTATTGCATAAATGAGTTTAGAAGGGTAAGACTCAGATTTTGGTTCACTGGAAATGGGTATCTCCAGTATAAGCTACTTGGGAAATTAATGAGGATATTCAAGAATGTTCTCGAAATTTTTCCCTTGAGGACAAGGAAGTTTATTAAGAAGGAGGGAAGCTGTTATGAAAAAAACCAACATCATTTGATATTTGACTGGGTCTAGTATTTTTCTACTGAGTTTTACTGCTTCTTACTATTTCTCTGCTACTTTTCCCCATTTTTGAGCAATTTGATTCAGATTTGTTTTCTTATTCTATGTAATAAGTTCTCTTTGTAATTAACTCCTATTCCTAGCATTATAATTTTGGCCAAAAGTAATCAGTTCTTAGTTTCTAGTATTGTAAAGTTGGCCAAAGGTCTTTATAAAGATTTTGGAGCTTTGAATAAAGGGAGGGAATTTACAGTGACAATATAATTGATTGGAAGGATTGACCCCTTGAAGAGTCAAAATTCTTGCTTAAATTTTATTTCTCTTTGGCATGTAACATTCTTGGTATCAAAGCTAAGAGCATGGATCCTCAGGATTGGTTGACAAAGCTGAAAGAAATAGTATCATCTCTTGTGTCTCAAGCAACTAAAAAAAAAAGAGTTCTCATGTACCATATTACTGAAAAGATGGAGCAACTAAGCCAACATGTTACCAAGAAGAACAAAGGCGTTAGCAATCTTCCAACAAGGATGGTGGGCAGAACAATAACTCATCCGCCTACCATGGGACTAGTTCAATCAACAATCTTGTCCCCAAAACTTTGAAGCTCAACTTTCCTCACTACAACGGAGAAGATGACCATACAACTTCGATCTGCAAGCTAGAGAAATATTTTTCATTTCATGAAATTGTCGAATCATCAGACAATGTCACTTTGGCTTCGTTCCACTTGGAGGTTGATGCACAGCTTTGGTTTCAAATGCTGGAACAGAAGATGATTTGCATTACTTAAGATGATTTTATGAATGGAATTTTCTCTCACTTTGGCCCCAAGCAATTCAAAAACCCATTTAGTAAACTTTTTCAGCTTCGACAAACTGGTTCCTTAATTGAGTATCAGGGAAGGTTTGAGAAATTGTTAGCTAAAGTCGGCTCTCTTTTGCAAGATAGAAAAGTTGCTTCATAACAAGTTTGAAAGATAGCATCTGCACCAATGTTCAAGCAAATCGCCAGACTACATTGACGATAGCAATCAGATTGGTAAAGCTTTATAAAGTACGTGATTTCCAATAATAACAACCAACAGTGCAAGTCTTCAAACCAATGAATCCACCTTGGATGAATATGGGCTCTTAAGATCGTCTTCCGTCAAGCACACTAACTGTAAAAAAGAAATGACTTTAGAAGAATTGTTAGAACAGCGTAAAAAAGGTCTATGTTTCCATTGTAATGACAAGTACTCTCCAAGGCATCAGTGTAAAAACATTTTTTTGATAGAGGCTAGTTAGGAGAGGGATAAAAGCGATGAAGATATGGAGATAGAAAGTAAAACTAAAGTCGAAGCTCCTAAATTTTCCATTTATGCCATATCAGGATTACAAACGCCAAAGAATATGCGTGTAAAGAGAAGTCTTCTGGTTCACGATGTGATAATCCTAATCGATTCGGGAAGCACTCATAACTTTATGAGTACACAAGTGGCGCACAAATTAGGACTCCAGCCAAATATTAATGGGACACTTGAAGTGATGGTGCCTTTAGGAGACAAATTAACCAGTCTTGGAAAATGTGCTCACATGCAACTTAAGCTTCAAAGGGTTTTATTTTTTATTGATTTTTTAATCCTGCCATTGGGGGAATATGATGTTGTTTTGGCACACATTGGCTACAACAATTGGGTCCCATTCAATCAGATGTTAGAAAGCTTCAAATGGAGTTTCAATGGAAGGCTACAAAAGTGGTGCTACGAGGAATCGACAGCACGTATACAACATTCATTGACTTTATTTCTATAGTAAAGACACAACCAAATCTGCTCTTGCATTACAAAGTAGAAGTCCAAACAATGACCCAACTACCTTTGGAAATCCAACATATACTCTAAAATTATCAAGATATCTTGAAGGAGCCAGCAGGACTTCCACCACAAAGAGACTAAGATCATCGAATACCACTTATGCCAAGTTTTAAATTAGTTGCTTTGTGACCATATCGATATATTCATTTTCAAAAAAAAAAAAAAAGATTTAAGAAGATTATGAGAGAACTACTCGTAGTAGGAGTAATTCGACCAAGTAACAATTCTTATTGTTCTCTGGAGTTGTTAGTCAAAAAGCATGATTGTTCATGACGTATATGCATCGACTACCGAACACTAAATCAGAGCATGATAAAAGACATATTCTAGTACCTATTATTAATGAGCTTTTAGATGAGTTCACAGGATCACAATTCTTCACCAAGTTAGATTTAACATTAGGCTATCACCAAATGAGAATGCATTCTAATGACATTGAAAAGACGGCTTTTCGCTTGCACCAAGGGCACTACGAATTCCTAGTAATGCCGTTTGACATCAGAAATGCCCCATCTACCTTTTGCTTATGAACAGTGTATTTAAATATTTTTTGTAAAAGTTTGTGTTAGTACTTTTTGATGATATCTTTATTTATAGCAAAACCTGGGAAGACCATTTGTACCATGTAAAAGTTGTTTCCAAAATTCTGGAAGCTAACCAATTGATGATGAAGCTTGTTAAATGTCAATTCGTTAAAAAAAGAGGTACAATATCTGGGGCATATTATCTCAAGTCAGGGAGTGGCAATTGATCCAACTAAAATTGAAACAATGCTCTCTTAGCCCAATCCAAAAAATCCAAAGGCAATGAGAGGATTCTTAGGCCTCACGAAGTATTATACCAACATTATGGAAAAATAGCTCTCCCCTCACAAGCATGCTCAAGAAGAACTCTTTTGAATGGACAATGGTAGCAGAGTAAGCATTTCAAAAACTGAAGGAAGTTACGACAAAAGCTCCGGTATTGTCCCTTCCTGATTTTTATAAAATTTTTATTATTGATTGTGATGCTTCAGGACTTGGAGTTAGAATTGTTTTGCTACAGGAACATCCCATTGCATATTTTAGTCAAGCTCTCCATGGAAAGAACCTTTTCCATTCAACATACTAAAGAGCGATTTTTCTAGTGGTACTTGCAATCCAAAAATGGCATCCATATCTTTTGGTAAGAAGGTTTATTGTTCGTACCGACGACTAAAGTTTAAAGCTTTTGTGGTCTCAGAAAATCACAACAATTGCATAACAAAGGTGACTTTACAAGTTAATGGGATAAGATTTTAAAGTGGGGTACAAGAGATGTGGCGAAAATGTAGTGGCTGATGCACTTTCTAGAAAGCATGAAATGGAAAACCCAGTTGGAAGCTTATCTGTAATTACTTAAAGTTTAAAGCTTTTTTCCCTTTTTGTTTTGGGTATTTGTAGTATTACCCAAGTGTTTGGGTAATTACAGTTTGATCCAACTATTCGAGTAATTATATTTTGGCCCAATAGTTGTGGTATTTGTATTGTGGCTCAAAAGTTTGTATTCTCTTTGAAGATAGTAGAAAGTTTCTTCAGCGGCGCCCGAGGACGTAGGTATTTATACCGAACCTCGTTAAATCTTGATGTTCTTTCTATTTCTGCATTGTGGTTGATTGGTTGCCTCTTTAGTTACTATTATATTCAATTATCTAGCATAGTTTGTGTTGTGCATTTGGGTTGTTCTGTTGGTTATCGCTTCCGCCGTTCATAACAATTGATATCAGAACCGAAGGTTTTGGGTAGTTAGTGGCTATTTCATTGAAGCACTTACTACTGTTCTGGGCTATTAATTTTGGATTGCTAGTTATTGAATATAATAGTTTGTTTGGAGCTTGGTTATTGGTGATTTGTGTATCGAGCTTATTTGTAAGAGATAGTTATGGCTTCATCGTCAACTGTACCTGAGAAGACAGTGACTGTGACAAATGCAAAAATAGATGTTAAAAAATTTGATAGCCGAAATAATTTCGGCTTATGGCAGAGTGAGGTGTTGGACGGGTTGTATCAGCAAGATTTGGATATTGTTCTGGAAGAAACAAAACCAGAAGATATCAGTACAAGAGATTGGGACAGGCTGAATATAAAAGCTTGTGGGTTGATTCGCTCTTGCTTGTGTAGAGAACAAAAGTATCTGTTCACTAAGGAGACATTTGCAAACAAATTGTGGAAGGCGCTGGAAAACAAATATATGAAGAAAAGCAATAAGAATCGGCTGTATCTATTGAAGAGATTGTTTCGTCTCCAGTTGGAATCATGTACGAGCATCAGTTCTCATATTGATGAGTTTAATAAGTTAATTGCTAATTTGTTAAACTTAGATGAAACCTTCAAAGATGAAATTAAGGCTATGCTATTGATTGGCTCACTTCCGGATGAATTAGATCATTTGTGTATTACTCTTATCCATGGAAAGATAAACTGTCTTTTGAAGAAGTTTGTTCTGCTTTGTTGAATTATGAAATTCGTAAGAAAGATCAAAGAGAACATAGGGATGAGTCAGTAGATGCATTGACAGTGAGAGGGCGTAGTCAAAGTAGGAAACCAGGAAAAAGGGAAAATCTTGGTCGAGGGGTAGATTAGAAAAAGATGAGTGTGCCTTTTGTCGTGAGAAAGGGCATTGGAAGAAAGATTGTCCTAAGTTGAAAAAGAAAGATAAAGGCAAGGCTATTTCTGATGCATGTGTTGTTGAGCGTGAGGATGATAGTGAATCAGATATATGTCTAGCTGGTCACCCATCCACTTCTGGTTTTGATGAGTGGATTATGGATTCGGGTTGTACTTATCATATGTGTCCACATCGGGATTGGTTCTTTCAGTTTGAGGAGCTTGATTGTGGAGTTGTGTATATGGGCAATGATGATATTTGCCATACTGCTGGGATAGGTTCGATCCGTTTGAGAAATCATGATGGACTGACTAGAGTTCTGACAGATGTTCGGTATGTACCGAAGTTGAAGAAGAATCTCATCTCTTTGGGAGCCTTAGAATCTAAAGGCTGTGGTATATCTATTCGAGATGGTATTCTAAGGGTCACTTCAAGCGCTCTTGTGGTATTGAAAGGCACTAGGAGGAACAACTTGTATTACTATAATGGTAGTACGATTATTGGATCAGCTGCTATGGTTTCTGATAATGATATAGATTCAGAGATCACGAGACTGTGGCATATGCGTTTGGGACATGCTGGTGAGAAAGCCTTATTCAGTTTGGTGAAGCGAGGCTTATTGAAAGGTGCAAAGACCTGCAAGCTGGATTTCTGTGAGCATTGTGTTCTGGGAAAGCAGAAGAGAGTGAAATTTGGCATCGCTATTCATAATACCAAGGGTATTCTTGATTATGTTCACTTAGATGTGTAGGGACCTACTAAAACCGCATCTATGGGAGGTAGGCACTACTTTGTTACTTTTGTTGATGACTTTTCCAGAAGAACTTGGGTGTACTGTTTGAAATCAAAAGATGATGTACTTGGTGTTTTCCTTAAATGGAAAAAGATGATTGAGACACAAACTGACAAGAAAATCAAGCATCTCAGAACAGATAATGGTGGTGAGTATTGCAATGATCAGTTTTTGAAATTGTGTCGAGATGAAGGTATTGTACGTCATTTTACAGTTAGAGGTACACCACAGCAGAATGGGGTGGCAGAACGCATGAACCAAACATTGCTGGAGAAAGTTCGGTGTATGTTGTCCAATGCTGGGTTGGGCAAAGAATTTTGGGCTGAGGCTGTGACTTATACACGTCATCTCATTAATCGTCTACCTTCAGCTGCTATTGGTGATAGAACTCCATTGGAGGTATGGTCTGGACAACCTGTTTCTGATTATGATTCTTTACATGTTTTTGGTTCAACTGCATATTATCATGTGAAAAAATCTAAGCTGGATCCTAGAGCCAAGAAAGCGATTTTCTTGGGATTTGCTTATGGAGTAAAGGATATCGTCTTTGGGGTCCTAGTTCGAGGAAGATTGTATCCAGCAGAGATGTGACATTTGATGAGTCTTTAATGTTGAAGAAATCAGAAAACCAGACAAAGGTGAATGGTACTCCACAGCAGGTGGAGCATACTCAGCAGCAGGTGGAGTTTGAAACGACGACATTGAACCCAGTTAGATCTGTTGAGACAGATAATGATACTCCTATGACAGAGGAGGATTTGGGAGATGATGGTGAGGGTTCTACTCAGGAACCTCAACAGCAACAAGAATTTATTGCAGTTAATAGGCCAAGACATGAGATTCGCAGACCTGCTCGATTTGCTGATATGGTGGCCTATGCACTTCCAATTGTAGATGTTGATGTTCCTTCCACTTATAGAGAGGCAGTCAGATGTTCTGAAGTTGATGAGTGGAAGACAGCTATGAGCGAAGAGATGCAGTCTCTTCAGAAGAATGAAACTTGGGAGCTAGCTCAACTACCGAAGGGTAAAAAGACAATTGGGTGCAAATTGGTATATGCAAAGAAAGATGGATTTCCTGACAAGAATGACGTCCGCTACAAGGCAAGGTTGGTAGCTAAAGGCTACGCTCAGAGGGAAGGAATTGACTACAATGAGGTATTTTCTCCAGTTGTGAAACATTCTTCCATTAGAATTTTGTTGGCCTTGGTAGCTCAGATGAATATGGAACTAGTTCAATTAGATGTAAAAACTGCATTTTTACATGGTGACTTGGAAGAGGAAATCTATATGACTCAGCCAGAGGGATTCAAAGTTGCTGGTAAGGAAAATTTGGTTTACAAACTGAAAAGATCACTTTATGGTTTGAAGCAATCTCCCAGACATTGGTATAAGTGATTTGATCGGTTTATGATGGGTCAGAGGTACACAAGAAGCAAATTTGATAATTGTGTGTATTTTCGGAGGCTAAGTGATGGTTCTTTCATTTATCTACTCTTGTATGTTGATGATATGTTGATAGCTTCGAGAATGTCGAAGAAATTGCAAAGTTGAAGACTCAGTTGAATCGAGAGTTTGAGATAAAAGATTTGGGTGAAGCTAAGAAGATTCTAGGCATGGAGATTAGCAGAGATATAGGGAGAAGCAAGATTTGTTTGACTCAGAAGCAGTATCTGAAGAAGGTATTATAGCGGTTTGGCATTACAGAGCAGTCAAAACTTGTAAGTACCCCACTTGCTCCTCATATGAAGCTCAGTGCATCTTTATCTCCTAGTACAGATGAGGAACAAGAGTATATGTCTCGAGTTCCATATGCTAATACAGTTGGTAGCCTGATGTATGCTATGGTATGTACAAGACCCGACATTTCACATGCAGTTGGAGTTGTGAGTAGGTACATGCATGATACTGGTAAAAGACATTGGCAAGCAGTGAAATGGATTCTACGGTATTTGTTGAGAACCATAGATGTTGGCTTAGTCTTTGAGAGGGATGATACATGTGGTCAGTATGCTATTGGTTATGTTGATTCAGATTATGCTGGTGATTTGGATAAACGTCGGTCAACAACCGGTTATGTGTTTACTCTTGCAAGAGCACCAATGAGTTGGAAGTCTACTTTACAGTCTACAGTGGCTTTGTTTACTACAGAGGCAGAGTATATGGTAATGACATAGGCTGTGAAGGAAGCTATTTGGTTACAGGGATTGCTGGATGAATTGGAAATTGGGCAGAAGAAGATTAGTCTTTATTTTGACAGTCAGAGTGCTATCCATTTAGCGAAGAATCCAGTGTTCCATGTTCGTATGAAGCATATTAATGTTCGGTATCATTTTGTGCGGGAGATTATTGATGAAGGGAGAATCTTACTTCAGAAGATTGAGATTGCCGATAATCCTGCAGATATGTTGACTAAGATTGTGACAGCGATCAAGTTCAGTCATTGTTTGAACTTGATCAACATTGTGCGAGTTTGACCGCGCCAGTGGGCGCATTTAGAGGCGTTGCAGTTGTGATAGAGAATATGGAAAAAAGAAGAAATTTGTGGAGGGTTGGCATATTCGCCAAGGTGGAGATTTGTTGAGCATTGTGGCTCATTTGCAATGGGAGGAATCCCACATTGATTAAAGAACAAAAATTGAGTCTCATATGGGCTTATAAAAGGAGGCCATATCGAAGAAGTTAAGTGTCCCAAGTGAAATATCCTTCACCCCCCTATATTTGTAAGGTCTCACATATAAGACCTCATAGTTTAAGGGCCTTTCAGTAAGGACCTTAAAGTTTGTAATATTTATTTTTTCCCTTTTTGTTTTGGGTATTTGTAGTATTACCCAAGTGTTTGGGTAATTACAGTTTGACCCAACTATTCGAGTAATTACAGTTTGACCCAATAGTTGTGGTATTTGTATTGTGGCTCAAAAGTTTGTATTCTCTTTGAAGATAGTGGAAAGTTTCTTCAGCGGCGCCCGAAGACGTAGGTATTTATACCAAACCTCGTTAAATCTTGGTGTTCTTTCTATTTCTGCATTGTGGTTGATTGGTTGCCTCTTTAGTTACTATTATATTCAATTATCTAGCATAGTTTGTGTTGTGCATTTGGGTTGTTCTGTTGGTTATCGCTTCCGCCGTTCATAACATCTTCCTCCTAGTTCTAAGCTCATAGAAGCCATTATAAATGAATTCAATGGCAATATGCATGAAGGATATGTTAAAACTCTCTACCTAATTAAATCTAGTTTTTATTCATAAGAGATGGGAGGCAAGTCAAAGAATTTATTCGTAGCTATGACACTTTCCGATGCCACAAAAGTGAGTATATAACACAAACAGGACTTTTATAGCCTCTTGCTAATCTAACTCAAATTTGGAAAGATATCTCAATGGATTTTGTTGAGGGGCTACCATCTTCAAATGGTAAGAGCACAATTTTTGTAATTGTTGATTGTTTGTCCAAACACGCTCATTTTATTCCACTTTCTCATCCTTACACAGCTTTCGGTATGGCAAGAATATTTTTTGATAAAATTTTCATACTTCATGGTCTCCCAAGATCTATTGTGTGTGATCGTGATCCTATATTTACAAATATATTTTAGAAAGAACTTTTTTTTTTTGAATATTACTTCGTTTAATTTTAGTTCAATTACCATCCCTAAACGGAGAGGCAAACCAAAATAGTCAACCAAACTTTAGAGATGTACCTTTGTTGTTTCACAAGTTTAAGGCCTAAAGAGTGGGTAAAATTGTTGTCTTGGGTAGAGTGTTGTTATAACACAAGTTGGCACTTTTAAGTGAAGCAAACTCCATTTGAGATTGTCTATGGTTGTCAACCACCTATATTATTGAATTACATACCTGGTACTGCCAAAGTTGAAGCCGTAGAGCAAGAGCTTTTATCCTGAGATCAAGTTCTAAAGGAAGAGTGCAACTATATTTTACAAGGTTAATCAAAGATGAAAATACTTTATAATTCTAAGCATTAGGAAATGGAGTTTCAAATCAGTGACCTAGTTTATCTAAAGATGATGCCTTATCAACAAACTTCCCTTGCTTTGAGAAAAAATTACAAGCTAGCTAGCAGCTCGTTACTTTGGGCCTTATGAGGTACTAGAAAAAATTGGAAAGGTTGCTTAATTACAAGTTAAAGCTACGTATGACATCAAGAATTCATCTAGTCTTTCATTTTTCTATGCTTAAGAAAACGATTAGTGCAAATTAGATGGTATTGGATACACTTCCTGATATTAATATAGAAGATCAGCTTATTATTTTGCCTCGAACAATATTGGATCAACGAGTACATAAGGGTAAGACTCAGATTTTGGTTCATCAAAAAGTGTTATCTCTAGTTGAAGCCATTTAGGAAATCTATGAGGATATTCAAGAATGTTTTTCAGATTTTTCCGTGAGGACAAGGAATTTCTTAAGAGAGAGGGAAGTTGTTATGGAAATAACTAGCAGCAGTTGATATTTGATTGGGTTTAGTATTGTCCTACTAAGTTTTAGTCTCTACTACATTTCCCTATTTTTCGACAATTTGTTTCGGAGTTGTTTTCTTATTCTATGTAATCAGTTCTCTTCCTAGTTCCTAGCATTGTAATGTTGGCCAAACGTAATCAGTTCCTAGTTTCTAGTATTGTAACGTTGGCCAAAGGTCTTTGTAAAGACTCTGGAGCTTTGAATAAAAGGAGGTAATTTTACGTTGACAATGTAGTTGTTTGGGAGGAACAACCCCTCGATGAGTCAGAATTCTTGCTTAAATTTTATTTCTCTTTGGCACGTAACACATTTCAAAACCACCACCATCCCTCAGAATCACCAAAAGCATTGGAAGACTTAGTTTTAGGGAAAGCAAAATTAAAATTAAAAGCAAGAAGAATAAAGCGGCAATATGAGAGTTTGTTAAACTGAGGTGAGTTAAAAGAAGAAGAAAGGGAAAAGTTGGAAGATCTGGTTCAATACAGATGAATTGATGAGAAGAAGAAAGACAAAATATGAAGAAAAGAGAATGTATTATTTGCTTATTTTTATTTAATCGTGATTTATTTTAATCAAATATATTATTGCTATGATTTTAAAATAAGGAATATTCCAATGACCCTGAGGTTTGCCTAATTAGCGCTAATGACTCACTAATTTTCGAAAATAGCTTTAAATGACTCTGCTGTTAAGTGATTTGTATTAACTTTCATAATTGAATGGGTATATGGGTAATTTTATCATAATAAATGGAATCATCCAGTAAATTTAATTGTAATTTTTAAACACTCTACATTACAAAACTTACATAAACCACCCCAGCCAAATAACCTAATAACCCCACACATAGTAGAACCACCCCCATCGCACCACCACCGATCGCAGAACTGCCACCCACCAACCCCGCCCCACCAACACCCACCACCCCCCCCTCCAAAACCATAGACGCACCTATCCTCCACATCACCACCCATCATAGAACTACCCTTATTGCAAACACAACCATTCTCTGCATCGCTACCCATCACACAACACCCCATAGTCACACTCCATACAACTCCACCATGGAAAAAAAAAACCCACCACTTCACAACCTCCCCATCACATAACCTCCTAGCTTCAATTCCTCTTACAGATCTCATCTCATCTTGTTTTCCCAACATGGGAGGATGGGTGGTGGATGACTGAGACCAGTTTTAGCAAAATGGTGATGGTGATGACTTGCAGCAAAGAAAGTAACAGTGGTGGTTTAGATTCAAGTGTATTTTTTTCACAAATATAGTGAGTTAGCTCGTGGCACTACTTTGGAAGGTTTTAGATCCAAAAAGAGTAGAGCTTAATACAATAGGCAATGATGAATATGAAGGCAACAACGGTAGTGGGTGGGCGGGTGTTTGTTTTGCAGCGGCTACTGGTGTATGTTGGAGATTGAGGTTTTACTTTTATTCCTTTTTATTTGTTTTTTGAAAATCAATAGTGTCATAAATAATTCTGTGCACATTAATTCTAAACAATGAATTAGTGCGTTTTCGAGTGATTGGAATAGGTTTGAATCCTTTCAACTCAAATATTTTCAAAATTTTTAAAGAAGGGTATTATTGTCATTTCAATGTTAATCATTCAAATTAATAGCCAATAGATAATGTTAGGATCATTTGAAGCTATTTTTGAAAACTATGGGTCATTTGCACTATTTAGGCAAACCTCAAGGTCATTGGAAAATATTCTCTTTAGAATATCATTAATAATTACTATGGAGTTTGGAGACGCATGCCATAACCTCTAACTCAAACCCAAACGCGTATTTTTCAATGCAATAGCCTTTTAATTTTACCAACATACCCTTCAAGACACTCATGGTGACAGAACAGTGATAACATCAGGGTCGTTTGAAGCTATTTTCAAAAACTAGGGGTTATTTAATAAGTTCGACAAACCTCAGGGTCACTTGTAGATGTTCCCTATAAATATTCCCTATAATAAATTAAAAAAATTGATTTCTTTGACAATAAAGAATTGTAAGGAAATTAATAAGATGCTAACATATGTTTAGGAGTATAGATCCTAACAAACTCAAATAGGGGTGTGCATGGTACACCATCACCCGTCCGAACCCGACATACCCGCCATGGTATGGTGGAGGTATGGTAGGGTATAAAAAAAATATAGGGTGTGGTATGGTATAGATTTTCAAAATCTGTCATGGTATGGTATGGTAGGGGGTATTTTTGAAAATACCTGAAAATACCATACCATACCACACCTTTTTAAAAAAAATAAAAATATGCCACATGTCAGTATTTAATTGGTTACATAAAATATTTTTGTATGAGTGTTATAGTTTCTTTTTTCTTTGCTTTTTTATTTTCTCAAATTTGTATTAGATTGGAAGTTGAAAAGATTGAAACTTTGTAGAATTTAAAGGTTGAACTTGAAGGTTGAAAGTTGAAACTTTGTGGAAGGATTCGGATATGTAGTTTACTTATTATTTGTGTTGTTATGGACATGTAATTGCTTGAGTATTCGTGTTGTTATGGAATATATAGTTACGTGATATTTTTGTATTGTTATAAATATGATGTTACTTGATTATTTGTGTTGTTATAAAATATGTAGTTATTGACTGATTATTTGTATTGTTAAGGATGTGTAATTGCTTGATTTTTTTATTTAGTACAAATTTTATGAATCATAATATTAAACAATGTCAAAATAAGAACTTAAAGTGTCAAAATCTGGTCAATTTGGTCAACTACCCGAATAATACCATACCATACCCGCCCTTACCCTACCATGCGAAAATGTGGTATGGTATTGTATTAAAAAATGGTATGGTATGGTATAAAAATAAAAAACCCGACATATGTAGGGTATGGGGATGGTATGGCGATACCACACCATACCCTACCATTTGCACACCCCTAAACTCAAATGCAAAAAAAAAAAAAAAAGGGACAAATATGCAAAAATGAAACTTCTAGTTATTTTTAAATTTTTTGAAGTTTAAGTAGGTTTTAATATATGAATGTGAATGATTTTTTTTCCGTTATCAATATTTGAATTGAAATGTTTATTACCAACATTTTTACAAACATATTTTTATTGATTTTATTTTCATTAATGCTTTTAATAACTTGACATGTTAGAAATAATATTTATAAATCAATTTTTTTAATAAAATTGATATTGAATTAGTTAAATATTGCAAAATTCAATATTTTGATTAAATTACTTAAATATTAAATATTAATATCTTTAATTATTTAAATTTTTATAGTTGTGTACTAGTTTTTTTTAATCCTAAAGGATTTTATGTTACAAGCAAGTTGACCATAAAATAATTCTAAAAAAAATTCATATTCATCATATAAATGAGGTAGGTTATAATTTTCTTTAATAAATAAAATCTGTTTGATATACACATAAAGATATTTTAGAGAATAAGGAGTGAGACGTAACATTCAAAAATTTATATTAAAATGTTTTGGT
The DNA here is from genome assembly GCA_013180625.2 of Boswellia sacra. Taxonomy (NCBI): domain Eukaryota; kingdom Viridiplantae; phylum Streptophyta; class Magnoliopsida; order Sapindales; family Burseraceae; genus Boswellia; species Boswellia sacra. Next base: position 789,700 of record SNVD02005717.1, read on the forward strand.
TTTTTGCATTCAGATGAAATCCTTCAACAAAAAAATAAATAAATAAAAATTTGAATGATTAAGCATAAGTCAATTTTAAATTTTAGATTTTAAAAAAAAAAACTACCCCTTAGATATCATGTTGAGTAAAACATACTTAAAAAATTTAAACTATTTTTTTCAACGTTAATATTACACAATATAAACCTAAAATGAACTTCTAATGAATTCTCCTATTAATACTATAACCTAATATTTTTCTTCTAAACAATTGCTAGTATTAAAAGTGTTAAATAGGGTGTGTAAACTTAACAGGAAGAGTAACAAATAAGAAAATTGCGGTTGCTTTTAGGTTTTTAGACCACCATTCTATAATGACACTTGTTTCTATTAAAACTTTCGAAGTACAAACGGGTGGCATGTTACAAGATGGAAAATAGAAATATAATTAACCATTGAAAGTACTACTTGTCTCATTAGTTTGAGAAGTAAACTAGAAGCAATTATATGATTGTTTTTTCCTTAATTATAAAGTAATCATCTATCAAGATTTCATTCCTTTCGTATAGATTTTAGTTCTATTTGCTAAAGCTATTATTCTGAGTACATAGGTTTTGTAAGTAAATTTTTACAAAAGAATTTAATAATTATATATGTTCAATCAAATTATATGATTTAATCATATAATCCGATTGTTACGAAGTTATTGGATTGGTGTGATTTCCACTTCATATAATACAAAAATTTTTTATTTATTTTCACTTTACACAACGAGCAAATTTATATGATGTCTAATTATATATATTACTTTGTACAATTCAGTTTTTTTTTTTTTTGTGTGTGTGTGTGGGCGCGCACGTGTATATATATATGTACGTATGTATATAGTATTACTAAAAGGTATTAATGAATAGAAAAGTTATTTGTTTCTTAATTGTGATCTTACCCATAAAATTGTTTTGGACGAGTACTTGAACAATTTCAAGATTTTTTATCACCAATTGATACATATATTTTTCTCAGAAATTCGAAATTTAATTTGTTTAATGATTAGCAATTATATAAACAAAGTTGCATCTTTTTCTTAAATGCATGGGAAACTCTAAGATGCTAAACTTAACATTGTTCACAACTATATTAGTTATAAATCTTTTCTTTAGACACTTTCGTATACTAAATTAAGCAAGTACGAGACATAACATTTAGAATCCAATAATCATCTCCACAATCATAATGATATCCCAACAAGTCTTAAATTGCTAAAAGCATGCAATCCACCAATTAATGGCTAATTTTCAAATTAATCAAAATCCAATGCTTAATTATGTACTTAACTTTGATTTTGTATGTTAATATCATCGATTTATAACATCGTTATTTTATTAAATTAACATCATCAGAAGCTTTTGTATTTTAACATCATTATTTGTCAAAGATATATGATCCACGCACATAACTTTGATGCTCATATTTTGTGCATAATTTGGTATATGATTTTTTTTTTAATGCATGCATGTGTAGAGAAGGAACAATCTAATTAACTGATATTTTCACATTTGATTTATTAGAATAAAATAATTTCGAAGCCTTGAACGACCATAATAGAACATGTATTGTGTCTCAATTCCATGTAAATAAAGAAAAAAAGATTGCAAAATAAGGGCAGCTTGCCCCGGAATGCTGGCAATATAATTAAAACTTAAGCCTGAAAATTTTAGAGACGGGAGAATGGAAGAGTAGTTGCTTTATATACCAACCTCGGCCCACAAAGATGGCCCAATACATGTAACACCCAGAAAAGGTGGCATCTTGATTTTTAATTGACAAAAGATAAACAATGCTCCATGAGGATTTCTCGAATACATTTTTCTTACTAAGATTTAAGAAATAATTAGAAATATCGTTGTGATTTTTTTTGGTTAAATTGGTTTTTTTAGTATTGTATATTTAAGGGTAAAATAGAAACTTAATATTTGATAATAGTAAAACAAGAAATGAGAAAAATTATCATTTTGTAAAACCTTGAGATGAAACTGTTATTCTACAAGACTTCAGAGGATATATTTCAAGACGGAAAAAAATGATATGAGTTTGAATATATCTTCTTGTCATCATTTTATTGGTGGGTTAAATGGTGCACGTGTGGTGGGGCTTCTTTGTCCTAGTTCAAAACCTTTATGTCTTTCTTTTACGGGTGGTTGATTCCGAAGTCGCAATAGACAAATATACATATATCTTCATATCAAAATGAAAAAAAATTATGTTTGGTTTGTTATTTTCAAAATGCATTTTCATTTTAAACGATGCAAATGTTCCAAAAATAATGAATTCTCATAAGAGTATTAAAGGTACATTCCTTATTTTCATTTAAATTTTTGTAGTATAAGATTTTTCATCATTTATTTTTCATAAGAAAAGCATTTAACATTTATTATTACATTTAAAATTGAATGAGTTTTGTCATTCATTATTTTTTTGTATAACGTGATTGTTGCGAGGAATCATGTGTTGGGTTATCTTTCTCCATGTTAAACGGAAAAACCAAAAGAAAATATTGAGGCAGGCACGGCCAACACAGACGCAAATTGGAGTAAATAATTCACTAAAATGCGATTCATGAGATTGTAATTAACTAACAGCGTCCACACTCAATCATCAATTCATCATAAGTACTCAAAATTATACCATACTCATAATACCATCTGCCTCTAGTGAAACAAATTTGTTACAAAACCCTTATATGTGTGTCTATATATATATATATATATATATATATATAAACAAATAAATATAAATTACCCCAATAATAGTTTTTTTTAATAACTTAAATATTTTATATATATATATAAACAAATAAATATAAATTACCCCAATAATAGTTTTTTTTTTAATAACTTAAATATTGCTCATTCAGCTCATCCTAAATTGGAATCACCACAGAAGAAACCACATAATAATCAAATTGTAAATATAATTTAGTTACACAACTTTGTTTCTTGTAATTGTCATCTGCACTTGTTTATTTATTATTAGACAAAGAGAAGTTTCTTATGCCAACTTGTGTTCATTTTGTATAAACAATTCCAAGCTTTTCAGTTGATCAGAGAGGGGTGTTGTTTTCTATGGAGAAGCAATTGCTGCTCTTCCTTATTTTGTTGTCATCTAGCTTGGTCCACGGAAATCTTGCCCTTGTCGCAGGAACCGATGATGGGTCTGAACAATGGGGATATGTGGAAGTTCGACCAAGTATGTCAATATCTTCCAGGACATTCTTCAATCTTTCTTTTCAGGAATGTTGTTATTGGATTGCTGCTGTCAAGAGTTATTGGTGATGCTCCAATGACCAGTTTTTGCCATGCAGAGGTGCATCTATTTTGGTGGCACTTTAGGAGCCCATACAGAGTTGGAGATTCAACCAAGGCATGGCCAATAGTGCTATGGCTCCAAGGAGGTCCTGTGAGTAAAAATTCTATAAACATGAAATGTTTTGTATACATGTAGATGTTTAATGTAACTGATTCTGATATGAAAATCAAGGGAGCCTCTGGTGTTGGATTCGGAAATTTCATAGAAATGGGACCCTTGGACGGCAATTTGCATCCCCGGAATTCTACATGGCTCAAGAAAGCCGATCTTTTGTTTGTGGTACAATATATATATATATATATATATATATATTTTTTTTTTTTTTTCACTTGCTTCAATTCTTGTTTTCGTATTGAATCACGGAACCCAAGCTGAGTAACATTTATGTTAATGAAATCCAGGATAATCCAGTTGGAACAGGATTTAGTTACACGGAGGATGAGAACTTGATGGTTAGAACTGATGAAGAGGCAGCAACTGACTTAACTACCTTGTTGAAAGAGCTTTTCAATGGAAATACGACCCTCCAGAAAAGTCCCTTATACATTTTTTCAGAGTCTTATGGAGGAAAATTTGCAGTTGCTCTTGGGATATCAGCTCTAAGAGCCATTGAAGCTGGAGAATTGAAGCTTCAACTTGGGGGTAACGTCATGTTGTCACTTACCACCATCTGCAGACATTTCAATTAGCATTATTCGAGTAATTTTATCCTGTAATTTCTTCAAGTGATTTTGTTTCCTCCGTTCAGACAAAAAGTAGTTGACACAATGCATACTTAAGAACAAATGATTACTTTTCTTATTTAATTACACGGAGAAATTATATTTTGGTTCATGCCATTATGTTTCGGAATGCAGGAGTTGCCTTGGGCGATAGCTGGATTTCTCCTGAAGATTTTGTGGTATGCAGGTCAATTTTGAGTGCTTCTGAAAGGTTAGACTTTTCGAATTAAAATTGCTTGCACCATTTTATGCAGTTTTCATGGGCACCACTTCTCAAAGACCTGTCACGAATGAGCAACAAAGGCTTGAACGAATCAAACAGGTTTGAATTGCTTTTATTTTTATCTTTTCTACCAATGTTAAGAAAGGTGAAATCAAATTCAGTTGATGTCATCCATTTTGCAATAACAGTTTAGCTTTAAAGATTAAGCAGCAGCTTGCAGAAGGTAAGTATGAAGATGCAACATCAACATGGATTGAGCTCGAGATTGGTATTTTCAATTACAGCAACAATGTGGTACCTTTCTTTCTCTCACTCTCACAAAAACCATTTTCTAAATTTACACAATTATGGTCACAAGACTCATAGAAGTTATAGTAACCGAGTTGCAGGACTTTTATAATTTCTTACTTGATAAGGGAAATGACCCCTTTGTTGGTGGAACCACATCAAAGGAATTCGAAGGACTTGGGATAGATAGCTACTCAAAATACCTTATCAAAAAAAAAATTTCGCCAACTGATGATGCAGGGGAGCCTGTTGACCTTAATAGCTTGATGAATGGGCCTATTAGAAAGAAGTTAAAGATTATTCCCAGAAATGTGACGTAAGTAGCCAGAAATTAGTTACCACTACTCCCTCATTTATGCTTTGCTGATTCCATAACTTGCTAGCCATTATATTTCAGATGGGGAGGACAAGCTCAATTTGTTTTTCCATCAATGGTTGGTGATTTTATGAAACCAAGAATCAAGGAGGTACATCTGAAAATATCTTTGTGTAGATTCTGATTCTGAAACTCGAATATTCCTGCAGGTTTGATTTCTATATAGTATAAAAGGACTCAAACTTCGTTGTGTTAATAGGTGGATGAGCTACTAACAAAGGGTATTAATGTTACAATATACAATGGACAGGTAAGAGTTCTCAATCCATATTGAAAAGTTGAGGGAAATTAATATCGGTTTAGTTTCTTTACCGTCACCCCCTGAAACTGAAATGCATTGGTTGATATTTATTATAGCTTGATCTCATATGCTCAACGAAAGGAGTGGAGGCCTGGATTCAGAAGCTCGAGTATTACTCTTAATAGCTTTGATCAGTGCTGTAGAATTATATTGTGTTTACAGTTCGGTAGTCTTGTTGCTTATATTGTTTCTCCATTTCAGATGGGATGGTTTGAAAGAATTTTTGAGCTCGGATCGTTCCCCTCTATATTGTGGAAGTGATAATTCAAGCACCAAAGGATTTGTTAGTTCATACAAGAATTTCTCCTTCTATTGGATTCTTGGATCTGGCCACTTTGTAAGTTCTCCACCAAACAGCTTTGTAATTCTTTAATCTACTTTCTGTTTTCTGCGTTAATTTATGATGAAAATTGAAATTTCCTCCAGGTTCCAGCCGAGCAGCCCTGTGTTTCTCTAGAGATGGTAGGGAAAATTACACAATCACCAAATTAGTACACACAAAAGCCAGAAATAACATCACAAGAGACTTTGCTAAGCAGAGTTAAACATCTTTTTTTTTTTTTTTTTTTTTTACAGCAATTCAAGAAATTTCTAAGGGCATCTATCATCATTATTGTTTACAAAAGATGTATTGAAGGTAAAAGGGAAGTTTGTAGTAACTGAAGTAGAAGATTTTTCACATAGAGATATATGTGTATGTTAGTGAGTGTTAATGAAACTCCAAGAAGAAAGCGGGTAACCATAAATGTAATAAAAATCTCATTTTAATTTTCTAGTTGAAATAATATCATATCCTCAGCTTCAAGCCGAGAAGACCTTTGTTTTCAAATGGTTGGCAGCATTACTTCATCAATTTATATTGCATTTTAATGTTTCTCATCCAATGTAAACACCACGGAAGCAACCACATAATTTTTAGAAATTTATTAAATATATAAAAATATATTGGGATGAGCTTATGACAAGTGTAAGTGTACAATGAAAAGGTCTGATTGGACTAGACTAAGTGCTACAATAATTATATATATACATAAATTTTTGTCTTTGGTGTAGTATGGATGGTCAAGAAGAACATGTGACCAGATTTGGAGCAATAACATGTCATTGACTCCTTTTTGACAAAGAGATAAAAAATGTCTATTTTGCTATGAGGATCGTCACTTTTTAACGGAATTCTACTTTTAACACTTCAAAACAAGTTTCGGGCTGCCAGGAAAACTCTTATCTTATTGTCCCTTTTTCTTCCTGGTTTGGAAAACAGTTTTTAGTTACATCATTCACTCATTGTTTTCATTTTCGTTTTTTGCAAAACTAACTCTTAATTTCACATCAATAATATTATTCCTGATCCAGCAGCAATGTAGTCTAACATTATGATATTACCTCTACTCAATCTAACTTAAAATCTTCTCCAATTCAGATTTTCTGAATTTGCCTTGACTTGGTCGCATCAATAATAGAACTCTTGACTTTCTTATGGTTTCTAGTTTCTAGCCATGACAATTTCTTCATCTAATGCCTGCAAAATCATATTGTAATCGTCTCATTGTGTGTGCTTTCTGGGTAATTTTTCTAAAGCTTTGTTTCTTCTTGTTGTCATCTGCATTTGTTTTTCTTCTATGTAACTATAAGAGGTGAAGTTTCTTATAATGCCACCTTGTGTGCATTATATATGTATAAACTGACGGGGAACCCGTACAAGAACAAACTCAACTCAAAAACACTCAACGATAACTCACACTCACACACAATCATCCAACACTCACACACAATCAATCTGAATACTTCTTTGATATTTCAAAATAATGTCTGAATAATAATTGTCTAACAAAATAATGAAACCCTATATTTATACTAATTAAGACATATTGAAAAATAGAAAAGTCAAAATCCTATTTAAGTCAAAATCCCTAAACTAACAATTTAGGTTTGAATCAAATTAGGAAAAGTTAATATCCCTAATTTGAGTCAAAATCCCTAAACTGATAATTTTCCAATTTAAATAAAACCCTAATTAATTAAATATTAAAAGACTATATTAACCCTTATAATAAAATAAGCCATGCTACATCAATTCCCCCCGACTTAGAAAGACTCATCTCCGGACAAGTGAGATTGCAAATAAAAATCCAAAGCACGGGAGTTGATGCGACGGAGCTCATCCTCAGGAAGCCAAGTATCATCGTCAGCTGGTCGTCCCTTCCAACGAACAAGGAAACGCGAAAACCACCAGTAGCAGAAGTAACAAAATGGTCGTGCAAAATTCGTTCAACCTCATTATCCGGTGGAGGATCAAACAGAGGCAAGCGAGGTACGACAACAGGAGGAGAACGTGTAGAAACATCAAAAACAGCTGGAGGCTCGAAATGTCCTCGGTAAGGAAACAAGTCTGCCACATTAAAAATTGGATTGATACTCCAATCAGAAGGCAAATCAAGTAAATAAGCATTAGAACCAAGCCTACGATTAAATTTAAATGGACCATGGGCACGGGCTTGTAATTTCTTGTTAGCTTGTTGAGGAAAGCGAGAAGGATCAAGGCGAACCATGACATGATCACCTTCCTTAAAAACCTTTTCTCTTTGATGCAGATTAGTAGCAGACCTATATTTATCATTGCTCAAGGAAATCTTTTGTCTAACCTCAGCATGCACATCACGCATATGGGTGGCAAAATCAGTAGCAAAATTTGAAGAAAGGTAGTGAGAAGGTAAGCGAACAAGGTCAATAGGTCAGCGGGGTGCAATACCATAAACAATCATGAATAGACTTTTACCAGTTGACCTATGAACAACATTATTATAAGCAAACTCAGCCATAGGTAACACTAAATCCCAATTACCTAACTTCTCGCCTATCACACAACGAAGCAAGTTCCCCAAGCTACAATTAACCACTTCAGTTCGGCCATCTGTTTGAGGATGATAAGCTGAAGAGAACTTAAGAGAGGTACCAAACAGCTTCCAAAGTGTCTTCCAAAAGTAGCTAACAAACTTAACATCTCTATCAGACACAATAGACACAGGCAGTCCATGGAGACGAACAATCTCCCTAAAGAATAGTTGAGCTATATTTGAAGCATCACTAGTCCTAGAACAAGGGATAAAATGAGCCATTTTAGAAAACCTATCAACCACAACAAAAATAGAATCATGCTTCCTCGCGGTTTTAGGTAGTCCTAAAAGGAAATCCATACTAACATCTCTCCAAGGAAGGTAAGGAACAGGGAGCGGGGTGTATAACCCTTGATTAAGTTTTCTAGCCTTAGCTAGTTGACAAGTACGACACTGAGATACAATCCTAGCAACATCCCTCTTTAATGATGGCCAATAAAATCTATCCTCAACTAAGGCTATGGTTTTATCTCCCCCTAAGTGACCAGCTAATCCTCCAGCATGCATTTCCCAAACTAGAAAATCTCTTATAGAAGTACGAGGAATGCATAAATGAGAACCCTTAAAAAGGTAACCATCACGAATGATAAAATCTATGTGATCTCTACGGTTATTATCTAAGAGTTCTTTATAAATGATGCCAAAATCAAGACAAGAGGGATACTCAGACTTCATCCTATCAAATCCTACAATTTCAACTTGCATGGTTTGAAGGGTATATATGACTCTACTAAGGGCATCAGCTACCTTATTATCCTCTCCTGGCTTGTGTCTAAGGACAAATGTGAACATTTGAAGGAACTCAGACCACTTGACATGTCTCTCATTTAATCGCTTTTGGGATTGAAGATATTTCAACGCCTGGTGGTCAGAGTAAAGGGCAAATTCATTCGGCAAAAGATAATACTGCCAATGTTGTAGAGATCTAACAATGGCATAGAACTCTTTATCATAAGTAGAATATCGTTGTTTAGCCTCATTGAGTTTCTCACTAAAGAAAGCAATAGAGTGACCCTCTTGACTCAAGACTCCTCCTATACCTTCTCCTGAGGCATCACAAGCTACTTCAAAGACTTTAGAAAAATCTGGAAGTCTAAGAACAGGGGCCTGAGTCATACGTTGCTTAATAAGCTCAAATGCTCTAGTGGCTATAGGGGTCTATTGAAATTCACCCTTTCGCATGCAATCAGTGATGGGTGCCATAATGGTGCTAAACTCCCTAATGAATCTCCTATAAAAAGAAGCTAATCCATGGAAACTACGAATTTCAGACAAAGTTATAGGCGTAGGCCATGATGTGATAGCTTTTATCTTATTAGGATCAGCTTTTATACCCTCTGAAGAAACTATGAATCCTAAGAAAAGGACTTGAGACTGCATAAAAGAACATTTCTTAAGATTGATGTACATCTGCTCATTCCTAAGGGTATTGAAAATTTTCTTAAGATGATCTAAATGATCTTTCTCACTCTTACTATATATGAGAATATAATCAAAATAAACTACAAGGAACTTCCCTATAAAGGGTCGTAACATATGTGTCATGACTCTCATAAAAGTACTAGGAGCATTAGACAACCCAAAAGGCATAACTAACCACTCATACAATCCATCAGGGGATTTAAAAGCGGTTTTTCACTCATCACCTAGTCTAATCCTAATCTGGTGATAACCACTCCTTAAGTCTATCTTGAAGAACCAACTAGAACCAGCTAACTCATCTAACATATCCTCAAGTCTAGGTATGGGAAACCTATACTTAATAGTTATTTTGTTGATGGCCCCACTATCAACACACATTCTCCAAGATCCATCTTTCTTACGGGTGAGTAACACTGGAACTGCACAAAGACTAAGACTATGACGAATGAGACCTTTTTCTAACAAACCATCTATTTGTCTATTTAACTCAGCTCTCTCAGTGGGGTTCATCTTATAATGTGGAAGATTAGGAAGTTGTGAACTTGAAACTAAGTCAATGGCATGTTGAATATCCCTCATAGGTGGTAGCTCATTTGGTAAGTTCTCAAGGGCTACATCACTAAGCTCTTCTAAAAGCTCACCTATCTTAGGGGAAAAATCTAAACTAGACTCCGGTGATTGCTCTTTTAGAACCAAAGTGTACACAACACCAGTCTCTTGGGTTTCTTTCATAAAATGAGTTGGACCCAAAATATTCAAGTTGTGTTTCTTAGGCTCTAAGGTATTTGATCTAGATTTTGGAGTCGGTTTATCCTTTTGAACCCTAGTTGAAACCTTACAATTGTCATTAGGTTTTGCTGGTTTCAAGGTAATAAGCTTACCACAATGATTAATAACATAGGTATTTTCTTTCCCATAGTTTATAACATCATGGTCATAAAGCCATGGTCTACCTAGGAGGACATGAGCTACATCCATGGATAACACGTCACAATAGATGTTTTCCTTGTAAGAACACAACTTAAGAGGAACCAGACATCTATGGGTAACAAATAGAGTTGTTTTATTAACCCAAGCTACCTGAAAAGGATTAGGGTGAGGCTCTAGAGTGAGGTTAAACCTATCAATTGCAGCCTTAGAGATGATATTTAAGGTACTACCTCCATCTATCACTAGTTTGCATAACTGATTCTTAAGGGAAACTAAGGTATGGAAAATACTAGTTCTCTTCCAAGAATCAGAAGCTACTGGAGTAGACAAGATGCAACGCATGACTGCCAATTGCTCATTAAACTTCTCTTCCTGAATGTCTCCTAATCCTAAATCTTCACTCTCCTCTAATGGTTCTAAGACCTCTCCTTCAGGATCCTCATGTAGTGATTCACTAGGGTCATATCCTATGGTCATAGTACAACTAGGACAACGAGCAGCAATATGACCTCTACCTTGACAATTGTGACACATAATTGGGGAACTAAAGGATTGGTTTGAAGCACTCATTGATCTTTCTCTATTCGAATTGAAACGAGGATTAGGATGGGATGCACTAGGTGTGGGGTAACTAGAAGTTGACGAACTAGAAGCTCTAGGAGTGGAGGATTGTTGATTAAAGTTATTCCTATTAAAAGCCTTAATTTGAGGAGATGGAGTATGCAGTGAGGAAGTTTGCCTATTATAAGTTTTTGCATGGAGTTCAGCTTCTAAGGCTTTATTATAGGCATCTTCTACAGTTTCAGGGGAGCTCAACTCAACAACACGCTGGATGTCAAACCTAAGTCCATTAATAAATCTTGATACTGTGGCATCAATAGACCCTTCAATTTCACATCTAATGTGAAGATTATCAAACTTAGATTGGTACTCAAAGACACTAGAAGAACCCTGCCTAAGGTTAAGTAATTGCATATAGAGTTGCTTCCTATAGGACTGAGGGACATATTTTTGTGTGAGGTCCATTTTTAATTCTGCCCAAGTAGGAGGACGACGATGCTGTTGGCAAAATCCACGTTTTGTGGACTGACAAAAGATCTTAGTAGTGCCAACTAATTTAAGTCGAGCAAAACGAACACGATAGGAGTCTACCATGTCGTACCAATCAAAGTATTCCTCTAAGGCATCTATCCAATCCAAGAAAGCAATGGGGTCTAACTTACCATCAAACTCAGGAACGTTGTGTTTGACACCTTTTGGAATGTCAGATGACTCATGCCTAGAATGACTCCTAGTGCTTCTATGACTGCTTTTACCATCACCATCATCTTCAAACAAAAGATTATGAATATAATCTCGCTCATGATGTTTTTTAGATGTAGATCCTAAGACTTCTTTACCCTTATCAAACCTATTAGATGACCCAAGATTGTTATCCCTACGATCAAGTTGCTCTTTAATATCAAGAACCACTTGTTCAATGTTGTTGAACCTAAGTTCTAATCCACTCAACCTATTATTTATGGTATTGAAATCATGTTGTGCAGGCGGAAGATTTGGGTCTACCATTCTCTCTCTCTTTTTATTTTTTTTATTTTTTTATACTATGCTAAATCTAGACTAAAATTTCCTATAAGCGATAAAATAAATCTGATGCTGCTGCAATGCAAATAAAGGCAAGAAAAGTAAAGATGTAATGGTTTTTTTTTAGGTTTACGGGCTAAAGTGAAATTTAATGAAACTGTATAGGCTAACAGTAAATATTGAGACTACAGGGGTTAAACTGTAAAAGAGTAAATAAAATTTTAAAATTCGGACAATGGTGTGATTATGCAAAGTGGGTGGGTCTTCAGGAAATTAGGCTTGATTCAATGACAAATATCCTGAAAACTCCTAATTAAAATATCCACCAATTTTAAAAAGTGACAAAGAAGTCCCTAACCTCTAACATCCAAACACTCTACGGTGGCGGCTTCCAGCGACGGGATGGTGACGGCCAAACCTTCAGACGCCGGATCGGCAACGGCAAAAACTTTTCGGTCGGTGGTGGAAGCTGTGGTGGCTTGTGGTGGCTTGTGTGGTAGCTCTCAAACTGAAAATTTGATTTTTGGAGACTTTCCGGCAAGAATTAGTGATCAGCCAAGAAGGGAAAGTTGACGGGGAGGAGCCGATCTATCACTTGGTGGTGGTGGTGGTGAGACCCCACTCGCCGGTCGACGGCGATGAACAGTAACAACGGCGAAATGTTTTTCAGCTTTTTAAAAGGTTTCCGATGGGATTCTGGTGACGGTAATGAAGGAAAGAATGATGGGGACGGCCCGATCTACAAGTTAATGTATTCGGTGATGGGCGATGCGTCGGTCGCCGATGATAAACAGTAACTCCGGCGATGAACAATGGTGAATAGTGACTTTGTTTCGGGTTTATGAAATTTTATGGAACGATGTTAGGCTCTGATACCAAATTGACGGGGAACCTGTACAAGAACAAACTCAACTCAAAAACACTCAACGATAACTCACACTCACACACAATCAATCTGAATACTTCTTTGATATTTCAAAATAATGTCTGAATAACAATTGTCTAACAAAATAATAAAACCCTATATTTATACTAATCAAGACATATTGGAAAATAGGAAAGTCAAAATCCTATTTAAGTCAAAATTCCTAAACTAATAATTTAGGTTTGAATCAAATTAGGAAAAGTCAAGATCCCTAATTTGAGTCGAAATCCCTAAACTGATAATTTCCCAATTTAAATAAAACCCTAATTAATTAAATACTAAAAGACTATATTAACCCTCATAATAAAATAAGTCATGTTACATTATAAACTCTTCTAAGCTTCTCATTTGATCACAGATCGTATTAATTGCGATGGAGAAACACTAGGTGATCTTTCTCTTTTTGTTCCCTTCTAGCTTGGTTCATAGTCATGGATGTCTTGGCCTTTTTGTTGAAGTTCGACCGAGTATGCAAATACTAGTACACTTTCTCTGATGTTGCCTCTAGGTTCTTGCAGCTAATAAGGATTAATGGTCATGCTTCATTGATTATTTTTTGTAATGCAGAGGCTCACCTGTTTTGGTGGCTTTATAAGAGTCCATACAGAGTTGAAGTTCCTTTCAAGCCATGGCCAATACTTCCATGGCTCCAAGGAGGCCCTGTGAGTAGTATTTTAAAAACATGAAACGTTCAATATCAAATGTGCTTCTATTTGTCTAGTGTTCTGATTCGGATATCCAATGCACGGAATCTCTGGTGTCGCATTTGGAAATTTCAAAGAAATAGGACCATTGGATGGCAATTTGCAGCCTCGAAACTTCACATGGCTCAGGAAAGCAGACCTTTTATTTGTGTTACAATTTTTTGGTCACTTCAATTTGTTTGTACCTTCAACATAGCCATCCAGTTCAAGAGATCGCAGAGGAGGTAGCACAAGTGATCTCCAAAAGCCATAATTGGTACTAGTCAACTTCAGGTTCAACGTAGGAAAATTATAGGACAGTGATACTCATGAATTCATCATTTTTGAGCTGAGATTAGTGTTTGGCTAAACAGAAAATGTAGGAAAAATAGTAGGATTTGTCATCAGAGAATCTGAGAATCACACTTTAACCATGTGCTCTGATACCATGAAAGGAATTGAGAGATAAGAGATTATCTAACTTTATTAAGCAATGAATTTGCTGTATATATACAAGAGTCAATACATCATGTGAAATGTGAAGAGCTGCATGTAAACTGTGCTACTCTACTTTTCCTAAAATTACTCCTAGAATTACGGAATAGAGATAACCAACTCTAACAGTCTCTCAACTTAGCTAACAGCACTACAGCCTCCTTTTCTCTTCTTCTTCACGTGAGCTGTATTGGAGCTACACTTAGCTGAACTACTAATGTCAACACAATTCACTTTTTTGTTTCTTTTAATTGAATCACAGAAACAAGTTATCTCTTTTGTTATGTTAATGGAACTCGGGATAATCCAGGGGGAACAGGTTTTAGTTACATGAAGGATGAGAGCTTGGCGGTTAGGACAGATGAAGAGGCAGCTACTGACTTAACTACCTTGTTGAAGTAACTCTTCAATGGATATGAGACCTTCAAAAACGTCCTCTGTACATTTTTGTGGAGTCATATGGAGGAAAATTTGCAGTTACTCTCGATGTATCAGCTATAAGAGCCATTGAAGCTGGAGAATTGGAGCTTCACCTTGGGGGTAAAACGTTTTTGTTACTTAGCACCATTTCAAATTACAAATAAAAGAATACAATCTAAACAATACTCTCATTCTGAATATAGAGTTGCTTTGGGTGATAGCTGGATTTCTCCCGAAGATTTTGTGGTGTGTTACTTCTTGGGCAGAATAATTGCTTTTGACAAATTGTTTTTGCATCTATATTGCTCTAATCCGGTACTGGATGCAGTTTTCATGGGCACCTTTGCCAAAGGACCTTTCACGAATGAGCAACAATGGCCTGAACAGATCGAACAGGTTTGATTAACAAAACTATCATCATTTAGATTCAAGTTTATTTGAAGGCATATAATCAAATTAAGTTACACTATTTTCCAAGAACAGTTTAGCTCCAGAGATCCAACGGCAGCTGGCAGAAGGTAAATACGAAGATTCAACATCAACATGGGGTGAACTCGAGGATGTTATTTCGGATTACAGTAACAACGTGGTACCTTTCAATCTCTTACACAAACCAACTCATACCTGTTGCGCATACAGAAGCACATAAGGGTTACAGAATTTTTAGTTTGATAGCATAGATTAGAGTTGCAGGACTTCTACAGTTTCTTACTTGATCACTATAACGACCCCCACTATCACAATAACATCGGAGGAATCTAAAAGCCTTGGAATCGATAGGTTCTCCAAATATCTGGGTACCAAGAAATTTTCCTCAACTGGTGCTGGAGGGCAGCCTGTTGACCTTAATAGCTTGATGAATGGGCCTATTAGAAAGAAGTTAAAGATTATTCCTAGTAATGTAAGGTGGCTTCTTGCAACTCTTCCTGTTTAAAATAAAAGATGAGGCTATGTTATTTATCGAACTTGGATCGTCTCCTCATCTGGACTTACCAACTATCATGACTTTCCTTACTTAACTTATTAATCATTGTATTGTAGCTGGGGTGGACAAGAAGAGTTGGTTTTTCCACCCACGGCTGGTGACTTTATGAAACCAAGAATTAATGAGGTACTAATGAAAATATTAATGTGTGGACTTTTTAAGCTCAAATAGTTTTTCCAGGATCAATTTGTACATAGTTAAAATTTGTAAAACGCTTAGCCTTAACTTAAATAGTGTTTTACAGGCGGATGAGTTCCTGACAAAGGCAATAATGTGACGATATACAATGGACAGGTAAGAGTTGAACTGAAAATATTTTCTAGGAGTTTTCACAACAAATTGTAGTTGTGGTAAATTTTGATTTGTTTTCTTTACCATCGCAACCTGGAACTGAAATTCTTTGGTTTAATATTTATGATAGCTTAATTGTTAGGAATATTTAGAATAAATTTAAATATAATAAAAAATAACAATAATATCATAAAAACAATAATATAGAAAATTAAATAACAAATCTAAAGTAGAAAAGAGATGAGAAATGTAAGGCTTGAGCACTTGAGAGACCTGTCTTCCCCTTGTGCGAGTCATATCGGTACTCAAGGGCTTTGTTGGGTTTTGCAGCGTATGGAATTTACGAATAATATAATAGAAAACTATAATGTAAATCAGAATAGGATTTTTACGTGGTTCGGTTATAACCAACCTACATCCATGGGCAACAAGAGTTGCAATCCACTATGTTGTATGTGTTTACACTCGACTTAGGACTCTTTACAGTGATAGACACCCGCTCAGTCACTAATCTAATCTATGTAAACTTGATCAACCCTGATAACAACCATAGTCCTTCACACACTTTTCTGATACTGCTCTTTTTCTGTCACGATTATCTTAACAACACGCTGTTAAGAATAACATAACACCTGTAACTGTTATAGACCCGTAACTGGTATAGACACATATGATTACTCAACTCCCTTAAGCTCACACGACCTATAACAATTAACCAAAGCCTAAAGCTTTACACAAGACATAAAAACAAATAAAAAACGCATTCAAACTTGCTCTTGATTGCTCTCTCTCAATTTGGTTGAATGCCTTGAATGTCTTGAATCTCAACTCACACAACACACCACAAAATCAGTATACCTCATTACGTAGAAATAACTTCGTATATATAATGGTATGCCTGGACGAAATCTCCTAGAAATCCTGTAAAAATTGTAATCAAAATCATATTAGGCTTAGGAGAAATAAAATAGGAAGATATATAATTAAACTCCTAAAGGAATTAGGACAAATAAATATTCTCCTATTCTAATTAGGATACCAAACTAGGATACCATAAAACTTATTCTTATTCAACTAGGATTCCAAATCCAAACTTATCCTAGTTTAATTAAAATTCTCCTAATACAAAACATATATGTAAAATAAATGTGATTAGGAAAATATCCATATTTAATGTTTTTATCACATGATGACAAAATACTCATGTGCAATACACATGCATGCACGTCTGGAACCAACAGGCTCCAAGATACAACTCAGTGCTCACAGTCTATCTCCTCGATGAGCACGATCATTGAAAGAAAATAACCTGTCTTCATATGTTACAGTTGCCCAAAACCTATAAAATAGTCAAAGTATGTTCTCATTCCAATGTTAGAACCATAAGACTCTTTTATATAATAATCTGATAGCTTAGGTAACTTACAAATTAATTTTTGTAACTCCCAAGCCATAAATTCTTAATAAAAACATGAACGTTACAAATAATAAGTATTGTAACTCATATTTTTATTATATTTGTAACTTATGAAATTAATCTCAAAATAAATTTTGTAACTCATGATGTAAATGTTTGTTTTAAAACTTTTATCTCCAACAATCCCCACACAAGGTTTAAAACTTTAAAGCTTTATAAAATAAAATATTTAGATTAAAAAAACTCAAAAAATAAAATCTATATATAAAGAGCAACGTTCTATTATGCAATGGGTAAAGTTACTTTTTGGGTTTGAACCTACACTTAGTGTTGATAGTATCTATTTGAGAAAACTGAGTGAACAAAGTCTTAAACTCGATTTCTTGGCCAAACTTCAACTATCACACACATAATATTGACGAAGACATGGTTTTGACAGGTTACCGCTATTAATGGTCACGCGTTCAATCTTAATTCTCATGAGAGTTTTAGAGAACAGCCCAATTCTCACGGTCGCAGCCGTCACAACGCTCTGACTTAAATGAGTCCTCAAAGGTATATGTGACCTATAACTCGCAAGAGTATCTATCCTTTAGACTCATTTAGGATAAATATTCTTCCTAACATCACACATAATAAGCACTTTATCATAGGGATGAATAGGATCATATTTCTTCTAAGATATGTCAAAATAGTTGTGCTAAAAAAGTTATGCAGTATGGATTTTTCCTACCCATTAAACCTCCTTCATGGGATCTCCAATCACAGAGGTTAGGTTACTTCCCTAGGTGACTTCCTTTGGGCTTATACACATCACCCTCAACAATTTAATCAATTGATTAACTGATATACCATGCTAAGATTTTTCATGAATGTGCATTCAATCAATAATTGCTTCAACTAGCTCTCTTAATCTAACTTTCTAACAAAAGGAATTTTAGAAAGCACAAGAATATTAAAGGCGCAATAGAGAAAATTTAAGGAGCACTTAATCATCATGTAAGTAATAATCATTTTAAACTCATATATACGAAATTAATGATCATCTAATAATTTATAAAATCATTTTTTTTTCAAAACATCATAAAAATATTAACAACCATCAAATAAGAAAACCCACACATTAAGTAACATTTTAAATACACTAGCAATAACTCTATAAAATGTTAATGCACTAATTTATTGAATTTTTTAAACTCATAGAAATAACATAAAACTTAAATCACTATCATCATAATTATACAAAATTAATAACTAAAAATTTGAAACCTTTTAAAAATTGAAACCCCCACATTAACAAAATATATATTGCTACTCTCAAATTAATAAGATATTTAATACTACTACAAACACAATATATAACTCATATATATTTAAATAATAATTATTAGCATTTATACCACAATTTTATTCAATGCAACCACATCAGTTGTCATAATGAACCATTAATGTTCTTAACATACTATAGCAATCAATTATTAGATGTTATCATTTACTATAAATGATAACCATAAGAAACTGTTAATTAATAGCACACCACCATGCATATGAGTTTCTAATTAAAAGCATTGAAAACTCATGCTTCATTGTATAACAAAATTTTATGTATGCAAGTAACTTAGAAATTGAATTCTTAATCAATTTATAATAATATGCAATAAAGATCAAAGACCATATAAACATGTTTGAGTTTATGAATGCATTTAAAAATGCATGCTAGCTCCGAAGCTATAATATATTCAGTTAATATATAAATCATTCTTATTTAATCTATAACCATAAACAATAATTACACTTAGTAATATTTTTTAATAACTGAAATATTTATTAGACCATAATAAAAACCCATAAAAGTTTTTGATAATAAAACCACTACATGTAGCTCATATATATTCTTTGAATCAATATTGCATCCTTAAATGAGTTCTTTGTGTATGAGTTTCTAATACGCATTTAAATGTGCAATAAAATTTAATATATGCAAGTAACATACAAACTGAATATTTAACTAATATATAATAATAAGCACAAAACATAACTCTCATATATTTAATAAGTAACCAATATCATAGACAACAAACTTTAATATAATTAATATTTGTATAGTTGAAATAAAGCAACAATGAGAATATTTATGTTATCTCCTTGACATCTTTAAGGTAATGTACTTACAAAATAGTTGTTAGAAAGTACGCTACTGATCAATTTAGCCCTAACTGTTTCAACTGTAACTTTAGTGTTTAACAATTTCACAACATTAAAATTTTGTTAATAAGTACATAAGAAAATATATAAAATAACCACGTACTTAAGAGACTTTAAAAATATAAGACATTTTTTTCTAGCTACATGTAGCATGTATTGAAACACGATAAAATATGTATTTCAATTTTTGTTTACATGTTAAGCATAGATAATAAGATCATACTCATGATCATATGTCAATAATAATTCAACACATATAATATATAATATGTATTCACACAATACAAATAACTAATCATCATGCATTTGCATTTCATTAAAATAGATTTGATAAGAAGCATTATATATCTACAGTTTAAGTAAACATAAGCATTAAAAGGATAATATTGCACCATACATTATCTACTCACTCAAGCTTATAACTTATGTCATCTTTACAATTTTACATCAATAAATTAATTAATATTAAACTCTTAGATCATATATGTGTAGCACTTGATGCATTTTTAAAAAACTAAAAGAACTTTATACATGCAAGTATATTCGCATTATAAACACAAAACACAATTTAGTAATCATATTGTAATCAAATAATAATAAATTTTGAAAAAATTAAAATATATATAACATGATGAAACTGGCTAACCTCTACAAAGGCTTATGAATATAACAATGTCATATAATAAACAAAAAAATGAGGTAAACATATTTTTAGAATTTTTTTTATAAGGTACTACCAATAATAAATCAAGATTCCAATTAGACAAATAATAAAATACATGAGACACTTTTTGGCTTTAGATTATTGGGAATATTTTTAATAAATTTAAATATATATAATAAATCAAACAACAACAACATCATATAAGCAACAATATAGAAAATTAAATAACATATATAAAGTAGAAGAGTGAAGAGAAACGTAAGACTTAAGCACTAGGGAGGCATGCTGAAAACATTGTCCTAAATAGGGGTGGCAATTCGTGTTCACGGGTCGTGTTCGTGTCATGTCGAGCTGTGACACGATAAAGATTAACCCAACACGAACACGACCCGTTTATTATTCGTATCACTAAGACTCAACACGAACACGATACGATTATTAAACTGGTAACACGACACAAACGCTAACACGAATAATAAATGAGTCGTGGTCGTGTTAGACACAAACACGACCCGTCTAACGCGATTAAGACACATGTACATTATTGACACGACCCGATTGACATGATTATGACCCATTAACACGATTATAACACGTTACAGAATTAGGTTCTAATTTTTGTTAAATGACAAAAATATCCTAAGTTTTAAAATTTATTAGGTTTTAAAATTCTATTTTTATTTTAAAATTTGGATACATGTAAGGACTAAAATGTCTAAAACTATAATATTAAGTTTAGTATTTTTAAATTTAATATTATTTTGTAATCGTGTCAATCGTGTATAATATGTATTCGTGTTATTCGTGTGACTCGTGTCATAAACGTGTTCGTGTCTATTCGTGTTCGCATGTTGAAGACTCTCAACCTGAACACGACACAATTATTAAACGGGTTGACATCTCCGACGCGAACACAACACGAACACGAATATGCCAAAACCCAAACCCGCTTAAACCCGTGTCGTGTCAAGTCGTGTTCACGTGTCGTGTCAAGTCGTGTTCACGTGTCGTGTCAAGTCGTGTTCGTGTGTCGTGTCAAAAATTGCCACCCCTAGTTCTAAAGCCAAAAAGTCCTCCCTTTGTGCGAGTCATATCGGTACTCAAAGACTCCAAGATATAACCCTATACTCACAGCTTATCTTTTCGATAAGCACGATCAACGAAAAAAATAACCAGTCTCTATGTGTAACGGTTGCTCAAAGCATAGAAAAGATTCAAGCTATATTGTTATTCAAATGTTAAAACCATGAGACTCCTTTATATAACAGTCTCCTAGCCTAAGTAAGTTATAAATAATAAGAATTGTAACTCATGTTTTTATTGTATTTGTAACTCTTAAAATTAATTTCACATTAAAACTTAGAATTCATGATTTAAAACTAAGTTTTAAACCTTTTATCTCCAACATTAATCTCATATGCTTAAACAATGGAGTGGAAGCCTGGATTCAGAAGCTCAATTATGACTTCATTTCCATTCAGTTCTGTAAAGTTGTATTTTCCATTTTGGTTCTGCTACTTAATTGGTTATATATTTCATGTGGGATGGCTTGGAAGAATTTTTAAGCTCAGACCGTTCCCCCTTGTACCATGGAAATGATAATTCAAGCACTAAAGGATTTGTTAGTTCATACAAGAATTTCTTTTTCTATTGGATTCTTGGAGCTAGCAGTTGGAAAAGCTCAAGGAGCTGTTCTGGTATAAGGCTAAGGAGACGGAAATAAAAAATTAAGAGCTTAGGAAAACAGAGTTTCAAAAATTATTTTAAATCTAAAACTTTAAAATGATAGAACTATTCTTTTTATACAATGTGCATAGAAAGCTCTAGACTAATAGCTGGGAAGATCCTAGACGTAGACATGATCAATGGTGTTTATATTTGTAGCTGTCATTTGCTGAGTCAATATAAGAACTTTACAGCTACATTCTTATCAAGAAAAGACATATAGATGTCTACAACTTGATCTGATGTTAGAACATATCTGATCTTTTGTTCCTTATTTGTCACTTCGTCTCTTATAAAATGAACATCTAACTCCACATGCTTGGTTCTCAAATGGAAAACTGGATTTGTTGCCAATGATGCAACACTTTGATTGTCACACCATATGATAGGTGTCTTCATCAACTTTAGATTTAGTTCAGCAAATAGTGATTTCAACCAAGAAATTTCAGCTACAGTTTATGCCAATGACCTATACTCACTTTCAGTACTGGACCTGGCTACCACTCTTTGCTTCTTTGAAGACCAAGAAACTAAACTATTTTCAAGGAATACACAATATCCTCCAACAGATTTTCTATCATCAACATCTGTTGCCTAATCTGCATCAGAGAATGCAATCAGCTCCATTTTCCCATCTGATCTGAATGCAATTCCTTGATTCTTTGTTCCTTGTAAGTACCTAAGAATTCTTTTGCTCCCTTGCCAATGTTGTTGTGAAGGACTTTGCATAAATTGACTCATTTTGTTAACAAAGAAAGCAATTTCTGGTTCAGTTAAGGTGGCATATTGTAAACCTCTAATGATGCTTCTATATAGAGTAGGGTGGGAAAATCTTCTCCTTGTTGCTTTGAATATTTTACTCCAGTGCTCATTGGTGTTAGACAAGGTCTACATCCACCCATGTTTGCTTTCTTCAATAACTCATCTATGTATTTGGCTTGAGAGAAATTAATACCTTCTCTTGTTCTTTTGACCTCAACTCCTAAGAAGTATTCAATGGAACCAAGGTCTTTAAGTGTAAACTTATGATTCATCTATTTAATCACATCTTCAATTGTCTCATTGCAATTTCCAGTGACTACAATATCATCAACATAGACAAGGAGAAGTATTATCGTAGAGTTATTTATAAGAATAAATAAGGAAGAATCTAACCTTGAATTCTTAAACCCTAAGCTAATCAAGAAATCTCTAAGCTTTTCATACTAGGCTCTAGGGGCCTGTTTCAAGCCATAGAGAGCCTTCTCTAATTTACAAACAAAATCAGGTTTGGAATTATCTTCAAAACCTTCAGGCTAATACATATAAACATCTTTTGTTAGGATTTCATTCAAAAAGTTATTGTTCACATCCACTTGCCTTATTTGCCAATTTTCCATAGCTGCAATACTCATAATCACTCTTATAGTTGTTGATTTAGCAACTGGACTGAAAGTCTCATTGAAATCAATTCCAGCAGTTTGGTCATACCCCTTTGCAACTAACCTTGCTTTGAGCCTTTCTATAGTTCCGTTTGATTTTTTTTTCACCTTGTACACCCATTTATTGCCAATCAACTTCATACCAACTTGTTTACGCATAAGAGTCCATGTTTTGTTTCTGAGAAGAATATTGTACTCTTCCTGCATTGCTTCTTTCCAATGACAATCTGATAATGCTTGTTGTGTACTGGTAGGTGTTTGAAGGTTTGAAGAGGAAGTGATGTAGGTTTTTGGTTTGAAAATTCCATCTTAACTTCTGGTAATCATAGGATGAGAAGGTTTGGTTTGTGGTTGTTGTGGTGAAGATGGCAAGGAGAATTCGAGTTGGATTTTCTGGTTGTGTATTTGTCTCCTGAATGGTTAAGCTATGAGATTCTTGTTCAAGAGACTTACCTTCTATTGAAGAAACATGTGTAGTAGCTATATCTTGTTCAGCATTTCCAGGATGATGTACTGAGAATGATTCAAGAATGAAAAAGAATGGATCAACTGAAACCGAAGAATTATTAGTAACCTGATTTTCTTTGAAAGCCATGTCACTAAGGAATGGAAACTCAGACTCATTAAAAACCGCATGTTTAGCTATATAGATCCTTCCTAAATTGTGCAAACATTTGTAACCCTTGTGATGTGTGCTATAGCCTATAAATGTGCATTTAGAGGTATGAAATTGAAATTTGTTTTTATTGTATGGTCTCAAATAAGGATATGCAGTACATCCGAAGATTTTCAAAAATGTGTGATCTGGTTTTTGTCTATAGATAAGCTCAAAGGGTGACTTGTTTCCCATAATTGGAGTGGGCATTTTGTTTATGAGATATGTTGTTGTCTTAAAGGCTTATACCCAGAATTTTAAAGGCATATTAACTTGGGCTAGAAGAGTTAAGCCACTTTCAACTATATGTCGTTGTTTTCTCTCTATCCTCCCATTTTGATGATGAGTATGAGGACATGAATATCTGATTCCTATACCATTCTCCTTTAGGAAAGATTCAAACACTTTAAATTAACCTCCTAAGTCTGATTGGACAGCCTTGATTCTCCTATTCAAGAAGTTTTTAGCATAAGCTTTAAAGTTAAGGAATGCTTTAAAGGCCTAAGATTTGGTTCGGAGAGGAAAAATCCAAACAAATATGGAATAGTCATCAAGAAAGCTTGTGTAATATCCATAACCATTTGTGGAGGAAATTGGTGCAGGTCCCCAAAGATCTATATGCATAAGTTCAAGAGTCTCTTTAGCTCTATTTTCAAAAGATTTATGATGAAGTCTAAGATTTTTCCCTAATTGACAAGCTTCACAGAAATTAGGAAGGTCATTAAAATCCATGTTTACATTCCGATGTAATAATTTTAAAAATATTTAGATAAGGATGGCCCAATCTTCTATGAAGAATGTCACTAGTAGAAGTGTTCAGACATGGAGCAGTAGTATGGAAGCAAACTATAGAATTTTCATTTGTATCAGTTTCTACCATATTGGAACAATTTTTTACAGAATAAGATGAAACTTTTTTACAAGGCTTTGGTCGATTTAAAACAGCAGACAAAGAAGTGGCATAATGCCTTCTTGGAAAGGAAGAAATTTGATATTGAGATGATCTTGAAGAGATCTAATGTTGAAATGATCCTGGAAGTTGAAATAGCCCATGCTTAGTTACCCCTTGTAGAAGAAGTTTCCCCCTCTTGTCCTTAATCAAACAGTAACCATCAAAAAATTCAACACGTAAATCATTATCAGAAATCAACTTAGAAACACTTAGAAGGTTTTTAGTAATTTTTGGTACATACAAGACATCTTTGAGTATTAAAAACATATTAAAAGATGAAGTAGGAAGCTTGGTATTACCATAATGGGAGATTTGCAATGTCTGACCATTACCAACTGTAATCTTCTCTGGACCTCAGTATTCATTTTTTATGCTGAGATTTGGGAGATCATTTGTCACATGGTTCGTAGCCCCACTATCCAAATACTAATTTGAACCTGAAGCACTGTCATGGGCGGCTATGTCCGCTGCTAAATGATGTTGGTAAGTTGTGTTTGGACCATTATAATCTCTTTTATACCTGTCAAAGCATATAACAGCACTATGGCCATATTTTCCCCACAATTGACAGGTTGGTTTGGAATTTTGTCTACCACCTGAGTTTTTGTTTTGGCCTCTCCCTCTCCCACTTTGATTGTTGTTTCGTCCTCTAGTGTTTTGGTTAGGATTTTGAAGGCTTTGATGTCTTGTGAAGTTTTTTCTCTGATGGTTTCTGGTTTGGGTAAAGTTGACAGAGAAGTTTGAGGTCATTTCATGGGTTGTTGTTGTATTGAATAGTTCAACACGAGACTCTTGATTCAGAATCAAAGCATAAATCTCCTCAAGAGATAGAGACTCTGGTCTAGCTGTTACATTGACAACAACTTAGTCACAGTCTAGACCAAGTCCTTCAAAAAAAGGAACTAAAAACTCATCATTTGACATAGGATTTCCAACTATAGCAAGTTCATCAACCATGCTTTTCATCTGTGAAAAATATTGATGGATGGTTAACTGTCCTTTTCTAGTGTTGTGAATTTGAGTTCTAAGTGCTTGAGCCTTAGCTTTGGTTTGAGTTAAGAAGTATCTATGTAGAGCAGACCAAACTTCAAAAGAGGTTCTGCGAATGCCCTCATTCATTATTGATAGGAGCCATCCAAGTAGAAATTGATATTTTCCTTTCCAGATAATGTATTCTGGATTCTGAACAACTATTGCACCTTGGGTGTCAATTTGGATAGTAATGGTTGGACTTGGAGCCCTCTTTGTCCCATCAATGAACCCATCCAAATCATCACCTCTGATCGAGGGGAGCACTTGCAATTTCCAATAGACAAATTTGTTTTCTGCAAGCTTGATGGGTGCAGTAAAGATAAAATTGTTTGAAGTGAAAGGATCGGAAGAATTGTTAAATTGATTTAAAGCTTCTACCATTTGAAAAGAAAAGAGGAACCTTGCTCTGATACCAAGTTGGAAAAGCTCAAGGAGCTGTTCTGGTATAAAGCTAAGCAAATAGAAATAAAAAATGTAGAGCTTAGGAAAATAGAGTTTCAAAAATTATTTTCACTCCAAAACTTTACAATGATAGAACTATTCTTTTAATACAAGGTGTATAGAAAGCTCTAGACCAATAGCTGGGAAGATCCTAGACGTAGACATGATCACTGGTGTTTATATTTGTAGCTGTCATTTGCTAAGTCAATACATGAACTTTACAGCTGCATTCTTTTCAAGAAGAGACACATAAGACTACTAACTTGTTTCATCTTGCAGCTAATATGTACTAGTTAAATCCAAATCAGCAT
The DNA here is from genome assembly GCA_013180625.2 of Boswellia sacra. NCBI lineage: Eukaryota > Viridiplantae > Streptophyta > Magnoliopsida > Sapindales > Burseraceae > Boswellia > Boswellia sacra. The sequence goes on from SNVD02005717.1 coordinate 816,407, forward strand.
CAATTAATTTATCAATTTTCTTTTCACTGGCCACTTTGTAAGTTCTCCATCGACAACTTTGAAATTCTCTAATTCATATTCTGTTTTTGTGTGTAGTACAAAAAATTGTGTAATTTCCTTCAGGTTGCAGTTGAGCAACTCGGTGTTTCTCTGTAGATGGTGGGGGAGATTACAAAATCATCAAATTAGCAGTACATAAAAAAGCCAGAAATAACATCACAATTCACAGGAGACTTTGCCTAGCAGTTGAACAAACTTGAAGTTTATTTTATTTAATTTTATTAAGGAATTCAAGAAAATTTCTACAAGCATTTGTCGCTTGTACTCTTTTAGTACAAAAGATGCAACACTCTTTAAAAAATCAAGATTATAAGATTTGTTTTGTGCTGTACTTAAATAACATCAACAATCATTTCACTATGGCAATTATTTGAGCTATAATACAATATATATATATATATATATATATATATATATATATATATATATATAACATGCACGCACATACACACTTGTATAAAACGTCAATTTACATGGTCATTACATAATCAAATGAGCTGCATTAATCTTGAGGCCAATCCCTTTGATTGCTGAGTTGACTGCACATAATTTTTGGAATATTTTGAATCTTTTCTTTGTACTCTTTATTCTCTGCATAAATGATTGCACAACAAAGGATTTATTTCCCCTAACAGTGGAAAGATCGGATTGGACAAGTCAAAATAATTATATGTACAAATTTTTGCCTTTGGTGTAGTATGGATTGACAATTTGACATGAGAGCCATGTGACCAGATTGGTGAAATAATACAAAATTGGCTCCATTTTGACAAGGATATCACAAGTCTAACAACTTGACGTGAGGATCCTCAATTTTCAGAAAAATTCTAAATTAGTCCTTCAAAATGCATTTTTAGTACTTTTGCAAGGTTTTGGGCTATTACGGGAATTAATACTTGCGCCCCTTTTTCTTCTTAGTTTGGAAAGTAGTTTTTAATTACTCCGTTTACTTAAATATTTTTTTATTTATTTGTAAAATTAAATTTTTAAAAGCGCATTTGTCTGGGCTCCTTTACTAATTGAAAGAGTTTTTTTAATTGTTAAAAACTCTTCTAGTTTAATTTTAATGTTTAGTTTGGAAAGTAGTTTTTAAATACTCCATTAATTTAAATGTTTCTCATTTTCAAAATTAAACTCTCGAGTCCACCCAACAATATTAGTCATGCTCGTTGGTTGCAGTAAATTTGCTCTAACTAATTAGCTGTACTCGATCTAACTAGTTAATCTACTTCAATCTAGATTTCTGAATCCTCTTACTTGGATGCATTCTACTTTTAGATTGCTAGACCAATTAGGGATAATATGATTTTTATTTTTTTTCTATTTGGATCTACAATAAACTATACAAGTAATAAAACTTTTAACTTTCTTGTGGTGACAATTTGTCAAGCCAATGCCAACAAAGTCATCTTCTAATCCTCTCATTGTGTGTCCTTTCATGATAACTTTCTATAGCTTTATTTCTTGTAATTGTCATCTGCATTTGTTTTTCTCCATCCCAAAGAGGTGAAGTTTTTTATAATGCTACCTTGTGTTCATTTTTTTATAAATAGAAACTCTTCCAAGCTTTCTATTAGTGTCAATGTGTGACACTTGCATGTGCCATGCATATGATGATTTTTGGACCAACTTGTGATAAAACAATAATATTATATGTTTATTATTTTACTGTTTCTAGAAGTATATTTTAGAAAGTATTTGATTTATAATAAATATCTTCTTAGATTATGACATTATTTAATGTATCCTAGTTAAAATAGGAGAATATCTATTTGTGTTCTAATTCCTTTAGGAGTTAATTATATCACTTCCTATTATATTTGTCTTTATTCTAATGAGAGTTTGATTATGATTTTTACAAGAATCTAAGGAGATTTCGATCAGGCTTCCCACTATATATATTGTTATGTTTACATAACATAAAGTTAGTTGGTTGGGAGAGTTTTTGTCATGGCATTCCAGGAATTGAAAGGAGAGCTTCAACGCAAATTGGAATGTTTCTTTCATTTGATTTTATGAGTGTTTTATTCATATATGAGAGGTTGTAACCGTGCATAAATTTTTTATTAGGTCTGTCTGAGTTAGTATACACTTGAGAGAACTTGTGAGTTAAGTGTTTATGTAATTCAGTGTTAGACATCGTGGTTATGATTTACTTAACAGTGTATTATTAAGTTATCAGCGACAGAGAGTGGGTAGTGTCACTAGAGTTTAAGATCTTGACGAGATTTTGTTTTACAAAGATTAGGTCAGTGTGTGAGAGTGAGTCATCACTATAAATGATCCTAAAGATTGTACAAACAAGAACTTAGTGAATTGCAGCTCTAAAGTTGTCAGTGGATGTAGGTTTTATAACCGAACCACGTAAAATCCTCCTGTGCCGATTTACATTACAGTTTACTGTTATATTACGTATAACTACATACTTTCAGAACTTATAATTGGTATCAAAGCAGGTTCACTGATAGACAAGTGAAGAAAAGATCACGTTGTTTTGGAAGGATGGAATTTATTTGCAATGGAGATCCGGAACACAACCACCTATTCTTGATGATAGTAATTATCCATATTGGAAGGTAAGAATGATGATGTATATCAAATCTCTTGATGACAGGACATGGACCAGTGTGCTTAAAGCATGGATACCGCCAACAAAGTTGAATGCTTTTGGTGATACTGAACTCAAATATGAGGAGGAATAGACTGATGAAGAATACAGATGTTCAAGCATGAACTCAAAGGCTCTCAATGCAATTTTTGCTGCAATGGACTTAAACAATTTCGGATAGATTTCTGGGTGCAAAGTGGCCAAAGAAGCTTGGGAGATACTTGAGCTAAAACATGAAGGAACTGTATCGGTTAAAAGAACAAAATTGATGAGACTGAATTCTCAATTTGAAAATCTGATGATGCATGAGGATAAGTCAATTTCTGAGTGCTCTAAGTTATGTCACATCATAAATTCTGCAGACATGCTTAGTAAAACTTTCACTGATGCAGAAATTGTTAGCAAAATAATCAGATATGTTCTAGATAAATTTCAACCTAAAATTTCAGCCATTGAGGAAGTTAAAAACACTGATGAAATGAGAGTTGATGAACTGATTGGCATTCTTAAAAACTTTGAAATTAATCAGAGTACTAGGAAGCAAAAAGGAAAAAGCATTGCATTCAATGTTAAAACTGAAAAATCTGATGATGAAAGTAGTGATGAACTTGATGAAACTGATTCTAAACAGATTGCTTTTCTAACGAAAAATTATGTCAAGTTCATGAAAAAGAATTTCAGGAAAAAGAATCAAAGAAAGCCATCAAACTCAAATGAAGACAAGTTCAGGAAATTCAACAAGGAGAATGACAAGAAGAAATTGAAGCAACCCGATAAGAAATGATAGAATCAGTGTTATGAATGTTCTGGTTATAGGCATATTTAGTCTGCATGTGCTAATCTCAAGAAGAAGAACAAAGGCTTGACAGCTACCTGAAGTGATGAATCAGAATCTGATTCGGATGTTCAAGAATGCATGAGTAATTTTGTTGCATTTACAGCATCTGCAACTGATAAAGGAAAAACTGTTATGGCTAACATAAAAGAACACTACAAAACCAATGTTGATCTTTCAGATAAAGAAGATAGTCCAGAATACTATGAAAAATTTCGAGAAACTTACAATACACTCTATAGTGAATGTCTGAGTCAGAAAGAAGAAATCAAAACTTTGAAGAAGGAGATTCAAGTGCTAAAATGTGAACAATCTTATACTGAAAATCGTATCATAGAACTGGAGATTGCTTTGACAGACAAAACAACACGTATTGAGAAAATCACAACAGAACTGATTGAGAGCAAAAGATGTGTTGATCAACTCAGAATTGGATCAGCTAAACTTGATCAGGTCTTGAGTCTTAGAAGAGACAACTCCAACAAACATGGATTGGGTATATAAAAGGTAATGTTGCATCCTCTTCAACAACAGTGTTTGTAAAAGCTTCAACATCAGGTAAAAATTCTGAACCTAACTCAATAAGGTCAAGTCCTAGTGCAAAGAGCAATGAAACATTTATTTCTACTCTAAACTCTTTCAAATCCAGTCCTAAAAAAGTAAGAAAATTCATTCTAATTTGTTATTTTTGTGGTAAAAAGGGACATATTAGGCCTAGATGCTTTAAATTGTTGAATCTTTTGCATAAAAAATCAAAGCAGTTCAAACTGTTACCAAAGTCATAACTGCAATGGGTTAAGAAAGAGAAGACAGTATGTAATATTGCTCTTACTACTCTTAAACATTCTTCTAACGATTTGTGATATTTTGACAGTGGCTGTTCCAGGCATATGACTGGAAATAAACAATTTTTAAAAAATTTTAAAACATGCAGGCAAGGAAATGTCACTTATGGAGATGAAGCAAAGAGTAAGATCATTGGCAAAGGCACTTTGAATGTCAAAGGCCTACCCAACTTCCAAAATATCTTGCTAGTTGAAGGTTTGAAAGCTAATCTAATTACTATTAGTCAGAAATGTGATGACAAATATATTGTTAATTTCACACAAAACAAATGCAATGTCTTAGATAATTTTGGAAAATGTATTTTAGAAGGAAAGAGATCTTCATATAATTGTTATTTAGTAAAAATTACATTTCAAGCTAAATTTTCGGATTTAGAATTGTGGCATCAAAAATTAGAACACTTAAATTACAAAGACGTGGTTAAATTAACTAAGTTAGTTGTTATAAAATGAGTTCCTAAATTTGATGACAAAGTAAATGAAATTTGTGGACCATGTCAAATGGGAAAACAAATTAGAAGTTCACACAAATCTATTCCACATCTTAGCACATCCAAAATACTTGATTTGCTTCACATGGATCTTATGAGTCAAATGCAAATTGAAAGCATTCACTACAACAAAAATGACATAAGGTAGCATTGGTTTGTAGCATTTTTGAACAAAAGCTACCAAATGTAACCTTTTTTGTTGCATTTGTAATGAAATGCTACTATATAATTCTAAAAGATAACATTTTATTTTTAAATGATTTTTTTTTAATAAACATAGCATTTTGTGAATGTTACCACTGACTTCAAATTTATAGCATCTTAAGAATGCTACAAAAACTCACTAAATGCTATTCAAAAGCTAGCGGGATTACTTTTGATTTCCCCCCTTCAATAAAATTTTACTTTCCCCCCACACAACCCATTTCAATTTTCAAGTGCAATATTCCTTTGTTTTGTTTATTTTTTATTGCCTTTGCCTTTTGCATTTTTCTAATCCTTTGTTCTCTTCATTACACGCCAAAGAAGCAGCTCATCCATTTTCTAACCCTAGGTCACTCTTCCACTCTATCTTTCACCATCTTCATCGTCACCATCCAGCCAGCCATCATCTTCATTTCCTTCAGCCTCCATGTCCACGTCATCATCTTCATCTTCATTCTCTCAGTCCTCATGAACAACCAAAAGAATGAGTTGCCAAGCAATAAGCAGGGATTGAATCACTCAAGAACAGCTCTTCAGCATCTTCCCTTAGTGAATGCTTCCTATGGCTAGTCATCAAGCAGATCATCATGCTCTCTCTTTAGGGTTCTTGATTTAATTGAAATTGATTCTTATCAAATGATAGATCTATGCAGAAACTTGGTCATTTCTTGTTTTATATTCTTTAAAATTTTCATCTATGGCTTCGTTCTCATCAATTGAAGAATCCTTGGCTTAACTTGCAGACTTTATTGGTGGAGGCTTTAGGGATGATTTTGTTAAGCATGAGGAAGGTTTTGAGGAGATGATGAAAAGAGAAGGTGAAGGGCAGTGGGAGAAGCTTTGGCGATTGGGAGAGATGATGAAAGAGAGGGTTTTCATTTCATCTGTCTGGATCGAATTCCTTTGTAACTAGGTAATTGGTTTATGCATGTACTTTATTAACTCTACATTTCGTTCTTTGAATTTCCTAAGAATCATAGATTTCATGTATGATTGAGAGTTATATGGTTGGGTAGATGTTAATGTATGTGATGGATATGCTTAAACCTTAAAATGGTGAAGTGTTCTAAAATGCTAGCTTGTATTACGAAAATCTACATAAATTTTAGAGTTTTTTCTTTTATTTTTTTTACCTTGAAATTTTTTTATATTAAACTAGACTTCCTAAAGCTGAACTATAATTTTGTTTCACTTGAAAACTCAAAGTATTCAATTTTTGATGAATTTTTGAAGTCTACTATCCAGATCTAAATCTGAAATTTTCTCGTATATGTCTGTGTTTGAACAAAAGAACGATTAGTTTGACAAAGCATATTGTTCAACTGATTTTTATATCATGTTCTACACTAAAAAATATTTAAAATAGAAGTGGTTTTACTTAAAATTGGGATCTGCATGATTTATGATGATTTTTCAAATTCTTAACTGCAGATCTCAAATCCCCTGTTCTCATAACAGGGGCTGTAAAGCAAACTAATTTTGACTGAATTATATGTCATGAAAAATCATGATTTTCAGCAAGATGGTTCTTCAATATGTGTCCTTTGATACTGGAGAGTTCCATGATTTTATAGGCTCTGTGGAAAATGTTATGATTTTTGAAAATTAACTGTTCAATTTAATAGCATGTTGGACAATGTTCAAGAATGTGTAAAACCAAGCTGTTTTCCAAAACGTTAAGGTCTTAGTTTGATATGATATTTTTAATTAAGCACCTTTATGTGCCTTTATTGAATTTGCATATTTTTGTAAGAATTGGGACAGCCATCAAATTGTTAAAAATCAGCCAATGGAATGTGTACAGTATTGAATTAGTGAATTAGATTTTTGCGAGTGTTGATGTTTGTTGACATTGCTATACTGACTCTTGTCTATTATGGAGAGAGATGATATTGTTTAATGTATTTCCCACTTATAGTTAATTACCAGGCTTAGCTTGATGGTATCTTGGTGCGTTTGACTCCACATGATCCCAAATTCAAGCCTCCTAGTCTGCTAACTCTGCTTCTTGATGGTTTGTTTTAGGATTTCTTTTTCTTTTGATTTTTTTTAAATCCTTATTCTTCTGCTCAAATATCAATATAAGCCAATTCCAACTTCCAAGTATGGATCCAATCTCAATTTAGCCAAGTAGATGAGTAAAGTTAAGTTAAATCAAGAATCCTAAACAACACCCAATGAGATTGTGGTTGCTTGAGTGGGGTGTTGCTGTTAAAGGCCGTGCATGCCAGGTGCAGTTGAGGCTGGGAATCGATGGTGCGACGTCCCTTGCAGGTACAACTGAGATCGAGAAGAATCGCTGGATGCTAGACGTGCATGAATCAATGGTGCATGCAGGTGAGGCCGTGAACCATGAGGGTGAGGACTAAGGCGTGAGGGTGCAGTTGATCGAAATTGAAAAGAGTAAGAGGGTTAATTTAAGGGTCTTTTTTTGTTGAAAAAAATTAATTACAATTAATAATTTGATAATTGAGTAGGCTAGGCTTAATGTGTAGACTATAATTGTTGGGCACCAAATATGCAGTATAAATAGCAAGATTCAAATAGCTTTTTGCATTTTGGATTTGTCTACTAGCAGGCATGTGGAGCCATTTTTGAAGCTTGGAATGATGCTTCCCACTTGACTGAAATAGACCTTGGCAGGTTATATATTTTTATATTTACTTTTTCTATTATAAGTTTATCACCATATTTTTTGGTTTTCTCTTATGAAACCAACATGTTAGGTTAACCTTGTTAGATTAATTCCAATGTGACATTGTGGCATCAAAAAGCAACCCATTAAAACTGGTGAAGCTACCACATGAATTATCATATCAGCTACCTTTCCCACTTTTTTCATTCTTTCTTACTCTTGAAATCTGGAAATAATTTACTGCAACAGAATAAGTCACCTGCGGCAGATTATTATAAGCAGTTAGTGCATGCCGGAATCTTTTATGTGGGTTTGTAGACAGTGGAGTTGCCTGGTTTTGAAGTTTGTTTTATTATTGTGTTGTTGTGTATGTCATATATATTTATATGTTTCAATTATGATTTTTAAGCTCATAAAGATGATGTATGCACATTGCCATGTTCAATGTTTTCTTGTATTTTACTTCACTTTTAAACAAGTTATTTGTCCCTTTACTAAATTTTTTGTGTTGGTCAATGTTAATTTCTTTTCCTGCTTGATTTTTGTTTTCTCTTTTTTCTTTGTCAACTAATAACTTTTTTAACTTGAATTCATGAATGCAGGGTAGGCCATCAATTTGGAGAAGATGATACTTTGTCAAAAGCGTTGGATGGAGTCCAGATCAATGATATATGTTGGTTGTGTAACCTTTTTTTTATATATAAAAGACATTTAATTGTTGATAATGTAATGAATATTGTGACTATCTTGATTATGAATGAAATATCAAGACCTTCATTTCTATGCTGTCTTGTTTTTTGACATATGTTTAAATGATTAGAATTATTATTTGATAATAGGTGTCCATGTGAAGAAATGACAAGTAAAAATTGAAAATAGACAAAAATTAATGCTATAACAGCTATTTTTTTGTAGCATTTTTAACAGGCTATAAAACGAAAAAATGAAAACAATTTATTGACTTTGTAGCTTCAAATGATAGCCACAAAATAATGTTTTATAGCTTTTAAGAAATGCTATAATAACTAGTTTCATAGCATTCAATCATTGCTACAAAATGATGTGTTATAGCTTTTAAGAAACGTTATAATAACTAGTTTCGTAGCATTCAATTGTGGCCACTAAAAGAATATTTGCAGCATTCCATAAATGCAATTAATGCTCAGACTTTTAGTTGCTTGGCCTACCATAGCATGCTAGAAAATGCTGCGATTTACCTTTAGCAGCATTGGATGAATGCTACCTTATGCCATATTTGTTGTAGTGATTACAAGTAAGAGATACATATTTGTTTGTGTGGATGATTTTTCTAGATATACTTGGGTTGATTTTATTAAAGAAAAATCTGACACTTTTGAAGCTTTCAGGAATCTCTGTGTTAAGCTTGAAAATGAGCAAAACAGGAATATTGACAAGATAGTGAGAATAAGAAATGATCACGGCAATGAGCTTGAAAATGTTAGCTATGCTGACTTTTGCAAATATCATGGAATTGAGCATCAATTCTCAATGCCCAAAACTCCTAAACAAAATGGCATTATGAAAAGGAAGAATATAACTCTTCAAGAGATGGCTAGAGTGATGCTCAACAGCAAGAAGTTGACCAAAAGGCTATGGGCTGAAGTAATAAGCACTGCGTGTTATATTTCAAATAGAGTTTTTCTAAGACTTGGCACTAACCAGACACCTTATGAAATTTTGAAAGGAAGAAAACCTAATTTGAAATATTTTCATGTTTTTGGATGCAGGTGTTACATCTTAAATGACAGAGAGTTGTTAGGTAAATTAGATCCAAGGAGTGATGAAAGAGTTTTTGTGGATATGCACAAAACAGCAAAGCATTTCAAGTTTACAATCTTTGAACTGAGGCAGCCATGGAATCTGCAAACGTAGTCTTTGATGATCTAGATGATTATGTAGAATACTCACAAGAGGAAAGCATAACTAGCTTTACAGAAGATACAAAAAAATCAGATTTTGACAGCAATAGTAATAAAGATGATCAGTTATTAAAGAGGAAACAACTGCTGTTTCATCCGACACAGCAATGATAACTGACAACTCACATCTGAACAAAAACTCAATCAAGAATGAAGATGAAAGAAAAGATCCACCCACTTGGATTCAGAAGACACATCCAACCAATTCTATCATTGGAACACCAGATGTCATGATGAAAACTGGGAGCAAGGTAAGGAATCAGGTAAGATTTGCATGTTATGTTTCATTAGTTGAACCAAAAAATTTGAAAAAAGCTTTAAAAGAAGATGTCTGGATTCAGCCAATGCAAGATGAACTTAATCAGTTTAAAAGAAATGAAGTATGAGAATTAGTTCCTAGACCAGAAAATGCAAATGTCATTGGAACTAAATGGATATTAAAAAATAAAACTGATAAAAATGGACAAGTAGTAAGAAATAAAGCTAGGCTAGTAGCACAAGGTTACACACAAGTAGAAGGCATAGACTTTGATGAAACCTTTGCACCAGTAGCTAGACTTGAGTAAATCAAATTACTACTTGCAATTGCTTGTTTGTTTGATTTTAAGTTGTACCAAATGGATGTTAAAATAGCCTTTTTAAATGGCTATCTCGATGAAGAAGTTTTTGTTGAATAGCTCAAGGGTTTTGAAGATCCTAAACATCCTGATTTTGTGTACAGATTGCATAAAGCTTTGTATGGATTGAAACAAGCTCCTAGAGTTTGGTATGAAAGGTTGACAAATTTTTTGATCAACAGAGGTTATAGAAGAGGCAGCAATGATAAAACTTTGTTTATCAAACATGCATCTAATTATTTTTTTGTTGCTCAAATATATGTTGATGACATTGTTTTTAGATCAACTAACAAAAGCAAAACTAACGAGTTTATTAAGTTGATGCAGGAAGAGTTTGAGATGAGCATGTTAGGAGAATTAAATTTCTTTCTTGGATTGCAGGTTAAAAAAATGAATGATGGGATATTCATATCTAAATCAAAATATACTAAAAATCTTGTAAAGAAATTTGGGCTTGAGAATGCAAAACCAATGCAAAATCCTATCAGTACTAACCTAAAACTTTCAAAAGATAATGCAGGAAAAGAGGTTGATGCAAGTTTGTGTATAAGTATCATTGGTAGTCTATTATACCTCACAGCAAGTAGACCAGACTTGTGCTTTAGTGTAGGACTTTGTGTAAGATTTCAAGCAAATCCCAAAGAATCACATCTGACAATAGCTAAGGGAATCATCAAGTTTGTACATGAAACACATGATTATGGTATATGGTTTTCTAAAGATGCAAACGATTATCTTGCAAGGTTTAGTGATGCTGATTGGGCAGGAAATGTAGATGACAGAAAAAGTACATCAGGATGGTGTTTTTACCTTGGTACTAACTTAGTTTCTTGACACAGCAAAAAGCAGAATTATATTTCTTTGTCTACTGTTGAAGCTGAATACATAGTAGTAGGAAGTTGTTCCACACAACTACTGTGGATGAAGCAAATGTTGAGTGATTATGGTATTGAACAAAAACCTATAACTGTGTTTTGTGATAATACTAGTGCTATAAACATTTCCAAAAATCCTATTCAGCATTCTAGAATAAAGCACATTGACATAAGATACCATTTTATAAGGAAACTTGTAGAGTCTAAGGTGATACACATTGAACACATCTCCACTGATAAACAATTAGCTGACTTGTTCACTAAGGCATTAGATGCAACAAGATTTGATAATCTAAAAAAGACCTTAGGCATCTGCCAGTTATCTAAATAAACACTGCTTGCTATTATGTTAATTATATCTGCAATATCATAAGTTTTCTTCTAATTTAGCATGTGTGAGCTGTAATATAAAAATTGTGTGAATGATAAGATACTGATTTTAAATAAATAATACAGAGAGGGCTACCAACATATGATGTGTGAAAGCCATCATTGAGAGTAACCTCAAGGTATCTAAGAAATATGTTGAGGTCACCCATTTAAATGAAAATGGCTACCTCTATATTGTGTGAAAGCTACTCTATTTATAATCCAATGGGATTAATTCTTAATATGTCAAAATAATATTTTTGATTCCTCAATCAATTGAAAAGAAAATGAAAACAGCTTTCATGTGAAGAAAGTAATAAACAGCTCTGAAATATGCTTTCTTAGAATGATTCATATGATGTTCAGATATTGTTGTTATGTTATATTTAACTATTTTCTGTTATATTTTTCATATCATACGATGCTCTTTGTGCCTATATGAAATTTGACTTTTTTTGTGTGTCTATGTGTCAAAAATGCCATGTCAACTTTATTGAATTGAGGGGGAGAAAATTCAGTGGCGGGAATCCTAACTCTCTTAGAATTCCTTATTTTGATGGAAATCAAATTTTGAATTCCTATTCATTAATAATTTTTATTAAAGCTGTTTTGGAAAAGTATTTAAAATTAAATTTTGCGGGAAACAAAAATAAATTAAAATTTAGCTCTTCCCAAGTATATTACAAAAACAGTTAGGGCTTTTCCTGTTCATATCATACTCAATCAACAGTTCCACCACTCTCTCTCGTCTTGCTTCTCTCTATTCTGAAAAAACCTTTGCAGACTTGAAACCCTAACAATGGCGACCACCTTTGATTCTTCAAAGACCAACAGTTTCTCATCTTCTTAAACCAACTCTGGTTACAACAGTAGCGATAGTGTACAATCGTCTCATTCGTAACAGCCTCATGCAGAGATCCCGATTGATCCTGCTATGAGTGAAGACGAGTTGATTCCAGTCAAAAAGATGAAAGACAAGGTGAAACCGAAGTTTAACAAATTCCTCCCAGCAGCTGTCAAGCAGAAATTCTTGAAGTACACTTCAAAAAGAAAATTGCAAATGGAAAGGCCAGTGAAGCTGACAGACTTTAACAACTATGGGTTGAGTGAGCTTCTTGAGTCTATATACTAGACTCGTACAGTAAACAATTTCCTACCCCCTGTGAAGTCGTTAATTCAAGAGTTCTATGCTAATATCTCTACTTCCATTGATGATCTAAAAAGTTATCATTATCATAAAGTATATTGTAGAGGAAAGTTTGTGAAATTCTCACCGAATGAAATAAACACATTCTTTGATATACCAATAAGTAGTTTGCATTTTGTGGATGAAAATTTTGATATTGTAGTCGTGATTAAGGAGTTAACTGGTTGAGGGGACATAGATTGGAAACCAGGAGATGGAATTGACCAACAATATCTCAAAAAGAAGTATAGGGTGTTACATAAAATTGCACAAATTAACTGGTTTCCATCATCACACCAAAATCAAGTCCGGATAGATAGAGTGAAGTTTTTGTTCTATTTGGGCACCAATAGACCTGTTAATTTTGGTTTATTGGCTTATAGAATAATTGTTCAGATTGCTCCATATAAGTCTGATTACCATTTACTTGTATTTCCTTATTTAATTCAAGGAATTTTAGCACGAAATGGTATTCCCATTATCCCCAAAGGACATACTGAAATTCTATCCAAGTCAATCACAAAAGGTTTTCTGCATCGCTTGCACGATGAATCTGATCTACCTGCACCAGAAGCAAAACCCAGGAGAGTCCGAAAAAAATCCCATGAGCAATGTAGAAGAACAACTTGCTTTGATAAATTCTGTCCCTATTGATTTTGTACAGGATCTTAAAGACATCAAAGCAAAATAATCTATTTTGGAGGCCAAGCTTGCAGGACAATCCGGTGCTGCAGAAGAACCACAGCCCATGGAAACTGATAATGTGGTTCCTGAGAAATCTGCTGAGCACATGCCAAAGACTGATGCACCACTGCCTGAAGCAACTGAGCCAATATCTGCAGAATATCAAACTGAACAAACTGCTGTTGAGACAAATATAATAGTAGAAAAGAAGAAGAAGAAAAAGAAATTCAAGACGATAGCAAAGGGAACTAAATTGAAGGGAAAGAAGAAGGTTAATATTAGGGATGGCAAAATCCGGGTGCGGGTGCGGGTTTCGCATTTCCGCACCCGGACCGCATTATTCCCCCACCCCCCCCTCCCCCCCCCCACCCCCATGGAAACTGATAATGTGGTTCCTGAGAAATCTGCTGAGCACATGCCAAAGACTGATGCACCACTGCCTGAAGCAACTGAGCCAATATCTGCAGAATATCAAACTGAATAAACTGCTGTTGAGACAGATATAATAGTAGAAAAGAAGAAGAAGAAAAAGAAATTCAAGACGATAGCAAAGGGAACTAAATTGAAGGGAAAGAAGAAGGTTAAGATTAGGGATGGCAAAATCCGGTTGCGGGTGCGGGTTTCGCATTTCCGCACCCGGACCGCATTATTCCCCCACCCCCCCCCACCCCCCCGGACCCCGGATTTTCCTCGAAAATTTTTCATGCGGTGCCGGTGCGGGTATACCCGGATATGTTATTTCTCTCCTCGCACCCGGATTTTACCCGGAAAAATTCCCCAGATTTCCCCGGTTTGTATATACTTTTGCAAGACTCTTGAATGAATGAAAGCCATTCTAAATAGACTCAATGCCACTGGAGACATCAAATTAAAACCTAAACAAATACATGAAAGGCAAATAACAAGTATAAACAGCTCAAATTAAAACCCATTAGGCCATTACCGAAAAGGGAGCATTTTATAGTAATCATCTTTAGGAACAATTGTAAACCGAATAATATCTCACGGAAATGGAAGCAGATCCAGAAACAAAAAAGTTAAGTTCATGAAATACTACATAATGCTCAAAATCTCAACTTAACATCATCAATCCATCTCCGATCTCCATTAAAAAAAAAACTAAAATAAGATTGAATATATGTTCAAACTTTCTTAAATTCCAAACTCAAAGTGATTCTTAAATCAACGGGCTAACCTGCTGCAAATCTAAGCACCAATCTGTCTGGCCGTCTACCGGTGACTGACAAGCAACAGGGAGAGGACGAGGTGGCCGGCTGGCTGCACTGATGGAGAAGGACGGCAGGGCTTTCAGAGGCTGAGAGTCGTGACTCGTGACCAGCGAAAGGACGACCTAGTCGCAGCAAGAGAAGGACGACCGGAGGCTGAGAGGCGTGACCAGCCAGAGGATGAGGTGGCCGTAAAAAGAGCACAACGACCGCAGGCTAACTGGCTGAGAGACTGAGAGAGGCAGAGGTGTGAGTTCAATGTTCAGACTTCAGAGTTCAGAGACGAATTAGGGAAACAGAGGCGTGAGTTCAATGTTCAGACTTCAAAGACGAATTAGGAATTTCAAATTTCTATACATGATAATAATGTTATAAGACATTAATATAATAATTATATAAATAATTTTAATTTGTTAAATTTTAATATATTTTTGGTACGGGTGCGGGGCGGGGAGGGTGTATACCGCACCCGGATCGCACCCAGATATAAACTTAGATTTTTTATCCGCACCCGTACATAATACCCGCAAATCCGGGTAAATTCGTCCCCAAAAAATCCGGGTAAAATTCGGGTACCCGGATTACCCGGTTTTTTTTGCCATCCCTAGTTAAGATGGTGAAGAAACCATCTGACAAGAGAAAGAAGAAAATTGAATCAACAGCTCCAGCACTGAAAGATGAATCTTTGTCAGATGAACCAAAATAAGCAAAACTCGAGATGACATTGTCTTCACCAACTGTTGAGGAAGAACTTCATGTTTCTCTAGTCCCTGAAGTAGAGCATCATGACTCTCCACCATCCACTCAGTCACTACCACATGAAACTACAACCACACCACCTGCAGAAGTCACTCAAGAATCCCCTCCTGCAGCATATTGTTGAGTTACAAACAACAAAAACCAGTGCTGAACAACTTGATAAGGAGATTCACAAGATTATGGCTGAAGTCACTACCACTTCCTCTGAGACAACTGAAGCACAGCCCACTCCTGTGCCCTCTAAATAGCCTACACCCATTCTTACTGGTAAACTGTACAAAATAAAGGTTGGCAGGTTCAAGAAATGCTCTGGCAGTTCTTCTTCCCCACCTGTTTGCAAGTCTCTAAGATTGCATTAGTTTTGGCACCTTGTTCTGAAATCAAGGGGAAGAAGGAGAAGTTTTTGATCTGATAATGTCTGATATGATGTCTGATATGTTTGATATGTTTTTCTGATTTTGCTGTGATATTGCCTCTCATTTTGTTTGATATTTTTTTGTTGCTTCTTCTTCTCAAGGGCAGTATGTAAGGATTAAGAGGGAGTAAAGGAGTAACTTTGTATGCATTTGAACTATTTTTTGTGTTTTTAACTTGTTTCTTTATTGTGTTATGTGTTCTTATCTGTCTATCTCATTTGATGTATTTCTTTTGCTCTGATCATGATTTGGTTGAAGTGTTATTTGACCAGTTTGTCAACCTCATTTTGTGTTATTTTTTTGCAGGATAAACACATTCAAACCTTGTTCTATTATGTGCTTTATAACTGCATGCTATTCTTATTTTCTTAAGCATGATATTTCTGTTTACTAAATCATGATTGCTTATAGTTATATCTAACTTATCTCTATGTATTTTTCTTTGATCGAAAACAGTGTATTGTTTTCATCACAGGTTGCCAAAAAGGGGGAGTTGTTGGTGTCAATGTGTGACACTTGCATGTGCCCTGCACATGATGATTTTTGAACCAACTTGTGATAAAACAATAATATTATATTGTTTATTATTTTACTGTTTCTAGAAGTATATTTTAGGAAGTATTTGATTTATAATAAATATCTTATTAGATTAGGACATTATTTAATGTATCCTAGTTAAAATATGAGAATATCTATTTGTGTCCTAATTCCTTTAGGAGTTAATTATATCACTTCCTATTATATTTGTCTTTATCCTAATGAGAGTTTGATTAGGATTTTTATAGGAATCTATGTAACATCCCGACCCGCATGTGGCACTTTGCACTTGTGTGTGGCACTTCGTGGTCTTGCATGTGGCACTTTACACTATGTGTGGTACTTTGCGGACCGGAATGTTACAAATGGTATCAGAGCCTAGCCCAACCGGAAGTGTGGGATGTCACCCTGAGGCTATAAGCCCAATCAAAGCGAGGACGCTTGATTCCTAAGGGGGGGTGAATGTAACATCCCACATCGCTTGGGAATATGATGTGATATGTGCTTAAATACCTTGTGAGCTCCTTAAGCTATTAGAGGCCTTTTGGGTTGCAAAGCCCAAAAGCAAAACCATGACGGATTGTGTGTCCAAAGCGGACAATATCCAACAATGGGCTGGGGTATTGGGCTTTGCGCATGCATGGGGGCCACCTCTTGAGACTTTGTGGGGGCCACCTCTCGAAGGAACGCATGGGGGCCACCGCTTGAGGGTTTATAGGGACCGTAAAGTGCCACATGCGAGACCACGAAGTGCCACACATAAGTGCAAAGTGCCACATGCGGGCCGGGATGTTACAATCTAAGGAGATTTCGATCAGGCTTCTCACTATATATATTGTTATGTTTACATATCATATAGTTAGTTGGTTGGGAGAGTTTATGTCACGACATTCCAGGAATTGAAAGGAGAGCTTCAACACAAATTGGAATGTTTCTTTGATTTGATTTTATGAGTGTTTTATTCATGTATAAGAGGTTGTAATCGTGCATGAATTTTTTATTAGGTCTGTCTGAGTTAGTATACACTTGAGAGAACTTGCGAGTTAAGTGTTTATATAATTCAGTGTTAGACATTGTGGTTATGATTTACTTAACAGTGTGTTGTTGAGTTATCAGCGACAGAGAGTGGGCAGTATCACTAGAGTTTAAGATCTTGGCGAGATTTTGTTTTACAAAGATTAGGTCAGTGTGTGAGAGTGAGTCAGCACTGTAAACAATCCTAAAGATTGTACAAACAAGAACTTAGTGAATTGTAGCTCTAAAGTTGTCCCTGATGTAGGTTTTATAACCAAACCATATAAAATCCTCCTATACCAATTTATATTACAGTTTACTGTTATATTACTTATAAATACATACTTCCAGAACTTACACTTTCTATTTGATCAAATTAAAGAATTCATTTCCATGGAGAAACACTTGGTGATCTTTCTCTTTTTGTTCTCTTCTAGCTTGGTTCATGGATGTTTTGCCCTTGCTGCAGGAACTGATGATGGGTTTGAACAATAGGGATATGTTGAAGTTCGACCGAGTATGCGAATACTAGTACCACTTTCTTAAATGTCGCTTCTAGGTTCTTGTTGCTGATAAGGATTAATGTTCATTCTTCAATGATTATTTTTTGCAATGCAGAGGCTAACCTGTTCAGGTGGCATTACAAGAGTCCATACAAAGTTGAAGATCCTTCCAAGCCATGCCCAATACTTCTATGGCTCCAAGGAGGCCCCGTCAGTAATAATTTATACACATGAAACGTTCAATATCAAAATGTGATTTTTATTTGTCCAATCTTCTGATTCTGATATTCCAATTCAGGGAGTATTTGGTGTTGGACTTGGAAATTTCTTAGAAATAGGACCATTGGACGGCAATTTGCAACCCCGGTATTTTACATGGCTGAAGAAAGCAGATCTTTTATTTGTGGTACAATATTTTATTCCTTTCAATTATGTTTTTCCTGTTGAACTACATAACAAGTTAAGTAAACCTTTTTCTTTATGTTAATGAAACTCAGGATAGTCCAGTAGGAACAGGTTTTAGTTACATGGAAGATGAGAAGTACTTAGTGGTTAGGATGATGAAGAGGCAGCCACTGACTTAACTGCCTTGTTGAAGGAACTCTTCAATGGAAATACGACCCTTCAGAAAAGTCCTCTATACATTTTTGCAGAGTCATACGGAGGAAAGTTTACAGTTACTCTCGATGTATCAGCTCTGAGAGCCTCTGAAGTTGGAGAACTCAAGCTTCAACTTGGGGAAATACTTTTGCTAGTTGGCAACACTTGTCATAACCAATAGCACTTTAATAGTTTTTTCCTTAATCTTTTTGTCTAGCTTTTTTGAAGGTAAAAACTAATTAATTATAGATTGCAATCTAAACATTAGTTTACCATTCTGAATGTAGGAGTTGCTTGGGATAATACATGGATTTCTCCTGAAGATTTTGTGGTATGCAGCTTCTATGTAAGAAAAATTGCTTGTTACAAATTGTTTTTGCCTCTAAATTGCTTAAATATGATTACTCAATGCAGTTATCATGGGCACCTTTGCTTAAAGACCTGTCACGAATGAGCAACAACAGTCTGAGCAAATCGAACAGGTTTAATTGAAGCAATCATCATTTAGGTTAAGTACATTGGAAGGCATAATCAAATTAAGTTAATCTATTTTGTAAGAACAATTTAGCTCTAAAGATTCAGCGGCAGCTCGTGGAAGGTAAATATGAAGATTCCACAACAACATGGGGTGAATTCGAGGATGCTATTTCGGATTACAGTAACAATGTGGTAACTTTTGGTCACTTGTACATTTGCATGTACATAAAGCACAAAACTTTTCATAGTTTTTAGTTTGATAGTCTTGATTGGAGTTGCAGGACTTCTGTAATGTCTTACTTGATATGCATAATGGCCCCATTTTTGCAACAACATCGAAGACATCAGAGGAGTCCAAAGGACTTGGAATACATAGGCACTCCAAATATCTCACTAGCAAGAAATTTTCCCCAGCTAATGCAGGAGCACAGTTTTTGACCTTGATAGCTTGATGAACGTACCTATTGAAAAGAAGTTAAAGATTATTCCGAGTAATGTAAGGTGAGTTCCTGCAAATCCACGTGCTCGATATAAAAGATGACTCCATGCTTTTTATTGTACTTGGATCATCTTCTCATTTGGACTTACCATCGATCACGACTTTCCTTAATTATGCTTCGACAATTCTATAACTTATTAATCATTGTATGGCTGCTAGATTGGAAAATCAGGGTTAGTGATTTTAGCCATGACTGGCGACTTTTATGAAACCAAGAATCAAAGAGGTACTCATGAAAATATGCTTTCCATGGATTTTATAAACTCAAATAATTCTTCCAGATTCAGTTTCTACATAGTTAAATTTGGAAAACACTCAGCCTTTGATGAGACAGTGTTTTAACAGGTGGATGAGCTCTTGGCCAAAGGCATTAATTTGACAATTTACAATGGACAGGTAAGAGTTTTTGTAGCAAATTGAAGTTAAGGCAAATTTTGATTTGTTTTTTTCCCATAAACAGAAATTCTTTGGTTGATAGCTTGATCTCATATGCTCAACCAAAGGAATAGAAGCTTGGATTCAGAAGCTCAAGCATTACTTCATTTCCATTCAGTATTGGAAAGTTGTGTTTTCCATTTTGGTTCTGGGAAGCTGTAAAGCATTAATTGGTTCTAAATTTTAGGTGGGATGGCTTGGAAGAATTTTTGAGCTCGGTAAGTCTCCTCTGTACTGTGGAAGTGATAATTCAAGCACCTAAGGATTTGTGAGTTCACACAAGAATTTCTTTCTCTATTGGATTCTTGGAGCTGGCCACTTTGTAAGTTCATTAACAGCTTTGTGACTCTCTAATTTATATTATTGTTGTATTTTTATTATAAAAATTGTAATTTCCTCCAGGTTCCACCAGAGCAGCCCTGTATTTCTCGATAGATGGTGGGCAACATTACTCGGTCACCAAACTAGTATTTCTCACAAAAGCCAGAAACAACACCACAAGAGACTTTGCTATGCAGAGTTGAACAACTTTGAATTTGATTTTTAACCTTTTTTTTCAGCAATTCTAGAAGATTTCTAAAAGAATTTGTTGCTTGTACTCTTTATTACAAAGGATGTATCACGCTCTATAGAAAGGGAATTGAGAGTGTAAGATTTGTTGTATGTTATACATAAATAAAATCAATCATCAATTCATTAGAATTATTTATATAGTCCTCTCATATGACTAGACTAAAACCAGTGGCAGACCCAGGATTTTACCTTAGCGGAACATCTTTAATATTTTAAAATTAATGTTTAAAAAAAGAACCTCAATAGTGCAAAAGAAATTATTTTAAAAAAAAGAATATATATAGATATATAGGAGACATAATAAATCTTATTTTTCAAAATTAAATAATCTTAATACAATAAATCAAAGTAGAAAATACTAATAGTTTATAATTTATTTTATAAATACATATTAGTTATTGTCATTGACAAGTATTTATATTTAAAAAATGTTGCATAATTACTTCATTATCATATATGAAAAAAATTTATTTATAATCCTATATTAGCATTATAATCTAAAATTCGAATTCTATGTTTAAAATTTGCAAACAAACCTTTACATTAATTTCAAGATAACTTTTTATTGAATTGTTAATATTTTTCTTAGATATAGTGATGTTAACTTTAAAAAAATTTTCTTTTAAAATATCTCTCCAGATTTTTTTTCTAAAATCATTAATTTATAATAGCCATTAAATTTTATCCATAAAGGCGACAAATGCATAAAAATAATGAGAAGACTCGATCATAATTTTTATTTTTAAAAGAGATTTACTAATTTTTACACTAATTGGTAGAAATAAATTATGAAGGGAAAGAAATAATACAAATATGATATGTAATATAGTTATAAAAATATAAGTTTGATAGGGTACTAGTTTAAAAAAAAAAACAAACAAGCTAAAAACTATTGTTCAAGAAGGGTATAATTGTAAACTATAAGAAATAAGGGAGTAACAGTAAGTTTTCAAAATCCCATAAGGGCCCAGACCCCCTAGGTCCGTTCTCAGGTCCGCTTTTGGCTAAAACGAAAACTAATCACGCTTGATAGAATAAATAATTTCTAAAGATCTAAGGAAACACAGTTATGCAAAGAAGGTTTTTTTGTATCTTTATCGTCAAATATTTTTTAACAATGCTACTCTTACAAACTACTTATACAAATTTACCTATACAAACTGACATAGTATAAAATAAATACAGTGATTTGATAAATATATATTAATAATAAATGATATTAATTATTATGGATGATATGATGATCATACAGGGATACCACATCAATTTATATGTGTGAATTTGTATAAATAATTTGTACGAGTAGAAATACTCAATATTTTTATCTGATTGCTGCTGAGGAAGCACAAGCCAGAAAGCAAAATGTGCTTTTACTATGACTTGGTGTAACTAAACATACGATTCATGTGATTTTATATCTGAATTTAGGAGTTTCCTTGGGAGAGAGCTGGATTTTTCCTGACGATTTTGTGGTTCGTATTTTCAATGATAAATTTTCTTGCTTCTAAAATAATTAGTAGATTTTCCATATAAATTTTCTATTTTGAAGGAATAGATGCAGTTCTCGTGGGCACCACTCCTTAAAGACTTGTCGAGAATCAGCAAAAAAGTCTCTTAACAAATCGACAGGTTTGAAATGCTTTTTCTTGGACTTTTATATAAAGACTAGTAGGTGAAATGAAATTGAGTTAATATTATCCATTTTGCAAACCCACTTTAGCTTTAGAGATTAAGCGACAAGTTGCGGAGGGTAAGTATGAAGATGCGACACAACATGGATCTGAGTTTGAGATCAGTATTTTTCTACTACAGCAACACTGCGGTATCTATCTGTCTCTAACACAAACAAACTTCTATATGCACACTACCCACAAATATGCACACAAAGGCTTTTTGAAGTAATAGTATTGGAGTTAAAAGACGGGATATTTTTTTAAATAACCTCTTTGAGAGTTGGCTTTCTAAATGTGACCCCTATCTCAATTTTATATATATATATAACCCTTTTTTCATGTAAAAAGACATAAATATCCTTTTCAATTGAGTGTTTATAGCTTCTATTGTTTTCATCTTTTAATTTATCAATCGGTTGAAGATTTTTGAATCTCAGCTCCAGTGATGGCCACCCCTCCTTTGTGGAAGAAATTGATCCCTTTTTGAGGATCTCCCAGGACTGCCTCTATCATCCAAGCACCTTTAGTGCGTCTCTGCATCAAATTCGACTTCTCCACCGAAGCTTCACTGTCGTTGTCGTCAGCGCCTCTCGACTAGCTCCGAGCTACTTTTCCTTACCTCAACCCTAAAGTATCTCTTCCTCTCTTGCTCTTTGTAGAATTAGTTTAAAAGCTGAAACTAAAGCGTATTTGTTTCAGCTTCTTGCTTTTATCAAAATTGCATTCAAATAAGGGAAATGATAGTTTGATTTTCTTGGACGATATTTAGAATAGTCTAAATATTGATCTATGTATCAGTTTATTGATTTGACATTAAGGGTTGGGTTAGGTTGGACGGTGAGGAAACTAGGGGAAAGAAATTGAGAACTTGTGTGATTTTTTGTATTTTTTTAACAAAAAAGTTTAAAGTTCTTCCATTTGTTTGCATGTGTTTTTGTAATCTGATGTGTTATGGGTTGCTTTGAAAATTGGTAATTTGATAACCCAGAAGTTGTATCTTGACTGATTCATTGTAAGCTTGATTTGAAGTTTATATAGTGGGGAAAAAGTTCTATAGTCAATCTTTGTGATATGAATTTTTATTGGTATTACCTTGCAACTTCTGGAGAAAGCTGTTGAGGAATGTAACAATGATATAGACTCTGCAACTGAGAAATCAAATGAGTTTTGTCTAGGATCAGTTGTTGAAAACTTTAGCTTTGTTGAAGAAATGTGTGCAAATGCTAATGAAGTTATGATGTTGCATTGTATTTATACCCCATTGAGGTGCATATGTGTCCATGTTAATTAATTAATTCCTTATTCATATCTATTAACTAGTTCATAATCTAGTACGTTTCTTCACATTTGACTGATATATGTTCAATTAATAATTAGATTAGCTTCAATGTTATGCATGTTTGAATTGAATTCTTGTTTACTTGGTGCAGACAGTAGTATATGGACCCTTAAGATGATGTATACTGCTAAGTGTAATATGTTGTCACAATATTATTATTGCTACTTTGTCTATCTAATGAGGTTAGTTCTGTATCCTTTGATTTCACATCGAACAGATTTGAATGTTTCGTTTGATTGTGCAGATAAATTATTTTCTTTCTTTTTTGTTCAATTGCTACATTAGAATGATTGTTTCTATAAATGTTGCTCCATTCAACAGTTAATTGACTCCAAACAAGCTTTCAGTGGATGGTGCAAAATTGGTGGACTCATTTATGACATAAATGATGGGTGTTATTAATATGGATGATGCTAAAGCCGTTGCCTCAAGAGTGTTGCAGATTTTAGAGAAATCCATCATGGCACGTACTGCTGATGAGGCAGATTTTAGAGAAATCCTCAAAAAGAAGACACTGGATAGAGAGATAGCCTACCTTAATTGATTTGCATCACCTGAACTGTAATGTCAAAACGATTTCACATTATGTGGGCCAAAGGTCATGCTGTTGCTTATGAAAATTGTTTGTCTTTCATGTGTTTCAGTTGGATGACCATTTGGTGACAGTCTTCAAATTCTGTAACTCGAGCAAACATACAAAATATCAATCAATTTCTAGTTTGTTATGAAGGATTAAAAGTTCAAATTGTCTTTGTTTGTGTTATTTGATCGTGTTGTGATTGCATTCTCTCATTAATTAGGTACCAAAATTTGTTTAATGTGATATAGTCATGAGTCATTAGATGTATTGACTCATTTTATGACAAACTGTGTATGACTTTTGAAACCAGGACAAAATGTATTGTCTTAGATGTTCATGGTGCAAACTTTCTTTATTCCTAAACTTTGCATAACATTGTTGTGTAGCAAGCACAATTTTGTCTTGCAAAATTCCTAAGACCTAAAATTTACACAACATAGTCGTGCTCACTATTTTTTGCACAACGGGTTAGCACGAACAATTCGCGCAAAAAAGTGAATTCTGGAATTTTACATGACTGAATCGTATTTCCACGATTTCCAAAATAGACATCATAGTTATGGATGATAAAATTTATAATTATCTATAATATCAATAGAAAAGGACAACTAAAACAAGATAACTCAAAGAATCGATAAATTAAATTCAGAAATTTGGCACGACCAAGTCGTGCAATGAAATAAAATCGGTTCTGTTGTCGTGCTTATAGCACGATGTAGTCATGCAGTGAATAAAATCAACTACAAAACCACTAAGTGTTGCATAACCCAGTCATGCACTTGCTCGTGCACAAATCACAAATAAAAATTTGGCACGACCTAATCGTGCTAATTAGCACGACTAGGTTGTGCAGTTAGAATGAAAATGGTTTTGTTGCACGACCTAATCGTGCCTAAAATATTATAAGAAGTTGAAGGATGATGTGTTTAAATTTCTCCAACACTCACACCCCAAAACGGCAAATTGAAAATTTCTCATGAAAGGAATGTCAAGCCAGTGAGTGAAGGTTAAAATCCAAGAAGTTGATTGTTGAGTTAACATCGAAAAAGCGAAGGTATTCATAGTGTTGATGACAATTATTATGTAAAGTTAGGTTTATTATGTGAAGCGACCCAGTCGTGCAACAACACAGATTTTCTTTTGAATTTTATGTTGTTCCACGACTGGGTCGTGCAATAAAATAGATTCTGTTTAGTTGCACGACTTGGTCGTGCTACCAGCACGACCTAGTCGTGCAACAACACAGATTCTGTTTTCAATTCTGTTTTGATTGCACGACTGGGTTGTGCTGATTACACGACTGGGTCGTGCAATAAAACAGATTCTGTTTAGTTGCACGACTGGGTCATGCTACCAGCATGACCCAGTCATGCAATAACACAGATTTTCTTTTGAATTTTATGTTGTTCCACGACTTGGTCGTGCTGATTGCACGACTGGGTCATGCAATAAAACATATTCTGTTTAACAGATTCTGTTTTCAATTTTGTTTTGTTGCACGACCCGATCGTGCTGTTGTGGAATAGAGTTTAATGGGTTTGTTGCACGACCCCGTCGTGCTGATTGCAATAGATTGAATTCGGGTTTGTTGCACGACCTGATTACATCGAAAACTTGGCACGACCAGATCGTGCACAAGGTGAAAGTGGCATTTTTGCACCACCACGAGCGAAGTAGCATATTTAAAAACAGTCGTGCAAATAGGAGTATAACGGCCTAAAATATTATAAGAAGTTAAAGGACGATGTGTTTACAGTTGTTACATATACACCTTTAAACCATGGATGAGATTGGCATATAATTACCAAAATGCTTTAACTATTTGAAAAGTGATACATGGATACAACGACAATAATATCATCAAAGGTATGATTCTGTAATTACTCATTCCATTGAATCAAATACATATATCCGAAAAAGGATTACAAAGTTTGAGAAGAATGTCATGGTTTCTAAAATGTAGAATTTCAACATGGTTTTGCAACTCATTTCCACGATCTCATATCAAACATAGCTGCCGCCAACTCCTTCCTATAGTTTTGAGCATGGTCTGGATGACGTATAACTTCTATAGACCCACCAATAATCAGGCAATAAAGATGCATTATAACAAAAACTCCACAATCTCCACTATATGAAAAAAGAACATAATGGTTAGTTGCAACTTCAAGAGAGGATATTACGATAATAGAGTGAGGCTTCTCAGTTGGTGGCCGAACCCATGGCAACCACCAACACCTGGTTTTATCTTCGGCTTCCTTGGTCCATTTCTATCACATGTGATGTATCACAAACCCCATGTTGTTGATTATACATATAGTTGAAAGCAGCATAAACACCAAATGTTGTGATCATACACATAAGATATTAATTTTGGGCAACCATATACGTTTGAAGTAACCAAATGACTGATATCATAACCCACAATTTTGAAAGGAAATTGTAAGACAGAAAAGGCACGTATATTGTGGCCAAACCAGTCATTACTTCTTACTGAGACAAGTTATAATTTACTAATGCAAGCAACAACATGCGATCTACAAAAATAAATTTGAAGCCTACTTATTAAGAATGTGACAAGTTTTTTATAGAATTAACATTTTCTGCTTTACTTATAGATGGAACTCCATAAGTCTCAAAAAGAAGATCTACCGTTTTACTACGAGAATGAACTGGGTTCCATACACATTCTGTGATTAGGACAGGATGATCAATCTAGTTTGCTCTCAAATAAAAGGTGAATCAAGAAAAGGTCAGGTGAACAGATAAATCAAGCTGAAGTCTTCGATATACCAAAAAAAATATGCTAGCTTGAAAAAACAGGGCTAGTGATAAACATAACATATAAACCAACAATATGAAACTGTATATCATGCACTTCAATAGTCATAGTAGAAATTTCAGAATTAAGAAATATCAGCACGACCCAGTCGTGCAAAAAAAGAAAACAAAAATATCGGTCATTTTTTTTTTTTGCATGATCCAGTCGTGCAATAAAACAGAATACAAAACACGTTCTTTTTTTCGCACGAGCTGGTCGTGCAAGAAAAGAATGTGTTTTTTGGCACGATCACTGCGTCGTGCTGTCGTGCAAAAAAGCAGAATACAAATTTATACATCATTTTGTTGCACGGCTGGGTCGTGATGTTATAACATCTGTTTTGCTCCTATTTTAGATGTTACTCTTGTCCATTTCTGGTGATATTATATATAATTACAATGTAAGAAAAATAAAACCACTAACATGTCCAACAAAACGATTACAACACACACAACCATTGCTTCAAGTAATGCTTTTAAATAAGCAGTTGGTACATATGATTTTTATCATATTCATTATGTGGTTAGTCCTTGACCTTGAGCATCATATTCGATAGTTTTACACCATTCAACTACTCTTTTTTTTTTTAATTTAGTCCTAATACGTAGTTCCAACATTATGATTTTGGAATCAAATACATGTGAAAAAGCTGGCAAGAACAACATCCATGGGTTTAACACATATAAGTTTGAGTTTCACTAGGTTGGGTGCACATATAGCTAGAGAAGGTGGCACGTTAGACATTGTCCATAGACAGGTTTTAAGGTGAAAGAGATGAATCTTTGGCTCTTTTAAGTCCTCTAACTCCTACTAAACGAAGAACTTACAAACAAAGGAAATAGACATTATCCTTGTTCAGATAAATGACCAAACAGAGGCCTGGCCTAGTTGGATATCCGACTATGCACTTTAGTTCATAATTAATCATGATACCCAAAGCTGTAATGAGGTGTACATAAAGCTAAAGATAGGTTGTCTCTTTCTTTTCCTCTTCCATTTAGTGGTTACTACATACAATCTTCTTCTAGGTGCCAAGAACTACACAAATACACAAGTTGAAGTTTGTTGCATTTCTACAAACAACTAATCTTTGAGTTTTTGTAATTAAAACGCAAAGTTTCCTAACTAGACAAGTTTCAGCAGGATACCTTAGTCCAATCCGTAGAACTTACATATACATTTTTCATTTAAACAATTATTACATAAAAAGATTTTAAATCCATAGGCACTCAGGATTCTTCCCTTTCAATACGTATATATTTACTGGAACAATCAACCTCTTACATAGGTAAAAAGCATATGGAAGCTACCCCAGTATGCTCATAGATGATTGACAACTAATTCATGCAAAACATCAAACATATTGCATTCAATTGCATTGCTAAAACGCAGTTCTAAAAGCCAAAACGATAAGAACAAAACAATTTCAAAATTGAGGAAACAACAATTAGGGAACTCACAGCAGGAAAAACTTCAAAATTCAAAAAGATTGAACCCAAAATCCGAAACAGAGAAAAACCTCAAGTCTCCGCACACCCTTGGCAACCAATCCTTAACAAATCTGACATCCACCAAGTATAGATCATCGAAATTCGGCCTCCACATCGTCTTACCTGATTCCACACAGCAGCTTGTGGACACCAATCGAAACAAACTTGATGCTCCATAACTGTTGCACTCAGAACCCGTTTATTGAACATGGCAGAGGCAAGTAGTGAAGAGAAGGCAGAGGTTAGAGGCAAACTGACATTCAAAATCGAGAAGCAGATGATATGAAAAGTAAAGAAGTCGCATCAAAATAGAAGAGCAACGGTGGTGAGGAGCGAAGAGGTGATGCCAGACATGAGAAGCTGCAAAGGTGAGAAGAAGCAAGCAGTGAATTTTGTTTGATTTCTAATTTTGGTATTTTCATAATTTTTAAGGTTATATAAGTACTTTTACTTGATAAGAAGGGTTAGAAATAGTTAAATTAAAAAAGGGGGTTAGATACGGGAAGTGAACACTGGAAGGGGTTACGCGGCGAAAATTGGCCTTAAAAGACTTCTATAACTTCTTACTTGCTAAGGGGAATGACCTCTTTTGTTAGAGGAAAAAGCGCATCCAAGGAATCCGAAGGAAATGGAACAGATAGCTATTCGAGATACCTTAGCTTAGCACCAAGAAATATTCAACAACTGATGCTGCAGGGGAGCTTTTTGACCTTGATAGCTTAATGAATGGGCCTATCAGAAAGAAGTGAAGATTATTCCCTGGAATGTGACGTAAGTAGCCTGGACTAAATAGCACCACTGCCCTTGATTGTGCTTAAATGATTATATAACTTGTTAGTCACTATTCTTCAGATGGGGTCCCGGGGAGGACAAGTTTATTTAGTTTTTCCAGTCCTGACAGGTGACTTTATGAAACCAAGAATAAAAGAGGTAAGGTACTAATAAATATATTTTGGTGTAGATTCTATAACTCAAATAATTTCTCCAGATTCAATTTGTGCATAGTTATAGCACATTCAACTGTATCTTAGACAGTGTTTTAACAGGTTGATGAGCTCCTAGCAAAGGGCATTGATGTTACAATATAAAATGGACCAAGAAGAGTTTTCAAAACATATTGATGTTGCGGTCACTCTTGATTTACTATGTACAATACACTCTCTCTCTCTCTGATTGCAGGTGGACCGAGCAAGGGCATGTTAAGCCAGCCTGGTTTTTATACACATCTTTCTTGTAATCTAACTAATATGACATTATTTCAACTTGATCTAGTTTGACTTAAATTTCTAAGTCACATTTTGATTTCATTGTATCTTACCTTAATTTCATTTTCATATTGCTAGGCCGATTGAGTAATATTATTTTATTTATGTTCTTTCCAATGTATACACTACATGATTTTTGACTGACTTATCTCTGACAATTTCTCAAACTAATACAAACAAAACCATTTTGTAATCTGCTCATTATCATCGTCATTTCTCCAACTGGTTCCTTGAAATTGTCATCTGCATTTGTTTATTTCTAATAAAAAAATGGTGAAGTTTCGTATGCCACATTGCGTTCATTTTATGTATATAAACTCTTCCAAGCTTTTTCATTTGATCACTAAGCTGGAGTGGCAATGGAGAAACACTCGGTGCTCTTACTCCTTTTAGTCTCTTCTAGTTTGCTCCATGGATGTCTTGCCCTATCTGGAGGAACCGATGATGGGTCTGAAAAATGGGGATACGTCGAAGTTCGACCAAGTATGACAATATTTTCCATTACTTTCTGCAATGGTTTATGTTCTTGGTGCTGCTATACTTATTGTTAATACTTCAATGATTACATTTTCAAATGCAGAAGCATACCTGTTCTGGTGGCTTTATAAGAGTCCATACAGAGTTGAAGATCCATCCAACCCATGGCCAATAGTATTGTGGCTCCAAGGAGGCCCTGTGAGTAAACATTTGTAGATATTGAAGCATTTAGAATCACATTGTAATTACTAATTACTGATTCTGATATCTAAATTCAGGGTGGCTCTGGTGTTGGGTTTGGAAATTTCATGGAATTAGGACCATTGAATGGCAATTTGCAGCCCCGGAATTCTACATGGCTGAAGAAAGCAGATCTCTTATTTGTGGTGAATTTTAGGTGTTTATTTTATGATTGGAAAACAATTTTTAAGATATAACAGACAATCTAAAATTTGAGCTTTTGTTGATTGACTAAAACCAAGTTGAGTTAAAAACTCTCTATTTAATGTTCAGGATAGTCCAGTAGGAACAGGTTTTAGCTATGTGGAGGATGAGAACTTGGTCGTTAAAACTGATGAAGAGTCAGCCACTGACTTAACAACCTTGCTAAAGGAGCTTTTCAATGGAAATGAGACCCTCCAGAAAAGTCCTTTCTACGTATTTGCAGAGTCATATGGAGGAAAATATGCAGTTACTCTAGGGGTATCAGCTTTAAGAGCCATTGAAGCTGGAGAACTTAAGCTTCAGTTTAAAGGTAACATTACAATGCCACAAAAATTATTTTACTCCTTTAATTAGTCATTTTCAATGTAAAAAGTGTTTATTTGTTATCTCACTTTAACTTTGTGATTGAACTACAAAAATTAATAGAATTTGATTGCTGGACATTTGTGTTCTGAATGTAGGAGTTGCTTTGGGAGATAGCTGGATTTCCCCAGAAGATTTTTCGGTGCATGTTCTTTATTGTTTTGGCATCTAACTTTTGATTAGATTTTGGGGTTATTCTATTGCTTACATCCAAGGACTAATGCTGCAGTTTCAATATGCACCACTCCTCCAAGACCTCTCAAGAATGAGCAAGAAGGGCTTGAACGAATCGACCAGGTTTGGTTTAATGTTTCCTCTTCTAAATTAATGTGAAACAAAAAAAAAAGGCGAGACCAATTAAGTTAATTTGATCCATTCTACAAGAACAGTTTAGCTCTAAAGATCAAGCAGGAGCTTGAGGAAGGCAAATATTTGAATGCAACATATACCTGGTTTGATCTGAACGATGTTATTGCCAACTACAGTAACGATGTGGTTAATTTCTATCTCACACAAACCAATTCACTTATTTGACAATCTCATACATAATCTCACAAGGGTTATAATTATAATTGAGACTTGCAGAACATGTACAACTTCTTGTACGATGATTCTCAAGACCCCATTATTGCAAAGACATCGGAGGAATCCAAGGGACTTGGAATAGATGGGCACTCCAGGTATCTTATCAATAAGAAATTTTCAACTGCTGATGCTTCAGAGAAGCCTGTTGACCTTTATGCCCTGATGAATGGGCCTATCAGAGAGAAGCTAAAGATTATTCCTAAGAATGTAACGTAAGTTCCTGCTTGTGGGAACAATTTTTATCACCATGTTCATTAGTTATGCTTAAATGGCTCTAAAGTTGGCAATTGCTCACTGTCTTGTAGATGGGGAGGACAAAGTGGGTTGGTTTATGAAGGCCTGCTTGGTGATCTTATGAAACCAAGAATCGAAGAGGTAATAATGGAAGTATTTTTTTTCTCTAGTTTCTGTAAACAAAAATATTGTAGAAGAGTTCAATTTGGCAGTGATTTAACAGGTGGACGAGCTTCTAGCTAAGGGCATTAATGTGACAGTATACAATGGACAGGTTAGAGTTTTAGCAACATGAAATTCTTTGATTGGATTATTTTATGTTCTTTACGCCACCTTCTACTGAAATGCTTTGATTGATGTTTATTGTGACAGCTTGATATCATATGCTCAACCAAAGGAGCAGAAGCCTGGGTTCAGAACCTCAAGTACTACTCTTAATTTCCATTTAGCTGTAAAATTGTGTTTTCATTTCAGTTAGTTTCGTTTTTCTGAAATCAATTCCACTTTTCAGGTGGGATGGCTTGGAACAATTTTTGAGCTTGGACCGAACTCCTTTATACTGTGGAGGTGATGCCACCAAGGGGTTTTTTAGCTCATACAAAAATTTCTCTTTCTACTGGATTCTTGGATCTGGTCACTTTGTAAGTTCTCCATCCATCAACACCTTTGTAATTCTCTAATTTCAAATTCTTTTTTTTTTTTTTTGCGTTTATTAACAGAATTGTAATTTCCTTCAGGTTCCAGCAGAGCAGCCCTGTGTTTCTCTAGAGATGGTGGGAAGAGTTACTCTGTCACCAAACTTGTCTTTAGCATGATAAAAGTGAGAATTAAATTACTAGAGACTTGGCTGAGCAAAGTTGAATAACTTTAAAGTTTTTAAAGCAATTCAAGTAAATATCTAAATAATCTATAGATTTTGTTGTTCATCTCAAAAGATGTATCAGTCGGTGTATGTGGAGAAAGGGAATTGAATTAGTACTCTGTAACCGTATGAGAATTTAAGAAAGCTTTGTTACATTTTATGATTTTGTCTCGGGTTTCATGTAAGTAAAATAGAGTTGGTGTGGCATGAAAAGGGGTAATTGAAAAATGTTCTGAATTAGGGGGTTCCTTTGATAAATGACTATATTCTAGAAAATTTATATATTATGACTCTGTCCGACGGGTTTGTCAGATAGCGTCCAACAATGTCAAACGGTGTCTGACAGGTGCATCGAATAGTGTCCAATAATATTCTACAAGTATCTGATAATGTTTAATGGTGTCCGATACTGAACAAATGATCGTAAAATGTAAATTTTTAAAGATAGAATTATTTTTATAATCCACACTTAAATTAAAAGTATTTTTTGAATTATTTCACGTAAAAATAAAGTAAATCCTTTTTCTCACAACAACAATAGATTATTTTCATTATAATTGGTTATTTTCATAGCATAATAATCCTAAACTAATGGACTTATTCCTAAAATACCTAAATCTTTTGAAACCGAGGTCATTGCTCAAAATATCCCTAATTTGGATCATTCAGATTCAGCGAAAAATATTTTGTTGTGTTTCCATTGGGACATATGTTTTGCAACTAATTTTTAATATATCTATTAGTGTTACGATTCTGGATATGGAAAAGTCGGACAATCAATTTGTGTGCATATCACAAAAACTAAACTGACCAAACCAAACCAAACCAAGGGTTAAACAACTAATATAATTGGATCAATTTGAATAATATTTTAGTCAAGTCCAAAAGATCTTTTTGTTAGATTTGTGCTTGGTCAAAAAGAAATCATTCACTTTGATTGTCATTCTTCGCATCAAAAGGAAAGATAAAAATATAGAAGAGAACGTCCTTGCTAAAAGTCTTCTCCAATATGTTTATTTCTTTAGATTAAATATATTTTAAATATCGTTAAAAAATTGATGCATGGTTGACGCCATGGTTAAGTAGAGCGCTGGAAATTTGAAGAGTTCAGAGCGCCTCAAATAGAAGCTCCTTGCATCTTCTTTGCCCCTTCCAAAACGATATTGACACGCATGTCAAAACCAATCAACAGCTGCCACCCATCCTTCTGTTTGCATCAATAACGTCATGTACCTTCCAACAGTTTGAAATTTCTCCCCTTTGTTTTTATATTTTAAGCCGTTGTTTTCAAAATTGAGTAAGAAGATACTATTGATTTTAAATTTTTTTAAATTTTAAAAATGATATGTGATTAATATTAATTTAAATATATTGGTAAATATATATTTTAAAAAAACAATTTTTTAAAAATGATGACAAGCACACCCTAAGTTTTTTTTGAATTTTTTTAAATTAATCTCCCTACCCTTTTTTAATGAGTAATAAATTGGCCTTTAAAAATGCCCTATCATATTGACAAATTTAATTACCTATAAAATCACTTGTATACTGTTACCAATTATACTTATTACAAAAATTAAATTCACTTATCCCATCATTACATGTCACATCAATTTATATGATAAATTTGTAAAAAAAAAAACTTATAAAAGTAGAATTATTGAAATTAAAATTAACACTTTATTTAGTTACTAATTGGTGGGCAATGTCCATGTACCGCACCAAATTTGTTAAGTATACACACCTTATAATTTACTAAGAAAGATTATCATCCTAAGTTAAACCCAAATTCTTATTAACAATAAAAAAATCAATAAGAAAAATATTTTCTAAAAGATTTAAAAATTTCATTAAAAAAATTGGTGTGAAAAAAATATTTCGATAATAGTTAACTTGTTTACTCTTTTTTTTTTCAATCAGGATAATTAAAAAATGACCACAATTGCAAAAAATTCTTAAAAATGACCACACACTAAAAAAAAATAAATAAATAAATGTCACGATTACCATCCCACAAATAGACACTTTTTTGGGTTCAAAGTTTTCAATTTTTATTACTTTCAGCATAAAAATATGTGATCTACCAGGTCTATCACATTATTATCATAGTATCTAAATTTTTTTAGAAATTAAAAAAAAGATTAAAATTAGGATATATGTTAAAAACTAACTCAAACATTGAAAATTTAGACATTCTGATCACATTTAATAGTCCGATAGTCCAATATATATATTCATTATCAAAAAAACCTATTTCTAATCGAGCATTAAAGCATGTAAATTAGTTTTCAAATGAATCCCTTAATTTTGATCCTTCTTCTTCAATTCTTTCGAAATTTTTTAGCACATTTTCACTTTCAAAATCTTCCCTTTAGTTTTAGTTTTTTTTTTTTTTTTTGTCTTTTCCCCCGAATTTCCCTTTCCAATTTGCCCTTCCCCTTTCAGAACAAAACTACAGAATTAATGACAGCCAGGGATATTAATGGACAAGACAAAACAGAAGGGGTGTTTGTGATAATATCCTTTATTAGAAGACGACTAAGAAATCGTCCTGAGCTCGCGGGCTCACACGCCCAAATACAATCGAAGGCATATCAAAACCATAGCACACTTTCTTCTTCTTCTGTTACAAAATTAAAAATTAAAAATTAGAAATTAAAAAAACCAAAAAGTCGAGAGAGAGTCGCCCAATTTGCGATCCAATCCTCCGCGTTATCACTTCCTTACAATTCTAGGGTTTCTGCGATTCGCGTGATCAAATAATCCGCCAATCCCGGTCGCCGTCGAGCTATGTTCAAGTTCTGGTACTGCCTCTTTAATTTCCATTCAATTTCCTCCTTGTATTAGGTTTTTTAATTGTCTCTTCGTTGCTGCGTTGTTCAATTTCGAAATTTGAATTGCTTTAGGAACATTTCCCTTGTTCTTATTGTATACGCTGCGTTTTGTGTTGCTTTGACATTGAGAGAAGCCTTTGGATATTGGTTTTGATTGCTATTGTTATTATTGGATGTTTCGGCTAGTAACAAGAGTATTTGGGACTTGTTTTTGAGCCGACATGTGGCAGCACTGGCTTTGCCCGACAGGTTCGTGTATTGATAGTTGAAGTTCATATGATATTTAGGCTTAAGAAAATCTGGTTTTGCAGATATTTCTGTTTTTTGCATTTTTAACTTACTTTGGGAATGTCCTTTGGGGGATACTATTTATCAAGGATGAATCTGATTCATGTGTTTGTTTCATCTGCTTCCATGTCTTTTGTATCACTTGTATATTGGTTTGGGCTGAACATCTCTGCCTACAGGGGTTCACAGGAGCAACAAGCTCAGCCACAGCCAGGTCCACAAGATGTTGCTTCCCAGTCCTGGTACCCTCCCTCTGTAGTTTCCCCAAATACATCCCGTCCTTCAACGTCTTCTCTCAGCTCCTCTGGCAGTTTCAATTCACCAAGGCCTGCTGAAAGGCCACAGTCCCCATCGCATGTTTCACCAGCTGAAGCTGCAGGCATCATTGCCCTTTTGAGAGACAAAAGGTGAGGAACTTGCTTTTTTCTTTAACTCCATGGTCTTTTTATACCATTCTTCCTATGGGTTTTCACTTTGAGAAAAATGTTTTCCTTTGATACGTATAGATGTATCATCCCTATAATTGTCACGAAAGAAGTAGATCTTTTAGGAATAGAAGAGACTGAAAGACAGGAATTAGAAGGTTAATTCAAGAGAACCAATCTTCAGGTTAAAGACTCACAAATAACAATTAACTTCCTATACATTTCTATTCTAATGAAACTAGTTAAATACAAATTCTAGTACAATTGCTTTAGCTTTGATATCCGCATACAATCGTAATAAACTACGAACTGAATACATAAAATAACAAAAATTTTATTAAATAAAGGTAATTGCAAGTGTGATGCATTGGACTCCTAATTTACAGTTATAGAAAATAAGTACTTATCAATGCCCCTCCCTTGAAACTACCCTTGTTTGCAAGGATGATGCTTTGATGGTTGGCGAATCATTTCTTCAACACAGCTTTGGCCTTGTCCACCTCCTCCTTCATCTTCACCTTCCATCATGAGTAATTGAGCTATCATGAATACTTGAGGGGTTTGACATTTATGACTAGGACCAAACTTATCATTGCAACAATAACAGTCCTCGATCCATTCGATTTTTGTTTCATTGGGAGTTAAACGTTTGAAAGTTGATAGAACCTGTGGCCTTGAATTTGCTAAGCAATCGGCCTTCGTCCAGTGGTGGTGGATAGAGAGTGTGGCTTTTGAATCTTCACCTCCAAATGAATTTATCTTTAAAACTTCCTATAAAACATCCTACTAAATTTGTTCTGGTAAGTCCTCCGCCAACTGAGATAGTTGATTCTTTAAAACTCCTATTGATAAGCCAATATCGTGGAATTCTACCTAAGAGAGGATAAAGTTTCTGATGAATCATCAAATTCAATGGGACCAAATCATTTAAGGAGAGCTTGAAAGAATTCTACTCAAGTTACCAGTCCCTTTATTTTTGTTAACCATTGATACCATTATATGACTTGTCCTTCAAGGTGAAATGAGGCAAGTTATACTTGATTTTCTACCAAAATATTTTGGTAGTCAAAGTACTGTTGAGCCTTATAAATCCAATCATTTGGATTTTCAATGTTAAATTTTGGAAAACTTAACTTCAAAGAGCGATCGGGAGTTTGATTTGTTGTTTTGACAAAGGACTCAAATGGCTCAACAAAACGTGAATGATCTTGGGAATTGTTCCTTTACCAAAACTTGTATTAAATTGAGCTTATTGATTACTCGATTGCTCATCTTTAGCATCTAACTTCAGAAGCTTCTAAAAGACCTCCTGAATGAAAGCATCTTGCTTCTCAAATTGTTTATCTTTCTTTTGCCATGTAGCATCAGCCATAATTAGAAACTTAGCTCTAATACCAAATGTTATTGACGGGGAACCCGTACAAAACAAACTAAACTAAAAAATTCACACTCACACACGATCAATCAACACTCACACACACAATCAAACTGAATACTTCTTTGATATTTCAAAATAATGTCTGAATAATAATTGTCTAACAAACCTTATATTTATACTAATCAAGACATATTGGAAAATAGGAAAGTCAAAATCCTATTTAAGTCAAAATCCCTAAACTAACAATTTAGGTTTGAATCAAATTAGGAAAAGTCAAGATCCCTAATTTGAGTCAAAATCCCTAAACTGATAATTTCCCAAATTAAATAAAACCCTAATTAAATAACTATTAAAAGACTATATTAACCCTCATAACAAAATAAGCCATGCTACATCAATTCCCCCCGACTTAAAAAGACTCGTCTCCGGACGAGTGGGATTGCAAATAAAAATCCAAAGCGTGGGAGTTGATGCGACGGAGCTCATCCTCAGGAAGCCAAGTATCATCGTCAGCTGGTCGTCCCTTCCAACGAACAAGGAAACGACGAAAACCACCAGTAGCAGAAGTAACAAAATGGTCGTCCAAAATTCGTTCAACCTCATCATCCGGTGGAGGATCAAATGGAGGCAAACGAGGTACGACAACAGGAGGAGAACCTGCAGAAACATCAAAAATAGCTGGAGGCTCGAAATGTCCTCGGTAAGGAAACAAGTCTGCCACATTAAAAATTGGATTGATACTCCAATCAGAAGGCAAATCAAGTAAATAAGCATTAGAACCAAGCCTACGATTAACTTTAAATGGGCCATGGGCACGGGCTTGTAATTTCTTGTTAGCTTGTTTAGGAAAGCGAGAAGGATCAAGGCGAATCATGACATAATCACCTTCCTTAAAAACCTTTTCTCTACGATGCAGATTAGCAGCAGACCTATATTTATCATTGCTCAAGGAAATCTTTTGTCTAACCTCAGCATGTAAATCACGCATATGTGTGGCAAAATCAGTAGCAAAATTTGATGAAGGGTAGTGAGAAGGTAAGCGAAAAAGGTCAATGGGTCGGCGGGGTGCAATACCATAAACAATCATGAATGGACTTTTACCGGTTGACCTATGAACAGCATTGTTATAAGCAAACTCAGCCATAGGTAACACTAAATCCCAATTACCTAACTTCTCGTCTACCACACAACGAAGCAAGTTCCCTAAGCTACGATTAACCACTTCAGTTTGGCCGTCTGTTTGAGGATGATAAGCTGAAGAGAACTTAAGAGAGGTACCAAACAGCTTCCAAAGTGTCTTCCAAAAGTAGCTAACAAACTTAACATCTCTATCAGACACAATAGACACAGGCAATCCATGGAGACGAACAATCTCCCTAAAGAATAGTTGAGCTATATGTGAAGCATCACTAGTCCTAGAACAAGGGATAAAATGAGCCATTTTAGAAAACCTATCAACCACAACAAAAATAGAATCATGCTTCCTCGCGGTTTTAGGTAGTCCTAAAAGGAAATCCATACTAACATCTCTCCAAGGAAGGTAAGGAACAGGGAGGGAGTGTATAACCCTTGATTAAGTTTTCTAGCCTTAGCTAGTTGACAAGTACGACACTGAGATACAATCCTAGCAACATCCCTCTTTAATGATGGCCAATAAAACCTATCCTCAACTAAGGCTATGGTTTTATCTCTTCCTAAGTGACCAGCTAATCCTCCAGCATGCATTTCCCAAACTAGAAAATCTCTCATAGAAGTACGAGGAATGCATAAACGAGAACCCTTAAAAAGGTAACCATCACGAATGATAAAATCTACGTGATCCCTACGGTTATTATCTAAGAGTTCTTTATAAATGATGCCAAAATCAAGACAAGAGGGATACTCAGACTTCATCCTATCAAATCCTACAATTTCAACTTGCATGGTTTAAAGGGTATACATGACTCTACTAAGGGCATCAGCTATCTTATTATCCTCTCCTGGCTTGTGTCTAAGAACAAACGTGAACATTTGAAGAAACTCAGACCACTTGACATGTCTCTCATTTAATCGCTTTTGGGATTGAAGATATTTCAACGCCTGGTGGTCAGAGTAAAGGACAAATTCATTAGGCAAAAGATAATACTGCCAATGTTGTAGAGATCTAACAATAGCATAGAACTCTTTATCATAGGTAGAATATCTTTGTTTAGCCTCATTGAGTTTCTCACTAAAGAAAGCAATAGGGTGACCCTCTTGACTCAAGACTCCTCCTATACCTACTCCTGAGGCATCACAAGCTACTTCAAAGACTTTAGAAAAATCTGGATGTCTAAGAACAGGGGCTTGAGTCATACGTTGCTTAACAAGCTCAAATGCTCTAGTGGCTGCAGGGGTCCATTGAAATTCACCCTTTCGCATGCAATCAGTGATGGGTGCCATAATGGTGCTAAACTCTCTAATGAATCTCCTATAGAAAGAAGCTAATCCATGGAAACTACGAATTTCAGACAAAGTCCTAGGCGTAGGCCACGATGTAATAGCTTTTACCTTAATAGGATCAGCTTTTATACCCTCTGAAGAAACTATGAATCCTAAGAAAATGACTTGAGACTGCATAAAAGAACATTTCTTAAGATTGATGTACATCTTCTCATTCCTAAGGGTACTGAATACTTTCTTAAGATGTTCTAAATGATCTTCCTCACTCTTACTATATATGAGAATATCATCAAAATAAACTACAAGGAACTTCCCTATAAAGGGTCGTAACATATGTGTCATGATTCTCATAAAAGTACTAGGAGCATTAGACAACCCAAAAGGCATAACTAACCACTCATACAATCCGTCAGGGGATTTAAAAGCAGTTTTCCACTCATCACCTGGTCTAATCCTAATCTGGTGATAACCACTCCTTAAGTCTATCTTAGAGAACCAACTAGAACCAGCTAACTCATCTAACATATCCTCAAGTCTAGGTATGGGAAACCTATACTTAATAGTTATTTTGTTGATGGCCCTACTATCAACACACATTCTCCAAGATCCATCTTTCTTAGGGGTGAGTAACACTGGAACTGCACAAGGACTAAGACTATGACGAATGAGACCTTTTTCTAACAAACCATCTATTTGTCTATTTAACTCAGCTCTCTCAGTGGGGTTCATCCTATAATGTGGAAGGTTAGGAAGTTGTGAACCTGGAACTAAGTCAATGGCATGTTGAATATCCCTCATAGGTGGTAGCTCATTTGGTAAGTCCTCAGGGGCTACATCACTAAACTCTTCTAAAAGCTTACCTATCTTAGGGGAAAAGTCTAAACTAGACTCCGGTGATTGCTCTTTTAGAACCAAAGTGTACACAACACCAGTCTCTTGGGTTTCTTTCATAAAATGAGTTGGACTCAAAATATTCAAGTTGTGTTTCTTAGGCTCTGAGATATTGGATCTAGATTTTGGAGTTGGTTTATCCTTTTGGACCCTAGTTGAAACCTTAAAATTGTCATTAGGTTTGGCTGGTTTCAAGGTAATAAGTTTACCACAATGATTAAAAACATAGGTATTTTCTTTCCCATAGTTTATAACATCATGGTCATAAAGCCATGGTCTACCTAGGAGGACATGAGCTACATCCATGGGTAACACGTCACAATAGATGTTTTCCTTGTAGGAACACAACTTGAGAGGAACTAGACATCTATGGGTAATAGGTAGGGTTGTTTTATTAACCCAAGCTACCTGAAAAGGATTAGGGTGAGGCTCTAGAGTGAGGTTAAACCTATCAATTGCAGCCTTAGAGATGACATTTAAGGTACTACCTCCATCTATCACTAGTTTGCATAACTGATTCTTAAGGGGAACTAAGGTATGGAAAATACTAGTTCTCTTCCAAGAATCAGAAGCTACTGGAGTAGACAAGATGCAACGCATGACTGTCAATTGCTCATTAAACTCCTCTTCCTGGTTGTCTCCTAATCCTAAATCTTCACTCTCCTCTAATGGTTCTAAGACCTCTCCTTCAGGATCCTCATGTAGTGATTCACTAGGGTCATATCCTATGGTCATAGTACGACTAGGACAACGAGCAGCAATATGACCTCTACCTTGACAATTGTGACACACAATTGGGGAACTAAAGGATTGGTTTGAAGCACTCATTGATCTTTCCCTATTCGAATTGAAACGAGGATTAGGATGGGATGCACTAGATGTGGGGTAACTAGGAGTTGGCGAACTAGAAGTTCTAGGAGTAGAGGATTGTTGATTAAAGTTATTCCTATTAAAAGCCTTAATTTGAGGAGATGGAGTATGCACCGAGGAAGTTTGCCTATTATAAGTTTTTGCATGGAGTTCAGCTTCTAAGGCTTTATTATAGGCATCTTCTACAGTTTCAGGGGAGCTCAACTCAACAACACGCTGGATGTCAAACCTAAGTCCATTAATAAATCTTGATACTGTGGCATCAATAGACTCTTCAATTTCACATCTAATGTGAAGATTATCAAACTTAGATTGGTACTCAAAGACACTAGAAGAACCCTGCCTAAGGTTAAGCAATTGCCTATAGAGTTGCTTCTTATAGGACTGAGGAACATATTTTTGTGTGAGGTCCATTTTCAATTCTGCCCAAGTAGGAGGACGACGATGCTGTTGGCAAAATCTACGTTCTGTGGACTGACAAAAGATCTTAGCAGTACCAACTAATTTAAGTCGAGCAAAACGAACACGATAGGAGTCTACCATGTCGTACCAATCAAAGTATTCCTCTAAGGCATCTATCCAATCCAAGAAAGCAGTGGGGTCTAGCTTACCATCAAAATCAGGAACATTGTGTTTGGCACCTTTTGGAATATCAGATGACTCATGCCTAGAATGACTCCTGGTGCTTCTATGACTGCTTTTACCATCATTATCATCTTCAAACAAAAGATTGTGAATATAATCTCGCTCATGATGTTTTTTAGATGTAGATCCTACGACTTCTTTACCCTTATCAAACCTATTAGATGACCCAAGATTGTTATCCATACGATCAAGTTGCTCTTTAATATCAAGAACTGCTTGTTCAATGTTGTCGAATCTACGTTCTAATCCACTCAACCTATTGTTTATGGTATTGAAATCAGGTTGTAAAGGCGAAAGATTTGGGTCTACCATTCTCTTTTTTTTTTTTTATTTTTTTTTACTATACTAAATCTAGACTAAAATTTCCTATAAGCGATAAAATAAATCTGATGCTGCTGCAATGCAAATAAAGGCAAGAAAAGTAAATATGTAATGATTTTTTTTTTTTTTTTTGGGTTATATGGGCTAAAGTGAAATTTAATGAAACAGTAAAGGCTAACAGAAAATATTGAGGATGCAGGGGTTAAACTGTAAAAATATAAATAAAATTTTAAGATTCGGGCAGTGGTGTGATTATGCAAAGTGGGTGGGTCTTCAAGAAATTAGGCTTGATTCAATGACAAATAACTTGAAAACCCCTAATCAAAATATTCACCAACTTTAAAAAGTGACAAAGAAGTCCAAACCTCTAACATCCAAACACTCCGGTAGCGGCTTCCGGCAACGGGACGGTGGCGGCTTCCGGCAACGGGACGGTGACGGCCAAGCCTTCAGACGACCGATCGGCAGCGGCAGAAACTTTTCCTATCGTTGGTGGACGCCGCGGTGGCTTGTGGTGGCTTGTGTGGTGGCTTCCAAACTGAAAATTTGATTTTTGAAGACTTTCCAGCAAGAGTTAGTGATCGGCCAAGAAGGAAAACTTGACGGGGAGGAGCCGATCTATCACTTGGTGGTGGTGGTGAGACACCACTCGCCGGTCGGCGGCGATGAACAGTAACGGCGGCAAGGTGTTTTTCGGCTTTTTGAAGGGTTTTCGATGGGATTCTGGTGATGGTGATGAAGGGAAGAATGATGGGGACCGCCCGATCTATAAGTTGATGTATTCGGTGATGGGTGATGCGTCGGTCGCCGGTTATGAACAGTAACTCCGGCGGTGAACAGTGAATATGTTTGGGTTTGTGGAATTTTATGGAACGATGTTAGGCTCTGATACCAAATTGACGGGGAACCCGTACAAAACAAACTAAACTAAAAAATTCACACTCACACACGATCAATCAACACTCACACACACAATCAAACTGAATACTTCTTTGATATTTCAAAATAATGTCTGAATAATAATTGTCTAACAAACCTTATATTTATACTAATCAAGACATATTGGAAAATAGGAAAGTCAAAATCCTATTTAAGTCAAAATCCCTAAACTAACAATTTAGGTTTGAATCAAATTAGGAAAAGTCAAGATCCCTAATTTGAGTCAAAATCCCTAAACTGATAATTTCCCAAATTAAATAAAACCCTAATTAAATAACTATTAAAAGACTATATTAACCCTCATAACAAAATAAGCCATGCTACATCAGTTATGTAATAAGTTTGATGAAGGAATCAAAATGGTAGAAGTAGATTTTAGAATTAGAAGGTGAAATCGATAAAACCACTCTCCAGGTTAAAGACTCACATATAACAATTAACTTACATTTCTATTCTAATTAAACTACTTAAATACAAATTCTACTACAGCTACTCTAGCTTAGCTAACCACATAAAATCCTAATCAACTAACAACTAAATACAGAAAATAACTAAAGTTAATTAAATGAAAGTAATTGAAAGTATCATGCACTGAACTCCTATTTTACAGTTATAGCATCTAAGCACCTATCAGACTGTCACCTAAGTTATGATGTTTGTGTAATTTAGTACTTTCTTACTAGAGTATGATTCAAGTAAGGGAACTCATAACCACATATTTTCAATACTCAATATCATGAATGCAAATGCACTATATGTATATAATAGAAAATATTTATTTACAGAATATTTAATTTCAATATTAATTTTAAAGCAAAGTGTCAAAAACTAAAATGGTGTTGCAATAGAGATTCTCCTCGTATTTTCTGTGGTGTGTTGTTTAACTTCATTGTTCATTTCTCACCTATTTATAGAAGTGATTATGAATAGACTTAACTTGCATTGTACTTCATTGAACCTATGTTTTGTAAGTGAAATTAAAAATCCCTATATATTTGTGGAAAAGGATCATATGTGTATCAGACTCATTTTATATAGTAGGTTCCATCTGATCTTGACTGTCAATTGCATGTTTTTATTCACCTGTGCGTGTGTGTCTGGTGCTGTTACAGTAATCAATTGCTTTTGATAGTGTATTTTCACATCTATTTTTCCAAAGTTTTGAATCTTATTTTCTGAATTGAAAATTTTGAATGCTGGTTCTATCAAATGTTCTGATGCTATGGTATCCTAATTCTTCATG
This sequence comes from Boswellia sacra, assembly GCA_013180625.2. Classification (NCBI taxonomy): domain Eukaryota; kingdom Viridiplantae; phylum Streptophyta; class Magnoliopsida; order Sapindales; family Burseraceae; genus Boswellia; species Boswellia sacra. Next base: position 861,183 of record SNVD02005717.1, read on the forward strand.
TTTGTTAGACGAGTGAAGAAAATCTTGTGGCTACTTCTTGTATAATCAAGTTGTTAGTGCAGAGAGATTTTCATGGGAGCTCATATCTGCCTTCTCTAATCAATTTCTTTTTCTGTTTAAATTTGTCTAGCGTTGATGAGTTACGGAAGCTTTTGTCTGACAAGGATGCGTACCACCAATTTCTTCTCTCAATTGATCAAGTTAAAACTCAAAACAAAGTATGTTCGGATCTTGCTTTGCTTTACTTTATTTCACAAGAGTCTCTGAGCTAACAGTTTAAAGTTATTGCCCGCTTGTTTATGTTCTGCTTTCTAAGTAAATCATTTAAGATGATCAGTTTCTGGATCACTTTCCCCTGAAAGGTAATTGCAAGGCCATGATAGGAAGGAAGTAATTGGTTTTACTGTAGGATAGAGAGACCTGCTGGTTTATTATCACTACCATTACATATTCCTATGATGCTAAAGTGTAAATGCTCTGCAGATAAGTTACTGATGCCTGTTACTGATGCCTTTTACTGGCTTTCCACTAATGCATCGAAGGACTGTTTGAGTCGCTAAGGAGAACTATCCGATTAAAAATAAATAAATAAATAAATAATAGTAGACCAGGCGGCCGTTGACTGAAAGGATTTGGAATTTGATCCTTAGTAGGGGTCTTCCATTCTTTGTGTTTCTTTTTCTCCCATCCAGGCTTTAACCTATTTTTCGTGACCTAAATGTAATATTAAAGACAGCCTTGCTTCATCTTTCTTTATTCTTAGACCTTAATTTAGAAAATGAATTCAATATGGCAACAGACAATTGAATTGCATGGTAATATAGTGCTATTACAATCCACACTAATTCATGTGTTAAAGTGACCAAACTTTATGGTGACAGTATCCTTGGTATAATTAATAAAATGCTGTGACATGTAGCATGTAAGAGAATAAGGTTGAGATATCTAGATCAGCTTAAGTATCATTGCAGTCTTGTACACTCTCCTTTTTTTCTAACCATTTCTTGTGCTTCTTTTTCGTTATGATAATATCAGATAAGAGATGAACTTCGCATGGAGACATTGCAGCTTGCCAGTGAGTTACAACACGTGTAATCTATAAAAATGTTATATTTATTATTGTTATAAGTGCACAGGAGATTTCTAAATTGCTATGTTAATAAACAGGGCAGAACTTGGAGAAGGAGCCACGCATTATGGAGCTTAGAAACCAAGTGAGATGCTGAGCTGTCATTTTCTTGTTGATTAACTTTTTGGTTTACCTATATTAACAACCTTTTCCCTTCTGTTGCTTGTGCAAACACAGAGCACAATTATCAGAACAACAGAATTGGCTGCTGCTCAAGAGAAATTGCATGAGCTTGAGAAACAGAAAGAAGAGCTTTTGAAGTTATACTCTCCTGCATCCCTTCTCCACAGGCTACAAGGTGATACTGATAATATTCCATCTTTAACAGTCTACTTTGTGATTGTTGACACATAAATAAATGAAGTAATAATTATTTTACTGTTCTCTTATTTGCAGAAGCAATGGATAAGACTGAAGAGGAATCTGAAACCCTGCACAGTCAGCTCCTCAATAGGGAAATAGATATCGGGCCTTTTGTGCAGAAGTACAAGAAGCTCCGAACCACTTACCACCGGCGAGCGCTCATTCAACTTGCAGCTAAAACGTCGTCTGGTGGTTGAACAGGAAGGGCCTGATAGTCGAATATATACATGAATACTGAAGAAAGATACTGCTTGTTTCATTGTATGAAAATCCAACTATTTTGATACAGTTTATTTTGGTTCATGTATCATTCCATTATATCTGTCATATAATCCCATCTGCATAATTACATAAGCTTTGTTCACGTTAAGTTAACATCTTCTATTGAAATGAAGATTTGATTGGTTACCACTTCGCTAAATAATAGCAGGGTTTGTAGATTTACGTGCAAGCTTTTGTAGGTCAGAATAGAGAAACAATTTCCCCGACTCAGAAGCTGCTGGCTGGTTAACTGAAGGATGAAACATGTAAAAACAATTCATTTGCCCGGGAGTAGGCCGATTTAACTCTAATTTTCTGTCACTATTTGGCCCCTGTGAACATATTTGTAATCAAAATTCAACCAGCAGAATATTGCTAAGCATTAGAGCAAAAGGTACAGTTTGCCGTTTTCTTGCAACGAGGAACAAACTGCACATGGATCATTGTTTGAAAGCGTTACCCATTGGGAATATTATCAAGTTACAATCTCCTAGATGCAAATTTTTTATACTAACTTTTTTGAACATAAATTTGTGATTCTTAATCCCATCAAATCTAATGATAGATTTAAAGTGAAAATTTTGTATTTAATGATATTAATTTATCAATTTAAAATCTGAGCTATTTTTATTTAATTTTGTGTCAAAAAAAATATATTTTGGCTTAATTATAAAAACTCTTATTCATAGCATTGGAAGCTCTTGTACCAAGCAGGTCAAAGAGTCCAAATGGTAAGATAGTAATGATCATGAAAAGTGGGAAGGATTTATACAAAGATTTGGTGTTACAAGTTGTGTTTAAAAATCAGATGGAGTCAGAAATTTTGTTTAATGGGAGGGACTTTATTAAATAATACTAAATTAAAAATCATAAAAGATAAATAAAAACTCGAAAATAATTTATTATAATTCGTTCATATTTTTTATATTGTTAAATATTATATTTTAAATAATATGTACTACATCATTATGGATAATATTAAATTTTCCGTTGTTATACTAATTATAAATGGTCTATTGCAAGGACGGATTTAGATTTAAACATTTGGAAGGGCCAGTTTTAAAAAACAAAAAAAAAAAAAAAACCTGCAGGACCAGTAAAGGAACAAATTAATAATTGGATTAAGAGACCTTCCAAGTCCAAATGTTTAATTTCGAATACACCCCTGCAATAGACCGCTTATAATTAATATAAAGGACGAAAAATTTAATATTATCAATAATGATGTAATACATGTTATTTAAAATATAATATTTAAGAATATAAAAAATAGATCCGTCTGTCTCTTGATTCAATTTTGTGATGAAAATGTTTACGAACTAAACTTTTATATATATGAAAATATTTTATCGATGATCGTAAGATATGACCCAAGTACAATTTTGTCTCCCACCTCTTGAAAACAGAACAAAATGACCCTGCCATGCCATGAGCCATCCATGTCCTCTGTAGTTTATCGACGTCACATTTGGTGCTCAAAATCAATAATCTCTGAACGCCGCTGCTATCTTTCCCACACAAGATCTTCACGGAGAAGAGCCTAAAATCCTAGCTCAAAATCAAGTGGATAATGTTCAAGAACCCAAAGCCGAAGAAGCTGCCGTTTCTCATGGTACTGAAAACCCAAGATGCAAGATCGACCAGAGAAGAAATCCCAGTTCCAGAATCACTTAAAAGTAAGGTAATCGGAGTCAGTTCAAAAGAACTCGTTTCGAAAGCTTCCACATCCAAAGAACTTGACTCACGGGAGACTCGCCAGATTATAAGGAAGCATACAACTAATTCATTACACTAATGCCAATTATGCAAAAATTAAAACCCAATTTCGACTTTATTTAACTATCCTTTTAATTTTTCTACACTTCCACAGCAAACAAACAAAGAAAAAAACCACAAACCCAGAGCAAAATAATTTAATTAAAAAAAAAACCCAGATCCAATCATTCCCCAAAACTTCCTCCCGAATTGAAGCACTACCTTATCACTCATCCGGCCACCTCCTTTCCGTAGAACCTGCACGGAAGCCCTCAACAAATCTCCCGAATCGAAGCTGTAAATCCCTCCTTCAAACTACATGAGTTTTGTTTCTCTCAGTCTCTGTTGACCCAACTGTGATATTATCTTTCAACAAGGAGATGCAATGTATGTCGATGATGGGTCTCAAGGTAGGAGGAGGTCTGACCCTTTTTTCTTGAGGAGGGTGTTCAGAGAAGAGTTGGGCAGTGATGCAAAATCGGGCGAATAAGGGTGCTGTGGGTGTGAGGAGATTGAGGGACAAGAGGAGGAAGGGGAAGTACATTCGTTGCAGAGGTTTGGAGGATCAATTGATTCTTGTTAGACTGGGCAAACTTCCCCCAAATAATCCCTTCCACCGTTCACTTCGTAAATCTAACCAAATCTTCAAATTTAACCAATTCTAACCCTTCTTGTTAAATGAAAAAACTTAAATATCCTTAGAAATTATAAAAATACCAAAATTAGAAATCAAACATAAATCATGTCTTTGCAGAAATCAACACTTGCCTCTTCTTCTCACCTTCGTAACTTCTCACCTCTTGTATCGCCTTTACGCTTATCACCACCGTTATTCTTCTCTTTTGACACGACCTATCTACTTCTCATATCATTTGTTTCTCAATTCTGATGGCGTCTCTTTGCTTCTCACCTCCACCGTCTCTTTGCTAAACTCTCTGCCACATTGACAAAAATATCAAGAAAATTCGCTTAAGTGCCAATAACTAAACCATTTTAGATATATTTATTTGGATATATTTATGGAGTTGGCTGTGAAGAAGTCAAAGTCAGAAAACTCTATATATTGCCAAATGGAAATAAAAATCGTGAATCTGCATTATTTTTTTCAATAAGAAATTGGTTTTGATCCGGGATGGGTGGCATCATAATTATTATTCTTTCCATGTCTTTTGCTTGTGTTTTGGTAGTTGCCATGTAGCTGACCTCCGCAATATCAGTAGTCAATTATTGTATAAGGGTGGCTACAATTCGTGCCAAAAAATGCCCTATAGAATTTTGCACGGCTTAGTCGTGCAACCTGCACGACCTATTCGTGTTGAAAATGTCCTAGGCAATGCCCTCTGGAATTTTGCACGACCCATTCGTGCCGAACATGCCCCATGCAATGCCTTCTAGAATTTTGCACGACCTAATCGTGCCACCTGCATAACCCATTCGTGTTGAAAATGTCCCTTGCAATGCCCTTCGGAATTTTGCACGACAGGGTGAATAACAAAAAATTGTCACTAATGTTTTGCACAACAAGCATAACCCATTCGTGTAAAAACATGACTTCTGCAATTTTGCACAGCTAAGTCGTGCAAGATGCTTGACCATATAGCTTTAAAGAATAATTCAAATAAGAAATCAAATATCTGGGGTTCTCTTGTTACCAACGAATTAGCAGAAAAATAAAAAAAAATAAGAAAAAAAAACCCAAATTGGGCTATACATACCTCGTTCGACTTTCGCTTCACTTTGCAACTGAAGGTTAAGAAATTCATATAACTTTTCTATAAATAGTCAAAAGACTAAAATTAGTGGACATACATTGTAGAACTTAATAAAAAAGCAAACTTAAGTTCAAACCAGAATCACTTACCTTCTTCATCATCAACAAACTCAGGAAGAAATCTAACATCTTCCTAAACTTTCTTCTGAAAACCAATTTAAAAAACAACTCATATCACACATTCAATCAAAGAGAGAACTTTTGCTAAATCCAAATATGAAACCACAAACAGTGACGATATAAAAGATGGATACTTTATCTATAAAATGATAGAAAGAAGCAACTATAAAAGTATATAAGACAAACAAAATAACAAAATTAAGAATTTTTTTTAAGTTAAAAAAAGAGGACCTCTTTAACTGGGTCGTGTTGATAACACCACTTTGTCGTGCAAAAAATTGTGATATTTCTATAAGGTTCTTATCTACTGCACGACTAGGTCGTACCGGTTGCACGACTAGGTTGTGCAAAATTCCAAATCTCACTTTCTTGCATGACTGGGTTGTGCATATAGCACGACTGGGTCGTGCAAAATTTCGTGATAATATTAAGTTCTCATTTACGATACGACCTGGTCGTACAAAAATTCCAGATTTCACATTTTTTCACGACTTGGTCGTGCCTAATTTTTCGCTTAATTTTTTTGCACGAATGGGTTGTGAACTAACACGATATAGTCATCCAAAACAAAAGTGAGATTTTGTCGGGAAAATTCATTGGGTGGACAATTACTGCATGACTTGGGGGTGCAGTATTTTAGAACTCATATTTTTGGACGATGGACACTTGCAGAAACACTTTATTTAGGATAGAGAATGAAATTATTAATGAAATTATTCTAAACTTCATAAATGACTAACCGAAGTGAACTTTACTCGTTTTGGAATGAAAATTATAAATCTCTATTAGTTGTTTGTTATGTTACTATGAAGATAGTAACAAAATATCCAAATAAAAAATCCTGGAATATTCTTTGTCACTTTTCCATTGTAGAAGCAAGCAGAGAGTAAAATTAGATAAGGTCATAAATTTCAAAATTTCAAAAGATTAATTGTCAAAGTGGAATATTAAACACAAATGTTTCAAGGATACCATAATCTGGATTAATAGTAAAATATAGAGTCAAATTTAATAATAGTATACCATTCAATCATCGTAGACTTTTACTTTTCAGTCTTTGTTTATCGTAGAAAGAATGTACACTTCCAGCCAAATGTAAGCCCACATAATCATTTTCCTTGCAAATTAAATTATTCAGTTGAAGGGGTAGATTAAGAAGACAAATTTGCATATAGCATAACTATGTAAACATACATTGAAAATGTTTCTGAAACCTAAGAGCAAAACATCAGAACTACTGGCTATCTAACTACTCTCTCAGCTCTAAGATTCCTTCTCTCTAACGTACTTACAATAGCTGATATATTTTTTTTCTTCTTTATCATAATCATCATCATACACATTGACAATAATAACATTATCAAAGCTATCCATCTCGTCCCTTTCTGCATCCTAATCATCATCAAAATATTCATCATCATATTCTAAATCATCATCCTTATCATCTTGACCTTGCATACCAGCCCATAGAGTGTGGAACTCAAAGGGGGGGAAGGCAATCCTCAGTTATTGCTTTATCCCTATTTATCACAAGATGTCGAATGACTCTTTCATCTTTGTCTAACAGGTCTTTAAAATCATTGATCCATTTGGCTTCCAACTCGAAGTTCATTAAAATATAGTAGGCACTCTTGGTTTTCTGTATCTTGTATGCCAATCTTTGAAGATCCCTGTCATTTAATCTCCATATTTTGCCTTTCTTCTCCCTTAAAAAACCTACAAAACTTGTTTTTCATGGATTATGAGAAAGCAGTGCCAGAAAGAAGCAATTTCAAAGAAGAATAACTTCAAACAGAATTCTGTCAAGCATCAAATGACCATTTTATTAAACAATGATAAGCAATTCGCAAAGAGATAGTTTAGTATGGAAACATGAATCTTTTTTCTCTCAAGTACCAGATGACCATAGCATAGACTGACATTTTGAACATATTTTTAGATTTTTTCCCACAACATTTCTAAAGAGAAAAATTAAATTATTTATTGGATCATCCCAAACACACATTAAAACTGCCCCACTTCCTCGAAAATGGCATGAGAAGAAAAAAATGTAAAATGCTTGACTGCTTGATCACATCCAAGTAGCATTGTCATAGAATACAATTAATGGTCAACTAAGAGATAATAAAATCAATAGCATCCCAAGAAATCAAGCAGATAGATCTTTTAGCTTTAGAAGCATCAAGTCTAAAAATATTATAATGCAGGCACACCTTATTCATGATTACAATGATAATAAATCAGTAACTAGCAGTGTACAATACTGAACAATTATCAATACAATTACACTAAAAGAACTTAGAGAGTAAAAAATTTACCCTGAACTTTCTCATTCACATTCCCAACCTCTTCCACATGCTTCTCTTGAATCAAATAAACCACTTCATAATGGCGCACTATAAAAACACAGGAAATGATAAGACATAAGATATGTGCAATAAGTTCAATAAACAACAAACTAGTTAACAATCTTTCTCCTATCAAATTTCACTCTCAAATGTTCTAGACGAATATAGGGAGAACATTGCTTCAAGCAATTCAAGTAATAGAAACCAAAAGGATTCCACCATATATCATAACTGAGAAAACTCATTCACCCAATTCACAAATCTTAAAGAATAATTCAAATAAGAAATCAAATATCTTGGGTTCTCTTTTTACCAACGAACTAGTAGAAAAATTAAAAAAAAAAAAACTCATATAGGGTTATACATACTTCGTTCGACCTTCACTTCACTTTGCAACTAAAGGTTAAGAAATTCATATGGCTTTTCTGTAAAAAGTCAAAAGATTAAAGTTAGTGGACATACATTATAGAACTTAATAAAAAAGCAACTAGAATCACTTACGTTATTCATCATCAACAAACTCAGGAAGAAATCTACCATCTTCCTAAGCTTTCTTCTGAAAACCAATTAAAAAAATAACCCACATCACAAATTCAATAAAAGAGAGAACTTTTGCTAAATCCAAATATGAAACCATCGATCTAAGTTCTTAGGACACCTCGTTTCCAAACCAGAAATGTTTTAGTTTATTTATTATGATTAAAATCAAAACCAATTGGGCACCAAAACCAGGGAAATAGACTTCATTTAAAATAGATTAAAAAATACAAAGATGTAGAATCGCATCCAGGCCTGTTCGGTTCATAATCCAAATAATTCTACAATTAAAAAAATTCAAAAAATGATTTAATTAGTAAAGTTTCTTGATTCTATTTTCTAAAATTAGAGCAATATGTTGAAATGAAAAATAGTTAACAACAACCAAATAATGTCCAAAAACTCTAAACGATGTCGTAATCTTTAAAAGCTATTGCAGATCACTAAATCCAAAGCCTAAACACAATAAATCAAATCACCAAATCCTAAAATTGAAGGAATCCAGTGAAGAAAACTTCTAGACGTTGAAATTCAAACTTTGTTGTCTGGGCTAAAGAGATAGAGAGCAAGCAACTTGACTGCTTGAAAAGGAGTAGTAGCCAAGTCGTCAATCTCATTGATGACAAGCTGAAATCAAATTGGTGAGAGATTGGGAATATCGCTATTGTTAATGGTAGCCTGGTAGGCTTCCAAGTAAAAGTTGTTATGACAATTGAACAAGTGATGCAGCCATTGCCTTCAAAGCAAATGGGAATGAAATTGCAAAGGTTACATGAAAGAGTGACTCCTTTTTCAAAGCAATTGAAAAGGGAATGTTTTAACTTCAAACAATTAATCAAAATCGCATATAAAAAGGGGGAGAGAGAGGATTAGGGTATTTGTATCTTTTTACGTGAAAAAATGATTACAAATGTTTAAAAATGAAAAGGAGACTAGATTTGTTAATGAGAGTCCAAAAAAGGTTAAATAAATAAATAACCCACGTGACCTGTGTACGCTTTTGACGATGATGATTCCAACTATGCGTGATGGAACAGCTCCAAATTATGGGTGTTAAATTTCTTCTTTTTTTTAATTGTTATAGTAGAAGAAAAAAGAGGCTTAATTAGGTTATTTGTTATTTATGACTAAAATAATTTAAATTATCATAATTTCACCTCCGAGATAAAGATAGATGTGAATAATTTTAAATTATTTTAAATTTTAAAAAAATATATGAATAATATTAAATTTATAATATATTAAAAAATATACAACATAAAAGATTAAATTTGAATTTCAAAACGAAGCCACCCTAATATCTCTTTTAACGAAAAATATTTAACCAGAAAGTCATTCAAAACTAATTCTAAAAAAATAGGGATATTTTATCCTTTTTCTAAGATAGAAAACAAAACAATACTTAAACCCTATCCCAAGGTTATTGATGAAATCTTTTTCATATATATATAAAAGCATTGATGCCAGGAAATTTTACAAGAAAAGTTAAAGAAATGATAATAATTTAATGAAAATTAAAAACTATACACAAGTTTATGCCATATTCAGCACTTCAGTTAACCCAAAATACAGCCACAATAACATTCTCATGCTTGCAACTGATGTAAAATTCTTCACAACAATCACTTACTCCACAATATAAACTGCACTAAGTAACCACATGGTGCGGTTCCACTGTGCAGTCAACAATAGTCTTGAACGTAAAAATTACATGAAATAACAGACATCTTTCATGTGAAGATCAGGCAATGTATAAATTTTCCTTCCTACATGTCACGCCCCACGTGATATGCACACGGTTCTGTGCCAAGCTTGCTTGGAAGCATGCAAGATCTCCGCTTGTGAAACAATAAGGCCATGATATACAGCTACTCTGATATCTTGCTAAAACAAAACCAGCTAGCGTGATCATTTTCGTCTTACAACTATTGCTTTGCTGAAGCTACAAGCGTAAAAAGTATATAGATCATTCCTCTAAGCGAGCCAGCTCTTTCTTCCACTTCAGTCCAAACATCTGACGACCAAAGGGAACAATCAGGTTATACCTGAAAACCTGCAGTTCACATATTAGAATGTATTAAATCATACCAAATACATATGATGTAGAACCCATTAGACATAAAAGTAAAGTTTTCTATTTAATTTTAAGAATTTTAATAAAATAGAGATTTTAACTTTCTAATAGAAATTTATTTTTTAATCAAGTTATATTTGTTGGTACTATAAATAAGTAAATATCCTTAATTATTAGATTGTTTAATATGAAATTTTTTATCATTTGAATAAAAGATTGTCAACTCCCTCAATTTCACTCTAGTTCTCCTTCAAATGCCTTCTATTACTTCTCCCCTTTCCTCTGTGTTCATCTGATCTTCAAGCCACTCTATTACTAAAAGTTACAAGAGAGAATCTTCCCAAATTCATCAAATAACTCTTCTAAAACTCGAAACTTCAATCCATGAGGTTTCTGTGTATCTTGCAATTCGATTTGTGAAAAATTTACTACCCTTAAAGAGGGAAAATCATCAGCACAGCACAGGTCTAAATAACAGAGTACTTACTTTGTTAATAGCAACTCACCTTGTTGTTAATATCATTTAATCGCGTTTTCAATGCCTCTGAGGCCTCTAACCATTTGGTATGATCACCATTGCTCTTAATTGTCCATGCTTTTTTGAGGGCAACTCGCCATGAAGACACTAAACTCCTTATTTCCTTGTTAAGTTCAACCCACTCCGGTGCACATCCATTTTTATTGAGGATTCTGTATAAGGTGTCCTCCGCCGGGTCTGCATGCGGATTGTTATCAAGAACAAGCGGTTTCCCTTTTCCTGGTAAGTTTTCGAACTGCCCTTCTTCCATAGAATGCCATATTCTTTGCTCCACAACATTCATTATATCTGTTTCTGATCTGTCCCATTAACAATCAAATCACAACAAAAACAAACAACGCAAAGATCCATCAACAAAAGAACATTTTCAATAACTCAAAAGTAAAAGCCCTCTACACGATAAGAACGTTTTCCGCCATTTGAAAATTCAAGTGCTTCCTAAAGAAACATCCAAGTCACAAGATAGTACAAAGTAACCACCACTTTCAGATACCTTTCCAAAAAGCACATTCTAATCCAAAATCTTTTCTAGGTACTTCTGCTTTTATTTATTGATGGTCAAGTAATCTATATAAGTTGTTCTTTTTTTTTTTATATATATCCAGAACTTGTACATAAACAATTATAGTTGATAGCGCAATCTTATTTGAAATTCTTTTTTAAGTAATAAACTTTCAAAAATCATTTTCACATGCTTCAATTCCACATTCCTCCAAGTCAACTCTTCCCATTCGAATTTCAATTTCTTTTCCGCGATGAAATCTGTAATTCAACATACAATGAAACAAAAATTGGAAGTACAGACCTGACTGAGTTCCGTTGGCCGCGGAGTTCAGGAGGGAGCTTACGGTCGTTGACGGCGTCTATTACAGCGGAGAGACGGTCAGTCATCTTCACCTTCTTCTCCGTCTTGGAGGACGAGGAAGAGGAAGAGGCGGAGTCGGAGGAGGTCCACCTTGGTCGCGACAAGCCATGCCGAGATGAGATCTGAATTAACGATGCCGAAGCTGCTCTCGCCAGCCGAGTCGCCATGGCTTGAACCTGAGTCGCTGTCCCTCCAAGCTTCAAGGTTTCTTCAGCATTTGTCTAGTCTTCTCTAGTTGCTTCAATCTTCTCTGATTCTGCCACGTGTTTGTTTTATAAAACGTGTTAGGCACATATCATGCCACGTGGCAAGTAGCGGAGATTCATTTGCTCCTACGGCTGCTTGGGACGCAACATAATACTATGTTCTTTTGGGTTCTTTTACGAATCCAAATTCTATTTATTTGTCTCCTGTACTGCATATTTTTTAATATTATTTACTTTCAATCTCAATTACATTTTTTTTAAATTTAAAATATTTAAAATCAACTACATATTCTTAAATTTAATTAAAAATAAAAATACTAGATTTATAAAAGAACACACCTTAATATTCCTTTAATTTGATCCTTTTTATTTAATTTTTTTAATATATATATATATTATTCATTTATTTCACATGTAATTCCTTAATATAAGCTACTTAATTTTCTTAAAAAAAAACTTCCTTTCTTAAAAAATATAAGAATACGTTTATTTCAATTTCTTTACTAGTCAAAAGAGTTTTTTTTAAAATGATTAAAAGATTTTTTGTATAGTTTAATTACATTTGAGAAAAGCTTACAAGTGACCAAAAAATATATATTTTGTGTTTTTTAATAAACTCGTTTTTATTTTTTTAATTATACAATATCAAAAATATCGCTCATTTATTATAAAATTTTTAATTTATCTTTTTTATAATAAATCTTCTTTTTTGGTAATTTAATTATATTGAGTACTTTTATATTTAACTTATTAAATAATTAATAACTTTTTAATAAAAGTTATGTTTTTAAAAGTTCTATTCCAAGAAGGCAAATTTTAATAAGCTGAACTTGAAAAAGCCCAAATAAAGAAGCAAAGTGAGACTGTATGACTTATAATTAGATTAAATTATATATATATTAAAAATTAAATAATCATATTCCGCATTTTATCCTAAGGGCTTATATCGACTTTATATTATAGAAATTAATTTGTTTGGGGTGATTTATAAGTATTTATTACTTTTTACCAAAATTTTCGAATATATTCAACATGAAACGTATGATTCATAACATAATATAAGATTTCATACATTGACACACTAAATATTGTAACATATACGATAAATTTTATAATAGCTAGCCAGTAACATTAATGAAAATCATGTAACAGCAATACTAAATGTGTTAAAAAAAAAAAAGTTTTACTTATATTAGCACCAATTTTTATTACATTAAATAGTGTGCCATAAAGCAAAAAAAAAATGATCAGGAAACCAGAACACTAGTAGTTGCTTCCATTGCGTTCGTCTTCGTCAGATTCATCATAACTAGTATCTGGCTTTTCACACATTGGAGTGGTATAATAGAAAGGACCAACCATGTATGTAACAATGTCCCTGTAGATGGAGGTGGCTAGCATCAGCTTCACTCCAGACTTGCCACCGCCGAAGTCTGTGAGAACGTTGCAGGTGGTGTCCGGCGAAGACACCAGCCTCACCCAGCATGACTCAGGTTTCAGCTCCTTCCCATTGATGTACTTGTCTACGGTCATGTCAAATTGGCCTTGCACATCGGTTACGTCACTTTTGTAACACATCACTCTCCTCCTGGTCTCGTCCATGCATGTAAGAGACACCTTAACGCCTGCAATTAATTACCAACCTTGAAGCAACACTCGATCTCTCTTTGATGCTAGTAAATTAGTCATTAATGCAACATATGCAATTAATTTTATACAATTTGATCCGATAGAGAATCATTATATATATATATTTTATGATAAATAATATAGTAATTACTTGTCAAATAAAATCGCGTTATTTAAATTGTATAGAATTAGTTGTATGTATAGAATGACCAATGAATGAAATACAATAAGTCATGTTAGATTTACCTTTAAGGGGCTTGGAGCCACTAACCCATTCGGTGTAGCCCTGGGTGCAGTCCTGGCACAAGACTTTGCCGCCCACATGAAGGAATCCACTTGCAGGTTCGCCATAAGCGACGGCCCAGTTGGTGAAACCCATCAAGAACGCGGCTGCTAATAGCGTGATCACCACCGTAGCAGCTGCCATCTCTCCCTCTTTCTCTATCGCTTTCTCTTTTCTGGTATGGTTAATACTTTATACGTGCATAGATATATGGTGCTATATATAATAAATTTGAGTTCATGTATTTGGTTAGGAATATTATGGGTGGCAAGGCACTACTTGCGACGTGCAAACCATTCTGAGTTGGTTTTTTTTTTTTCATAATATATTTAACGCAGCCGCGTAAATAATTAATAAGTTAATAACATGACAAAATGTGCGGACTTCACAGTGGTCAAAGAATTAAACACACTTTCTAATTTCTAAATCGTTCCTCATTGTTTTCAATCCCAAGTATGTCTATGTTTAAATCCTTTTATGGTATCATATGGGATTTACGTTAGACATGAGTGTTGTATTTTAACATTCCGTTAAATGGATTGGTTAGATATTTCACCTTCAAGATTATTGTAAAGTTAATTATATCTTATCTTTGTCAATGATTAAAAATTATGTTGGTCATTCCATTTTTCATATTAAAGAGTGGGAGATATATAATTAAAGCTAAAGAGAGTCAATTAGTTGAATTTTATACATTCCTGTCCTTGCTTATTATATTCATAGATCAAGCTAATCTTTTAGTTTCATAATTAAAACGACAACTCTTTCATTTTAGTTTATATTACCAAACTTTTGTTCTGCTTTCAACGATTATAATTTTGATTCAATAATATGGCAAGGCAAGGTGACTAATTTCGATGTTCGCGTTCATTGCACGCATTATTTAAACATATCCAAGGGAAAGCTAGCAGGAAGTGTGAAGATCATCCCTCAAGAGCCTGAAGATTTGTGGCTACTCTATAATGATCATATTGTCACCCCAGGGGATGTTATCGCTGCCGAAACCACCAGGAAAGTCAATTGGACTACGAACTCCGGCAAAGGGAAGGGCTCTGCTACCAGGGTTAAGGTTAAACTTGAGACCACAGCCACGGACTTTAGTTTTGACAAAGAATCCTCCATCATGCGTGTGAAGGGCAGGAATGCACTGGCAAACGAGCATGTTGCGGTCGGCTCCTTTCACACGTTGGAGATTGAGAGGAACAAAGAGTTTGAGCTCAGAAAGAAGGTGTGGGGTTCATCTGCTGTTGAGGCTCTACGTGGAGGTTGTGATAGAGTTTCGGATGCAGACCTGGCTGTGGTTCTCATGCAAGAAAGCTTGGCTTAAGTGTTCTTGGTTGGAAATATGGTGACAACACTTGGTGAAAGGATTGAAGGTTATTTACCGTGTAGGAGACATGGTGCAAACGTGTATTTTCAAAGTGTTTTCCGTGCTTTTGTAAAGCATGTTGATTTTGGTGCTGTGAGGTGTGCTCCGATGGCAAGCGCAGGGGCGATAAAAGATCAGTTTCGAAGTTATTTGTTTTTGGAAGCAAAGAAGTTGAAGATGAAATCGTTTGAAAATAACAAATCCCGCATAATCTTGGTTGGTACCGGGAACAAGATGATTAGTTTGGCGGAGGCTTTGACGGACAGCAAAGTGGAAATTTTGATTAGAAATACCAAAGCTGCAATGGATATTAGGGCTTTTAAGGATCCCTCTGAGAAGTTAACGAGGAAACTAGATAAAGCGTGTTACGGTCCACAGGAGGTGCGGAGGGCGGATGAGTTGAAGGCAATTGGGACAATTTTGATTACAGATGATTTGCTCAAAGGTGAAGAGATTGAAGCGAGGAAGAAGTACACAGAAGTGGTTAAATCGGTGAAGACTGAAGAATGGATCACGAAACGCTATTGCGTACTCGTCAAAGCATGTGCTTGGCGAGCAATTGGCAAATTTTACAAGAATTTCAGCGACTTTAAGGTTTCCATTGCCAGAACTGTATAACATTGTGCTGTAATTGATGCCCTTGATAGCCTTTGGATTTTGACAGTTGTGTTGCATTTACTTTTATTGTAGCGTTCATGCTAAGGAAGAATGTAATTATATTATATCTTCCTTTTGAAAGAAAATAAAAGAGACTTTTCAAGATCATGGAGGCTAGGGGTGTGCATGGTACACCATCACCCGCCCGAACCCGACATACCCGCCATGGTATGATGGAGGTATGGTAGGGTATAAAAAAAATATAGGGTGTGGTATGGTATAGATTTTCAAAATCTGTCATGGTATGGTATGGTAGGGGGGTATTTTTGAAAATACCCGAAAATACCATACCATACCATACCTTTTTTAAAAAAATAAAAAATATGCCACGTGTCAGTATTTAATTGGTTACATAAAATATTTTTGTATGAGTGTTATAGTTTCTTTTTTCTTTGCTTTTTTATTTTCTCAAATTTGTATTAGATTGGAAGTTGAAAAGATTGAAACTTTGTAGAATTTAAAGGTTGGACTTGAAGGTTAGAAGTTGGAACTTTGTGGAAGGATTCGGATATGTAGTTTACTTGTTATTTGTGTTGTTATGGACATGTAATTGCTTGAGTATCCGTGTTGTTATGGAATATGTAGTTACGTGATATTTTTGTATTGTTATAAATATGATGTTACTTGATTATTTGTGTTGTTATAAAATATGTAGTTACTTGATTATTTGTATTGTTAAGGATGTGTAATTGCTTGATTTTTTTATTTAGTACAAATTTTATGAATCATAATATTAAATAATGTCAAAATAAGAATTTAAAGTATCAAAATCTGGTCAATTTGGTCAACTACCCGAATAATACCATACCATACCCGCCCTTACCCTACCATCCGAAAATATGGTATGGTATTGTATTAAAAAATGATATGGTATGGTATAAAAATAAAAAACCCGACATATGTAGGGTATGGGGATGGTATGGCGATACCACACCATACCCTACCATTTGCACACCCCTAATGGAGGCAGGTCCCGAAAACCTGGGTATCAAACAAACAAATTATTCTCCCTAACAATTCTATCTCCTATATCACCAAAACAAAAAACCCATTAACGTAATGTGTTCGCAAAGACTCCCGATACGATTTACAGATAATGAATTCATCGTCTCTCAGCTTTTGTGATGCCTTAACTGGCACGTGCAATCCCGGTATGTATACAGATTCCTCGCCACATCTGTGTGGCAACCGGTAAATCTAATTCAAAGCAAACCCGCTGACTTCAAAGCCCCCTTAAAGTCATCAACACTGTTCCAGGATGGTACCTATATTACACAGCGATACCGAGAAAGGAAATGAGACAAAAACCATAATCGGCCATCACATAAATTTCTGCAAGAGCATAGACCAAGTTTTCAATCGGGTTCTAAACCCAATAATGTTAACAGCAACACCACCCAAAAAACCAAATAGCCACTTGAAACCTAATTCGGAATCTTAATATCTTGTATGCATATCTACATTTGCAAACATGTTATTTCTCCTTAGAAATCGTAAAAGTTTTGTTATTTCGCCTCAGAAATCATAGAAGTTTCAATAACAGGAAGAAATTCTACAACACAGGAAGCAGGCCATGAAATTACCTCAGTTATTTGGGCACCAAAGTGCTGCTCGATTTTTTGCATAAGCATATTATCTCCATCATTCATCAGCAAATTGAACACAGCTCCTACACATTCACATAAAAAGCACTCTTAAGTCATATCCTTGTAACGTAGAAACCAATGATAAATTAATCTGTTGGCTCTTAAGCATAAAATGATTTGATACAGAATCTTGTATGCTTTCCCATAATTGCAAAATGATCAAACACATTTAAACAAAAACAACAACAACAACAACAACAACAACAACAAAAAACTTGGCATAAAAGTCAAGTTAACTACAGAACCATAACTAATGAAATTGCATGGAAAAATGCGTTGACCGCATAGAAACCATCTTTCAAAAGTATAACAAACAAGCGATTAATATAACAGAATCTTAATAGGAAAAGTGTACCCTTGCGGCCAAATCGTCCTGCCCGGCCAATTCTATGCAGGTAGACCTCATAGTCAGGCTCGAAATGACTTTCATGTTTCACAGGAAGGTCATAGTTTATGACAAGATTAACCTGAAGGAAGAAAATTAAATCTGGTTGTCAACTCCATAAACACCAAACAAAAAAATTAATTAAACCGTGGCTCCTGAATAATCGATGATCACCTGTTGCTGATCAAAACCTCGGGCAAGAAGATCAGTTGATATAAGGACTTGTGTTAATCCGTCTTTAAACTCTTTCACTATCTTGTCTCGGTCTTCTTGCTTCAGAGCACCCTGGATTGTAGTAACTTCATAACCAAGTTCTACAAGAGACTTATGCAATGTGCTTGCACTATGTCTGGTGCGTACAAATATAATAGTCTGCCCCAAATTTTCTCCCAGTTCAAAAATTCTGTCCTTAATTACCAGAACCTTGGCAAGTTCATCTGGACAGCTCACTTTGTATTGCTTCACAGATTCTAACGACAATTCCTCCTTCTTCACAAAGAGTTGATTGTAATCCTTAATGGTTCTTGTCACAAAATCCTTGACAGTGTCATTAAAGGTGGCTGAGAATAGAAGAACCTGGAAGCAGGGTGGGGATTAAAACAAATAAGTCAACTACTTTTCAATAAAATTTGACATGTAAGATTCATTCTTGGTCAAAATAAATCAAGCCAAATCAATATCCTCATACATTGGCTAAAAGGTAATAGTAAGTGCTATATGATATAATAAACAAAAAAGAATAAAAAAATCTGACATGAAGCAAATTACTGTGGAGAAAAGGAAAACAAAATGAACAAACATCAAAATCGCAAAGCCCACTAGTGCGGGCATGTGATATCTCCTTTTTCCTATATTTCTCTAACACACTCAAGAAAGGAAGTCCAAGCCCCTGACCATTGGTGGTCACAACATGACACAGCTGCCCCTCTCTTCACACACGCGCTCGCACGCACACGCACATGCACACACACACACACACACACAACAAAACCGTTTTGACCTTATTTGGCATCCACCCAATTTCATGTTCAGAAGTCCTCAGAAAAAAATTATTGGTTTTTTATTACCAACCTTAGTCCATGTCACATCTCCATAATCGCTTAGCTTCATTTGCAACCACCGGTTAATGTGTATCCATATAAAACTTGGCATCCATGTTATAATTGTTGGTCTGACTAAACAGTGGCACAAACCTACTTATGAATTTTATATGCAAGTTTCCCTTCAACCCTAAATTTGGAGAGTAATTTATCTTCCGTCATGATATTTTCACTTTCCAGCAAAATTTGACTACATACAGTATGCATGTGACTCGAGTTTATGAAAATGTTGTACACATCCTTAATCCTATATAATCTGTCATTCCATGTATATAATTCAAGGATTATGAAAGGAAACTACAATCTATTTCCAATTTTGCATTTCAGCAAAGATGAACATGAAATATCTTGCACATTAACCAGATTAAAATCTGGTCACAAATTGGGAAGACATGCAGAAGTGAGCATTCAGATAAAGCTCATAGCACTCCCCTCATACTGAGTTATAAGTACATTAACATCAAATTATTTAGACAAACCTGGCAATGAGCACTGCTTTTCTGAATTTCTTTCATAATCCTCAATGAGTCATCTTTGAATCCATCCTGCACATTAAGAATCTCATAAGAAACCAATGATAAAGCATGCTAGAATCTCTGAAACTTTTCTGAAAAAAGTAATTACCAATAATATAGGATCTAGAATCAGAAAGTCTGTCCCAGTCCCCATGAAATAAGAAAAATACACACATAATTTTATCGAAAACCAGAATAACCACATAGTCAGGATAAGGGGATTACCGCATCAAGCATGTGATCAGCTTCATCGAAAACAAGAATCCTCATAAAACTGAGACTTAATTTCTTTGCTGACATCCATTTCTTGATTGTACCAGGAGTGCCGATTACAATTTGCGCTGTAATTGGTGGCCTCTTTGAAATTGGAATGAAGTTGGTGGAGTCCATTGGCACGGCACATTCTGAATTTATACCGGTATGTTTCCCCATCTTCCGCAGAACTTCCAAATTCTACAAAATTAATTTACAGCAATTAAAATCAAGGTATAAAAAAGTATTTTGTAGATTGTAACAGCTTAAAAGAAAGTGTTTAAGAAACGGATCTGAATGATTAACAAGGACTTTCTTTGTATTTCCAAGGGAAACAAACGAAACAGTTATCACCTTAAAACAATCTAACAAACCAAATATATACAACATCAACAACTAAACCAGAAGAAAAAGAGGAAAAATCTAACCTGAATAGCCAATTCCCTTGTAGGACAGATGCAGAGAGCTTGAGGTGCCTTGAGGTTTGGATCAACCCGACTCAACATCCCAAGCACAAAACAAGTGGTCTTCCCAGAACCATTGTGCGCCTGCGCTATCAAATTCTTGTAAGGCGGAGTCAAGATCATCGGCAAACTTATAGCCTGAATCTTACTAGGCTTCTCGAACTTCATGTCCACATACAGCCCCTTCAAAAGCTCAGGTGACAGCTTCAAATCCTCAAAAGTACTCGCCGATGTGTACGGCGTCTCACCACTCGTAACCTACAATGATCAGAATAACCTATTTAATTTATACTTAACAGAGCTTAAAGTAGCTGAAATTCAAAACTTGAAAGCGACTCTGTATTCGAAACTTGAAAACATTCTTTTACGTAAGCGAAATCAGTCAAAACAGCATTTAAACCCTCAAATCCAAAAAAGAAAGACAGAGAGATCTTGTACCGCCCTAATGTTGGAGTCTTCAGGCTCATCCAGGAACTCGTTGACTTTCTTACTCTCGTCTATCTTCAATCCCCGTACGTCAACTTCCGCCTCAGACTTCGTCCCCTCCAACTCGTCCTCCACTTCATCTCCCCACGATCGCTTCGGCTCTGGTGGTGGCACAGAGGTCGTGGCGGCGGCGGCGGCGGGGGTTTCGCTGGCGTCTGACATTGACTACTAGTTCTTTTCTTGGTAAGAACTGCAGGATTTTTTTTTTTCTGTGTCCCTCTCTGCCACCTAAGTGGGAACCCTAGATTCAGACAAATAGTTGTGTCGCTGTGGGTGGTGGTGCAGCTAAGGTGTTGAACGATGGCTGTAGCGGTGCCGCGGCCAGGTGAATGATGAGAAAGAATCGTTATAGGCGGTGCTAAACCGTAGTGCAGTGCGATGCGAGAGGTAACAAATAGATGGGTTTTACTATAATTCAAGTATAAATGTGCTACAAGCTGAATTAAATGATGAAATAATACAAGTGTGATGAGGTGAATTATACAAGGCAGTGGGTAAAAGGAACGGAGAAACGAAGGAGGTTTCATTTATTTACAAACGTGGATCACCGCCTCTGCCTCCGGGAAATTCCCAGAGACAACATAGTTTTGGTCGAATTAACAATTTGCCTCCCACTTCTGTTTCCTTTATTGAAAAGTCAATTCTACCCCTTCATCTTATTTCACCGTCACGCAACTAAAAAATAAATAAATAAAAACTCAAGACCTTTAAAGTTTAAATAAAAAATAGAGGCAGCGATTGGTATATTTGCCTCCTGAGCAGAGGCTTGAAATCACAGGCTAAATCCAAGGAAGTCAGTAGTACAACCGTAATCTTATATTAAAATATGAATATAATGACTCTAATGCTCCCTTCCTTGTGCATGCTTATTTATTAAATTATTAATTAAAATATCATTAAATTAATTAAATTAAATTAAAACTTCTCGGATTTTCTTGATAACCAGATAGTTTTTTTTTCTTTTTCTTTTTCATAATTTCTTTCCTCTTCGCAACCAAACAAAAACGTCTCTAGTCTCTCCTCTTTTTCTCCCTTTTCTTACCTCTCCTCTTTATCATCAAAAATACAATTTATAAACAAATTCATATCATAGAATCCAGAAAATCAAAAACCACAAAACTAGATCAGCTCTATACAACACTGAAAAAAAGCCACAACTCTGTGTCAGCATTTGTCTCGGCATCCAATAGACAAATTTAAATCATAAAACCAGAAAAAAAAAATTACAATGAAAAAACCACACTACTCAATTACACCCATTATTTTTCTCCCATTATTTTATGTCATAAAACAGTGAATCAAAAACACAAACCCAGTGCGCTCATTATTTTTCTCCCTTTATTGATTTTATGTCATAAAACAGAAAATATAAAAAACAGAAATCCAGCATATCATTCACATCAAAACAACGCACAGTGAGAACAGAGATGGTTTTTGTAAAGGAGTCGGCTGGATGCAAATCATATTATCAAAAAGTGAAAGTGCTTGATCTGTAAAGCAGTGGCACTAATGCTACCTGATCGACAGTATATGAGGAATTTATCACGTGGGTTTTCTGGGCCAGCTCTTGGAGAACAAGATGAGTGCTCGGATGGGCTTCCGCAGTCAAAAAAGCGGGGCTCTGATTGTCAACATTTTTAAAAATATTTTTAAAATAATATATTTGGGACACACATTTATCGAAACAATTAAATAAATATCAATTATCTATTATTTTTAAAATTTAAAAAATTTAAAATTACTAGTATATTTTTTTCAATTTAAAAAAAATAAAATACACAAATAAATACGACCGAAGCTTTGCAGAATTGTTTTGTTTAAGGATTGGCGATTTCTTTAGAAGGCTCCCTGCTCAGGGAGGGTGAAGGACAAAAGTTAGGGATTAGGGTTTACCGCGACGAATGGGGGAGAGAGTAAACGACGAAAATAATGAGGGAGGAAAGAGCCAATAAGATTAAAGAAAATAATTCCTTATTTTCATTAATTCTTCAGTATATTTAATTTATGCAATATCAACAATACCCTCAATTTAATTATTTTTAAATGTTTGTGTCCCTTAAATGCTTTATTCTATCATTTTTTTAGTCGAAATCTAGGATGCGTTTGAAAGTAAAAACGGGATTTGATTGAGAATAAGATTAGAATTGAAATTAAAACTAGACTGAATTATATAGTACTGTCTTATATTTGATATAATATAGGACTATACTATATAATATTGTCTAATATTTGATGTAATATAGGACTAAACTATATAATATTGTTTAATATTTGATATATTATAAGACTAGACTATTAATATAGAGGACAGTTTTTAAGAAAATAATATTAAAAATAATCTAATTTAATTTTTATTCAATAAAAATTAAATATCTGTTGATATTTCTATATAAATTATATTTTATATTACAATTAATTATTATATAAATATAATATAATTAAATATTATAATTTATTAATAATTGGTATTTAAAAATTATTAGACTATATCTATTTTTATATTATTAATTTAATATTTATTTTTATATTCATATTATATTATTATTCCATCATTTGTATAAGTAAACAATCAAAACTGATTTTGTTAAATATTTAAAGATAATTACAAATTATTACATTATATTATATTTATTATTTTATTTTATTTTTAATTTCAATTAAAATTAAAAAAATGTTATCCCAGCTTGGCTTGGGACTGTAAATCTCATACTGCAAGGTGAAACTGATAGTCTCACTAAATCCACGCTACTGGGATAGGGGTTGGGACTCATTTGACTTGGACTGTCAGTCCAGTCCCACTTCTACACCAAACATGGGATTGAACAAGGCATGCCAGTCCCACTCCCGAACGTGCCCAAAGAACTGCAGGGTCTCTCCTTGCTTAGGCCATACCTTGGTAATTTCCCTTTTATTTATTCTTTAAAACTCTGAAATCAGAAGCTATAAACGATACAATGAATCCCAAACTATAGTTCTAAAAACTAGGGATGGCAAAAAAAGGGGATTGTGCGGGTACCCGGATTGTCCGGAGACAATTTTCCCCTGATTTACGGGGTTAAAGTACGGGGGCGGATAAAGTTTCTCAAATTTAATCCAGGTGCGGTATACACCCTCCCCGCCCCTCACCCATACCGGATAATATAATACATTTTAAAAAATTAAAATCATATATATATAATATTATGTTAGCCATGTGTTAAAAATTTGAGAATGTTAAAAAATTCAAATCCATTATGTCACTCTTGGCGAAGAAATCCATTATCCCACTTTATTATTTAATCTTTTACTAACTTGGTTTTCATTTTATTAACTGGTTTAGTTTTGGTCCTAAGTTATCCGTTGGAAAGGAGTTAGCAACTTGTGTTCTCTGCTGTATAGAAGAACATACTAATAATTTGAAAATTTTGAGTGATAAAATTCAAGAGAAATTTGTTATAGAACGAGATTGTATCCTACTATAAAAGTACCCTTTAAAAAAAAGGTAGCGCTCAATCTCTACTTTGATCGCCTCCTTCAATTTTTTCAACCTCTTCCATCATTGTATGAGCCTTAATCGCTTTCATTGAACGTGACCCAACCATGACTACAATTGCGAGTGATATAGTAGTTCACTTTTCATAAATTCGTATCTCTATAAGTTCTTTTACATCAAATTTAATTAAATCGTGAACAGTTTTTAATGGTGCAATTAGTTTAATTATTACATGATGTGAAGCATTTTATATAAAAAAAAACTAACATCGCTAAATCATATCCCAAAACTATTAATCAACCTCCACATCTTCATATCAAATATTAATGAATTTTGTCAAAATATTTACTAATAGAAAAGGATAAATAATTTATTCACATCAGTTTGTATGTGTGAGTGTGTATAAATAATGTGTATGAGCAACGTTACTCTTCTTTAAGCTTCAATTTTACTCATTAATCTCTTAAGTTAAAATAATATACTTATTTGGTCACATAAATTAAAAGTGATTGATTTTAAAGCTATTATATATAAAATGATATACCTTAACAAATAGTTTCAAAAAACAAGGAAATTGATACTTTGAAAAGGGCGAGGCCGCAATTTGCGCGCCAATAAAAATCCTCTTAAAACCTAAATCTATTATACATTCATTACTAGATTAAAAAAAAAGGAATTATTTCTTAAAATACCCTTTCTAATACCAATAATGTCCTTCCAAACTAAATCAAACTTTTTTATTGCATCATGATATTTCTTATTTCCACTTTGAAATATTTTATTAAATTGATGTTGTGCAAATTTATTGTTAAGATGGTAGTCGTTAATTCTTATCGATGTTCATTAATTTTTATATCACCGGTAAAATGCTACCATTAAAAAAAAAAAAATCGACGGTGGCAGATTGAAGAGATATTTGTATGTTAATTTGATTCGGTATCTAAGCCGACACTTTCTTTGTTAGTCCATTGCTTGTGCCTCAACTCTCTAGTACTTCTCCCATTTGTGGGGTTATGAAGAGTTTTGAGCGTTTTTTAAAGCTTCAATGGAGATTTTTCACTATTTTAGATATATAAGAAAAGAAACAAAAACTAATCTTATATAAAGCCTAAAAAAAAAATTCATAATGCTTAATGAATTTATCAATATTTTCTTTTAGTTTTGAGGAAAAAGGTTAGAAAAAAAAAATCAAGGTTTACACTAAAGATGAAGGTTTTAGATGATAATTGAAATACATTAGTTGTCCTTAAAAATAAATTCCTAAACAAGTAATTTAATTATACAAATTATTTGTTTATTTCTAAGAGCGATAAAATTCTATTTTTGAGTGCAAATTGAAATAACTCAACCCTTTGAAAATCTTATTTGGTATTTAAAATTCCAAAGTTACACTCAATCCAAATATCCAAAGACAAATATCTTCATTTATTAAAGCCTACAAAGAAATTATAGAGTATGTTCTTGAAGTTACAACGCTTTAGTTTACAAAATACTTATAGATTTAAAAAAAATTACAATATCTTTTAAAATTTGATTTATCAAGCACTTTGAAACCTATTTTATAAGTTGATTATTCCCACGACAAAGCTGAAACTGATTATCTATTAAGCTGTAACAATTCCAAACCGGCCTAAATGGGGTTAATAATATTGATAAATTTTTAGAATATGAGACGAATAATTGTGATCCACATATTGGATGTACATAGTTCACATAAAACGACATATCAAAGCCTCTTCCTTTCATCTGAAGTGCACGCTGACACTAATCCAGCGGCCTCCTTTCTTTGCTTCCTTAATGGAAGAAAAAGCACTTCCAAAAGACATCTATAGCTTTCTGGCTCTTGGATGTATTTGAAGTTGGAAAATGATAGTGAAAAGCACCAAGCCTTAAGTTGCTTATAGAAGCGACATCTCCCATTTGCTTTAAAAAACCGAAATTTTTTAGGATTTGTTCGGTTACTTTCCCTGTGAAAACTCTGTTTTTAGTGGCTTTATATTGATGTTACATGATTTAAAATTAAAATATAAATTTAAAGATGGTATTGTTCATTTAATAAAGTAATGAAGTTATTCAAGGATTTCTTCTATAAGATAAATCTATTCATATAATACAAGAAAGAATAGAAATAGACGTACAACCCATTTACAACAAATTATTTCTTCAACTTAGGTTGGTAAAATATTATTAGATGGATAATTACATTTAATCTCCATAAATTATTTTCATTTTTTAGCTATCTAGTTATATTTTATCAGCTTAGGTTGTATAAAGAGTTAGTTGTAAATGAGTTGTAGATGTATCATTACTCTGCTATAAATACTCCTACAATATATGGAACGAAATTCTCCCAAATAAATTATAAAATATAGTATTAAATTATTTAAATTAGTAAGAATAACTTTTATTAAAATAAAAAGACTTAAAAAGTTAACATTAAGGAAGGTCACGTATATTGCAAATTTATAAAAAGGATATAGTCTTAGTTATTTAATGTTATTTTACACAATATTATTAAAAGTATTCTCACAACACACAACAATTTCTCAAAGTAAAAGCACATTGTATGCATTCTATAATAAAAATGTTTTTCAGTAAAAAGAAAAAAGAAAAAACACTAAACATTTGAGAGACCAATATGAAGTTGCATTCAAAGCTCATACCAATTAATTAAAACGCAAATAATCACCTCCAAATTGGAAATGCTTTCATGAAAAGCGCTCTGAAAATGCTTTTTCTAAAAAGGGAGAGTCGTTTGTATAATAATAATTTATAAAATACCATCAAAAGGAAATTTAACATACACCGAATTCATATATTAATAGCTGTACTCATGCATCCGTTGATGCTTTATGCATAATGATGATGATAATGATTGGGTTAGCGTGGCACAATGCGTTGATCATCGTGGCTAATTAATGTCATTAAAAGGAGCAAGAAGCTTCTTTGTTGGTTCAAGTTTGACTCATGTCATGTCATGTTAACCATATGCTTGCATTATACAGAATAGACCCATCAACCATAAAGATGATAAGCACCAACATTAACATTCATAAAAGCAAGCAAAAGATCAATTGTTCCCCAGATAAATTAAGGATGTCTAAACAAGGAAAGTAACCATCATTCATGCACATCTTAATTAATTTTAATTATATCAAGCAAAAAGAAGATACAAAACTTTGATTTTGATTTTGTTTCAACTTCTTTTTAAAGACGCTGGTGGGCAAATGGGCTTTGAATTGTTGAGCCAAGAGGCATTAATCAACAGAACTAATTAATTAATTAATTAATTAACCACTTATCAGATGATTTTCTTTAGAGTGTATCGTACTTAAAGTCACATGGCTTGATATTTGGTTTATTAATTCCAGTGATGGTTTCAAGCCAATTGTCAATGAATAACACTTTAGCTTCGTTTATTCCAACTTAGCATTTGTACATTAGTTGTCTGCCACAATAAACATGCAGAAAACCCGATATTTAAAATAATTTTTTTAATTTATAAGATTAATCAATTTGTATGATATTTTAACATATTATTTGCATGTTGGCTCATCATCTATTTAACAGGACCATATTATAAAAATTTGAAGATGAAAAATGTTGATACTATTTCGGATGTCGCTGTCCAAAATTTTAATTTTGCACGTAATTACATAAATTAAAGATCAAAGCCAGGCTGTGCCTGTTAAGATCGTTTAGAGGCGCACACTATTGAAGCAGCACGAAATCTATGTAAATTATGATGACTTGTGGACAGTTGCCTTTCTCCGCTTATAATTAATCAAACTGATTGAAACTTAATTTTATTAAATATTAAATTCTGAATGAAGTGAAAATTATTCTCCAAAATAAATATTGTCTTTGATATTTTCTCTAAAAGATTAGATGAAGAGGATTTAATTTTAAATTGTTATATGAGATTTATTATATCCAAAGAAAATAATAAAGTTCTACAACAAATTCTTGAAAAAGCCCTTCAGATATTATATTATTACTGAAGCGAAGCGAGTGTGTAACATTTGTCAAAGTCCCCGTGACCGTTGTCTTATTATCTAATGTTTTCCACCTTCCAGTCTTTCAAAATCTTACTCTCAGAGTCAGCGCGTGGTTTTGTTGTCGAGTTGGAACCTGTCACGCGCAGTGTTTTGTTAAACAAAGCAGAGCCTGCAAGCCGCTGGCGCAGCCGCAGTGGGATGTTTGGTTTTTTTTTTTTTTTGGCCCTTTCGGTTTATTTTATTTATTTAGTTTTTGATGTTATCCGTTTTTTGTTCTTGATTTTTCGATTATCACTGTACTATTGTGCCGTTTTGTGATTGCTGCGCGCATGGTCAAAATTGCCCTTAGACTAGACGGTGCTTTTTACAGCTACGTTTCTGGGTAGAAAGGGCTTTTGGTTGACAACTTCAACTCAAACATTTGTCAATCTTTCTTTCCCTCCCTCTCCAAAAGGGGTTTTATTTTAATTTTTTAATCTTGTCCCGTTATTAAGTTTTTACCAAAACAAATATATTTTTCTTATTGAGATTCCACGATTTCCCCCTGAAGAGGAGAAGAGACCCCACCAGCTGCCCGAGTGAGGATAATAATAGAAGGGCTTTTGCGACCATACGGTTCTAATTTAATGGTTACAAATAGCGTTTAAGAGGGTAATCAATTAAGGAGGCTTGAAAACTTGTACGTGTTAATTACTAATCAAATTAATCATCTTCTGCTGCTGCTGCTGCTGCTCCCTCTGCTCTCTCTGTGCTCTCTCTCTCTCTCTCTCTCTCTCAATGCTCAACAAGTAACAACACCGAGCTCGCTCGATCTTCATCTCTCTCTGAGACCCCAAAACTTAAAACCCAAAATGTGGGCTCGTCGCGCCGTGATCTTGGCAGTTTTTGCACTTCTAGTGCCGGTGTCGGTGGTCTACAGTTACGTTCTTCCTTTGGAGAGGGCCTTTCCTTTGAAAAACTCACTCCAACTCGCTCAACTCAGAGCTCGGGACCGCGCCAGGCACGCTCGAATGTTGCAGGGCATG
Source organism: Boswellia sacra (assembly GCA_013180625.2). NCBI lineage: Eukaryota > Viridiplantae > Streptophyta > Magnoliopsida > Sapindales > Burseraceae > Boswellia > Boswellia sacra. The sequence goes on from SNVD02005717.1 coordinate 890,431, forward strand.
GCGGGCGGCGTTGTTGACTTCCCAGTTCAAGGCTCCGCCGATCCATATCTCGTTGGGTAACTTTTTTCATTTCTCTCCTTTTCTTTGCTTTCTTGTTCTTGTAATTTGAAGGTTCTTGCAAAAGGGTTTGTTGTAATAGAGTGACGTTAGTAGAAAGAAAGTTCTTTTTTTTTTTAATAAATTGTTTTTGTTTTTGTGGGTGTGTTGGCTGATGAAATCATTATTATTGTTGTTATGATATTCATGTGGTTGGGTCTGTTTTCTTCTTCCAAGCTTAAAGTCTTTGACAGGTTTCACTTTGCAGCAATCCATATTGGTAAGTTTTTGTGTTCGATTCTCTATTAATTCTTCTTTTCAAGGTATTTTATAAATGTCATTGTTTTTTTTTTTTAATCTAATTTGAAGGTCTATGATATTTTTTGCATTGGTGGGTATGTTTAGAATTTTGAGTATTGAATAGTCAGTCAAAAGTATTTTTCTTTCAGGTTCAGTTCCTTTTTTTATTGGTTTAATTTTAAAATCATATATGCATTCTTAAGAATATTTAATGGTTTTATGAAGCTCCATTGAAGTGAGGAAAATAAAATTTCAATTCATTCAAAAAGATTCTAATGCATTTTTTTTTTTTAAAGGTATGTAGGTTTGATTACTATATTAATCTGTGTTTTCGATTTGTGTAGGCTTTATTTTACAAAAGTGAAGTTGGGTTCTCCTCCTAGAGAATTCAATGTGCAAATTGACACTGGAAGTGACATTTTGTGGGTTACCTGTAGCTCCTGCAGTAACTGCCCTAAAATCAGTGGACTTGGAGTACAATCTTGTTTCTTTAACCTTTTTATATGTCCTTAATCAAATGAGATACTATAGAAATGGCAATCTAGAGTATAAATTCTCACTTGAACTTTTATATGTTTTACAGGTTCAGCTGAACTTTTTCGACCCTTCAAGCTCAGTTTCTGCTAGGCCGGTTCCCTGTTCAGACCCATTGTGTGCTTCAGAAATTCAAACAACAGCGACCGAATGTTCTGCTCAAAGAAATTTGTGTGGTTACACGTTTCAATATGGAGACGGAAGTGGGACACAAGGTTCTTATGTATATGATACATTGTATTTTGATGCTATTCTGGGGGAGTCTTTGGTTGCTAATTCTTCAGCTCTGGTGGTTTTTGGGTGAGTTTCTTATGACTTATATAGAAATAGTTATTAAACCTAACATGCGATAGAAAAAAAAATCATTGCAGTGAAGAGAGAGATGGGAAGAAGTCTCAAAGAAGAAGATCAATTATATAAATAATTCACTTAATTCTTCTTCTAGAAAATAACCGTTTTGGTGACCAGTTGACTTAACAGTAGCATAATCTTGATGGTAGTGCACATTAAGAGGTTCCGTGACGAATGATCAAACATTTCATAATCATTACCAACTCTAGAATTGCTTTCTTTTGCAGTAATTAAGTCAGTTCTTATGCAATGATGACTAAACTAACCACCAAGGCAACCACAATTAGTGTTGCGCACAGCCTACATTTTTGCAGGTTCTTTTGATTTACTGGTAATATTGGAAAGGGTGTGATAAACTTATATAATTTAATATGGATGTTTTAGTATCTTTTATTTACAACTTATTATGGGTGATGTCTTTTTTCCACCGTTCACTTATCTCTTCTTTCTTTTTAATCTTAGAAGCTATTGCTACGACATTTACTGCATGTTATCATGCTGCTTGAAGCTCATTGTTTGAGATGGTGGTGTTGGAAATAGGTGTAGCACCGATCAAAGTGGGGACTTGACTAAAACAGATAAAGCAATTGATGGGATATTTGGATTCGGCCAAGGGCATCTGTCGGTTATATCACAATTGTCATCTCGAGGGATAACACCCAGAGCTTTCTCTCATTGTTTAAAAGGAGAGGGCAATGGAGGTGGTATATTAGTTCTTGGTGAGATTTTGGAGCCAAGCATTGTTTACAGTCCCCTACTCCCATCAAGGTATGAGTCCTTTTCTTAGCAATCTATTCCTTTTACTTTTGCTTTGGCTTTTACTCTTCATGCTGACAATGATAAATATTCGCATGAATGGTCAATGGAATTCTGGTTGTCATGAAAAAACTTATACATTTGCATGAAGCTGAGAATTAGATGAATACTAGATACTGCAGTTTCTATTCTGTGTTTTTCTGGTAGTTGAATCAATTTTCCTTTCGCTAGTCAAATTTAAAAATGAGATGTCAGGTTATGTTTTCAAACTTGGGGGATTACCACCCTTATTTGGCAATCCAGAAGAATATTATTTACGAGGGTCTCTTGGTCTTTGTGAAGAATAGCCGTCTATCCCTTCCATACAACTTACTTGTATAATGATTATACCCAAAGACAGCGCCCTTCACAGAACCTATAATAATCCTATCTTCTTGGATACAGTTCAAAGTTCCTAATGATTCCTGGTGTATCAGCCGATGGTTAATGCTTATACAATGAAATTTCATTGCATTCATTTGGTAGCCCGTAGGATGACTCCTTGTGAGCCTGATACCTGTCAGATTGGAGGCTGGCATAATGGCTGAGATTGTTGTGACCATACTTATTTGACTATGATCTCACATGTTTCTGTTGCTTTCTCCACCCTATAATGTGATTTCAATGGAGCTTTACGAAAACCACTGTTCTGCTTTCAATACTTGTTTTACTTATTGTTAAATGAATGTTTTTAAGTTTTCTGTCTTGCATAGATAATTGTCGAGTACCCACACACTCAATCTACAATTTCAAAACATATTAATATTATATATGCATTTTGACTTACTCTTTTCAAAATTCAGGCCTCATTATAATGTAGATCTGCAGAGCATTGCTGTCAATGGAGCATTGTTGCCCATTGATTCGGCAGTATTTTCGGCGTCAAATAACCGAGAGACTATTGTTGACTCTGGAACAACATTGACTTACCTTGTGGAAGAAGCTTTTGATCCTTTTGTCAGTGCTGTAAGTTTGAATCTTGCCACTTTTGTTGTGAGTGATTTTTCATGGTGGCATTTACTATTATAAGTTGATCAATATTTGCTCCCTTCTCCTGACATTGCCTCTTTTAAGAAGCTTAAAGTGATGCTTAATGGCCTTGGGAAAAGTGGCTTTCATAGCTCACTTAACAAGCAAAGCAACAGTATCAAGATGCCTTTTCTCTTAAAATGTTATGTGGTATAGAAAATCATCACTTAAGATTTAGCACATAATAAAATTTCATGGATATGTCACTTTCTAAATAACAGAATAGACTTTTATTTATTTATTTTTAGATTCTATATCCCAGAGTTCCATCGCATATTCATCTGGTTGGAATTGGGGACTACTGTTGGTTATGACTGTTTTTACCAGTTTCAGTTTTTGGCACCAAGTTGGTTGTGACAAGATTATCTATTCAGTTCCTATTTGCTGCATTTGCTCAACCCTTGTATTCTTGCAACTTATCTAATCTCAAAGTTTGCAAAGGAAGCAGCAATAACTGAAGTGAATTTAGGATACTCTGTTTATTTAATATTTATTTATTTGAAGATATTTATGGGCCTTAATGTGGAGTGTCATTTGAGAAGAGTTTCCTTGGTTTGAGATTCATCCTGGTACAAACTTTCTTTAGTAGCTGTAGAAATTTTCTTTTGTAAGCAGCTGCATTTTTACTAAAGGTAAAGAGGAATAAAAAAAAAAGTAAACAAAGATAAAAGGATTGCAAGGTCCCTCACTTTGAGTGGTTTTAATATACCTGTTGCCTGTTAGTGGCTCCCTTTTCTTGTGCTACCGAACCGTGCCACAATTGCCTTTAATATGTTCTGAAGATCTTCTACCTGTTGGTTTTACAGATAACTACCAGTGTTTCACAATCTGTGACTCCCACCACTTCTAAAGGGAAGCAGTGCTATCTAGTCTCCACAAGGTTCACTCTTCAACTTTTTTTTTTTTTCCTTCAAAAGTATATTTTATGCTTATATTTCACTGAAGTAAGGTTATGTTATCTTGTATATTTTTTCTTTTGCTCCTTAACATATGAATGCGATCCATTTCTGTTTTCCTTCAGTGTATCTGAGATATTTCCTTCGGTCAGTTTAAATTTTGCCGGTGGTGCATCCATGGTTCTAAAACCAGAAGAGTACCTTATACATCTTGGTTTCTATGTGAGTTGTTTATCTTGTCTCTCTTGAAATTCTCTCTCTTCTCTAGCATTAAATCAGAAATGATTCTTGCATGCCACTGCACGGATTGAATGTCTCTCTTGTTTCAGGAGGGTGCTGCAATGTGGTGTATTGGTTTTGAGAAAGTTCAAGGAGGAGTATCAATTCTAGGAGGTTAGATCCTGGACTAATGCCTCTTTGTGGATGGATATGTTTTGAAACATAGAAGGAGCTCTAAGCAATTTGTTCTGGCTCTACATGACTCATGTTGCATCTGCGATATCCATTGCATTCTAGGATTTCCAGTGGAATTCACTATTTGTAGGGCTTTGTAGTCTAACAATATCATACGATTGACTAATTGCTTCTAATGTATGGTTTGTCCATTATAATGGTGCTCCATGATATGTGTTTATGCTTTAGAGTAGCATTCTGCATACTTCCAATTTATGTTTTGTCCCTTTTTAATGATCCTTATTGATATATTTAACTTCACAATACCTTTGTATTTTGTAATTTCCACCTTTTCTCACTCCTTACCTTTTAATTGTGAAATTAATGCTCTTGTTGCTTTTTTCATTTTGCAGATCTTGTTCTAAAAGATAAGATCTTTGTTTATGATCTTGCTCGGCAACGGGTTGGATGGGCTAACTATGACTGTAAGTTCAATTATAATGAAATTGAACTTCCTTCTCATTTTTATGTGGAATAACTTCAACCTTATACCTTGACTTATATCTTTATCTTCATTTGTCAGGTTCTTTGTCTGTAAATGTCTCTGTAACTGTTGGTAAGGATGAGTTCATCAACGCCGGACAGCTTAGTGTGAGTAGCTCGTCAAGAGACATGCTCTTCGAAGTGATACTTTTGAGCATTATGGCTATCTTGCACAGCCTGGTGTCGTTGGAGTTTCACTTTTCATAATTTAAGCCTCGGTGATTCAATTCTTTGTTATATATATATTGGCTTGGTTGATTTTATTTACAGCAATCAGCCAGGCGTTATGCAGCCATCCGGATTACAAATATAGCTGCTTCTGTGCTTCCAATGCTTCTGAGATTCTGGTAGCTGTTGAATGGGGTATTTCCTATTCTCCTGATCGGAACTACCGCTTTGGCTTGTACAGGATTCTCCATTGTGATCATCCCCGAAATTGTAAATTATTGCTTACTAGGTTGAGCATTATACAGCATTAAACTGTGGTCGATGGAAGTAGAGCATGACTAATTGATTATTAGGGTATATTGGCACGTATTTTTTATTGAAGAAACAAAATTGTTTGTAGCTATTGCTTCTGGGTTAGCTAGGGATATAGAAGCTACATATATGGTGTCCAGGTCTCAAGTCAATTTTGTAATATTTGTCTATTTTGGTAATTCAAAACTGTTCATATTGTCAACTAGTTGAGTCGAAACAATGTATTTCTAAGTTTTTCTACTTGTAATGGCCTAAGGGTTCCCACACTTTCTGATGCCCAAATAAGTCACAATGTGAGAGACCAAATTGTTTGTTTCTTGTCTATTGATGAATTTTGTTAATGGAAATGGGTTCATTGCAGGAGCTCCTCTAACCATGTTCACAAAGGTTAGGCTCACTAGATGATGCACATGCAGGCAATTCATCTAATAATTGGCTATAGTGTTTTATGTATTTTTTCATCTTTGTTACTTTAAATTAGCATCTGTATGGTAATTATATGTTGAATCAAATTACTTGGGATCCAAAATGAGGGATAAACAATTCAGGATCTATAGCAACTTTTATACATTAATCATGCATTTTAAACAAAATATTTGAGGAAAAATATAGAAAATAGGTAATGTAATTGTTATTGATGTTGAATTCGGTTATGTGAGAAGAAACTTAGGATTTTAATAGAACTTAATAGGATCTCCAAACCAAATTTGAGGTTTTCAATATTTGGTTCGTTGACATCATTATTTAACATCCAAACTTTAGTCATTAGTGGGCAAATATCGGACTTGAATGTTCCCAGCTATGTACTTATTTCGTAGATCTTCGTTATTTACAACGACTTTTACCATCTAAAGAGGCTTGTGGTCACCTGCGGTAGGTTTGTCGAATCTCACGGGATCACCTCTGATTCTTAAAATTTTATATTTATTCCCTTTCTGTTAAAAGAAATATAAAGTCTTCAAATTTTTCATCGTTAACTATTAAAAAATATTCAAAATTTTAAAATAATAAAACTTAAAATTTGTTAATAGTTTTTCATTAATCACTACATCAATCAAGAATCTTAAAAAAAAAAAACTATAACAATAAATAATGTATAAGCTTATAAAAAAAATTTTATCAAAAAATTTATATTAAAATCATTTATTAAAATCTTGAAATAGCAAAAAATTTATCTGATTTGCATGTAAAAAATTATCTTACAAAAGTTCAAATCTTTCAAAGTAGTTTCTTTATTTTTTTAATTTTAATTTTTTGTTATTTTAAAATTTTAAATATTGAACTATGAGTAATTTAGGAAATTTAAATTTTTTGAATAAAATCTTTAACGGTTGTTAACGAAGACGAGGAGTACATAAGATTTTCAAAAACAAATAGAGGCGGTCATATAAGATTTTTGCACACCTCAGAGGAGGTTTGTGGAATTAACCCAGAGGTTTTTAATGCCTCATTAAGATTTGTAGCTATAACATTAACATTATTACCTTAAATATTGCACGTTATACGTATTAACAACATTTAATATTATAAACAAACACGTTGTACTGGTAACCTTTGCAGATTTGCTGCAAATCGGTGGTCCTAATTTTCCCTCTTTAAAGCTCTTCGGCTTTGGCAATGTTATCTTAGGTGGGCTTGTCTTTTCGTTGTCTGAAAATTAAATTACTTTTAAATAAAATTTATAATTTCAATTATCATATGTTAAAATAGAAAAGTTAATAGATTATATATTATGAATAAGGCTTATTTATATACATCTATATCATATATGGTCGTTTCCAAAGTTACCCTTTTTTTTAATAAGATTTGATGTATTAAAAAGACAGTAATTCTATATATAAAATCAACTCAAACAATTTGATAATACAAAATAATGGGATAGATGGATTCAAATTTATCTATTTAATTAATTTATTTTTTATTTCTATTGAACTGGTGAATTAGAGCTAGTTTGTATGGGTTAAGCTTGACAACTTAATTTTATATTTAGTATTATTCTTAAAGAGATAAATGACAATGAAATAATTTATAAAAATATTTATGATAATTTGAAAAATGAGAGATTGTACATTAAAAAAAATAGTTATTTTTCAAATAGGAAATAGTTGAATGGAAATTGTCTGATGATAAATATTAAAGAAAAGAAAAACTAAAACATTTAAATTAGTAGAATAAATACCAAAGTGGAAAAAACAAACAAGATATAACATCCAAATTACATAAATTGAGTTACGGTCAAACTTTAATGAAAAATCAATGCGATATTACGAGTGCATTTGGGGCTGTTGTTGTATAGTAACTTTTGAATTCTGTTATTAATTACAACTATTTTGGTGTTTCGTAAAAACTTTGAAAACGGATTGCCCAAGAAGCTACTCTTAGAGAATCTATCTAAATTGTAAAAGTAGGTAAAGCAACTTTTGAAAATCTGATTTTGAAAAGCTCAAATTTGGATAAATCAAAATACCAAAATTGTCTTTGTAATTTAACATAAATCCAAAAATACCCTTATATATTAAAATTTTAAAATTAATTAATTAGTTGATAAATTATAAATTATTTTTATTTTTATTTTTTATAAAATAATTTTTTAAAAAATTAAAGATAGCCCCATAGTTGTAGCTTGATTTCGACCATCGTCCGTCGTTTCCAGTCACCGTCCTCCTACTGTGGGCAAGTGGGATGACTGAAAATTTAACCGTTTGATCCCATTTATTCATGTCGCCAATGACAAAAATGCTAACGGATTAGAGAAGGGCGATTTCTAACGATGCTCGTGGAGGTGGCAGTGTCATACCAATCGCCAATGGTAAGAGGACTTTTGCGGGCGGCCAGAAATGGCGGTTGATCCATGACTTTATTTTTTTACTTTTTTAATTTCTTATTATTAAAAATAATAAATAATTATATTTCATTTATTAAATATTATAATTTTAAAATTAAATAATAAATTAATAAATGTAAATTTATTTTTATAATAATTTATTATTTTTTGCATAAATTTAAAATTTAATAATATTTCTTTTAAAAAACTTTATACCTTTCTATTTTTATTAAAAATTAGTTTTTGAAAATCGAGTTTACGAAACACATATTTATAACTTTTGGACAGTACAACAATTAAAAAAGCTAATTTACCAAACATCGTAAACTTTTTGAAACAGCACAGCTAATAACAAAATTTTTCTACACTACTTTTCCACGCACAGCAGTCTCAAAGACACCCTAGATCCCTAATTTATTAGTATTGGAAGTGATTGGTAATTAGTATAATAGTATTTTTGGATTTAAATTCTCTTGAGTAATAAACATGTTATATTATATGTATATTTAATATCTATATTAAGCTAAAATTTATTTTATTTTTAATTATTATTATTATTATTATTATTATTATTATTATTATTATTTACTATTAATCTTCAGTTTAGGGCCTTTTGAGATTGCCGCTGCTGTAGAAAAAACCACTTTTTTCTGTAGCAACAGCCACCTAGGGGCATTTGGGGTTACTTTTGAACTACTTCAAAAAAAAAAATCTGCTATAGAAAAAATTAGTTTTAAATAAGGATGCAAAAAGCAGGTGGCCACCTGCTTTTTAAAACCAGATCCTACTTCCAAAAAATAAAATATCAAAAGTACCCTTCTCAGAAAAATAAAAGTACAAAATTATCCTCATTCATTAATTTTTTTAAATTTAGTTTTTCTTAAATAATAAAATACTTATAAATATTTATTTATTTATTTTCTAAATTTATTTTTGAAAAAAAAATTAAAACTGGTCACCGAAGGATCACTGGACCGCCGCTAAAGTTGGTTGCTAGCGACCTTCTCCGGGGTGCGTCCGACGACACTGCCAGCTCATAATGGATAGTTGTCGGCCAATTGCACATATCCATAAACATTTTTGACATCAAAGGTGTCTTTTGGCCATAGAAGACAGCCAAAGATCTGTGGCTGCATCTTTCTTCGTCTTCTACGGCCGAAAGACCTTGATGTTGAAAATTTTTGTGGGTATGCATAGATCGGCTGATGATTATCCATTTTAAGCTGGCGGTGTCATCTGACGTGCCCTTGATAAGGTCATCGACGACCAACTTTGGCAACAGTTCGGTGACCCTCCGGCTACCAATTTTAATTTTTTACAATTTTTTTATTTTTTCAAATTTCATAAAATAAATTTATTTGACTCAAATTAAAATATATATTAAATGAATCCATTAAATATTAATAATAAGCAACATTATAAATTCACAATTATTTAATATGTATTTACTTTTATTTTATTTTATGAATAAATATGTGTATTTTCGTATTAAATATTAAATATAAATAAATATGATTTTGATATTTGATTAAACTAAACTTAAATTTATAGGTTATACATCCATATGTTTTACATAACTTAAGAATTAATTATACTTTGTATTTATATCAACTTAAGAATTAATTATACATTGTATTTATATTTATGTAAAATAGTTTATATAGAAATTGTAGTAAATAGTAAAAAAATTGATTATAAATTTTAACAATTCAATATTATAAAGTAAAACTAAACATGTCTAATTTGGTCATTTGTACGTAATAAAAGATTCGGCAATATGTCACCCCCCGCGCGACACGTGCATAGTTTTGCGTCGAGCTTGCACGAAAGCGCGTCAAGGAATAGGATATTGGGATAAGTGTTATGGTGTTCCGAAATTCTCACGATGCAAGGAGTTCAACGACATAAAGAATGGGCGTGGAGTTATGGAAGTTTTTGAAAGGTTTCGAGACGTTCCGGAATGTTCACGAAGGGTCCGAAAAGTTCTAGAATGCGTAAGGCCCTGGAAGGTTATGGAAGGTTATGGAAGGATGTGGAATGCTATGGAAGGTTCTGGAAGCAAGTAGAAATATCTAATGTCTAGAGTTCTCTAGAGATGTCTAGGGTAGTGTAGTATTGTCTAGTATTGTCTAGGCATGTATGGATATTTCAACAGATACTTGGCCACCAAGCAAGGTTGAAAATATCTAGGAAGGGTCTAGATTGCTTGGAGCCTAAGTAATGTGCTAGCCAATAGGATAGTGACATGTGACACAATGTTAGCCACACATTGAGGCGGTGATTTCCTATAAATAGGGGTAAGCCCTAGTAGGAAAGTCATGGTAGACTTAAGGTTTTGAGAGTCTTATAGCTTGAGTGTCTTTACACTCCAAAATCCTTATAAATTACTTTGTGTATAGTGAATATTTCCTAACCCAGATCTCTCGTATAGTTGTTCTCCATTGATTGAACCTCTCTTTTAACAATTTAAGGCTTACTTATATGCATTTTAAGGAGTGTTAACGCCTAAGGTCGCTTGGTCTCCGCTTGTAAAACAATAAGGCCGTGACAAATAGCAATCCCAAACACCTCTATCCTGCTTTTGAAAAGCAAAACAATTTTTAAAAATTGGTTTACCAAAATGCCCTCCTGCTTTTTTTTTAAAGCTGATTTTTTCCATAGCAAAGCATAGCTACTTATTTTCACAACAACAACAACTCCAAATTGGCCTTTAGTTTTCGTTTGGGGCTATTGTGGACTAGCTACAGCTATTTTAGTGTTTTGTAAACACTTTGAAAACTGATTGTCTAGGAAGCTGTTGCTTAGAGAATTTATTTTTTTTGGTACTAAATTAACAATTATTCTAAACATTTGTTGAGTAGAATTATATCTAATTTATTTTAAAATCTATAAAGTATGATAGCCGATACTAGAGAGTAGAATGAGTAGAAGTATATTTATTAGATGAATATATAAATTACCCACTAAAATTTCTTAAATATAAACAGAGGTATCAAAGATGTTAAATAAGTTGGGGTTGTATATAGCGTTGATTAATAAGGATGACATGCCATGCCTAATAAATTTGATCACATTACCTTAGTTTGATTTATTTTTATGTTAATATTTGTCCAACAACACAGTAATTTAAAAATATTTTAGAACTTTATTAAATTATCTAAAAATTAAAACTAATTAAATATATTCATATTGGATGAGTTAATAGAAAAAATAATTTAAAATAAACAATAGATCTATCGTATGATCGTATCATAATTAAAGAAATGGATCTTTTAACACAATTTTTTGATATAATTTATTGACAAAAATTTATAATCCTTGATTTGACCTAATTCAACGGTTGATATTGAAAGTTAAAAAGTTGTATTTATGCTGCCAATCTATCAATCATCACTACCATTAGATTTTGTGGATCATGATTAGAAATTTATGTATAGTTAATTTTGTGTAAAAAAATAAATTGTATAAAAATATCGGTTCCCTATACATGGACTTAAAATTTTTTATATAATTTGTTTTATTAATCATTATCAGCTACAATGTAATTGTAATTGTTGAAAGGTGATGAGTCAAGAGATTACAATGAATATTCAATGACCTCTAATGAAACTTAAAAAGTATTGTTTATTAAATTATTTTAGAGCTATTTCGCATGTCTAATTGAATTATATCAATATTTTGTTGTTTAAATATTATCCAGTGTTATTAGAATAGCAATACATAAAGTTTTAAAACATCATATTTTATAATTATTTTTATTTTTATTTGAAATATTCAATCTTGATATTGATTTGGTAAGGGTTTAAAAAAATAAAAAAATAAAAGTAAAAGAAGGTTAAAATAGGTGGAGGAGGTGACAAGTGTTCCTAAAAAGAGGGCAGCGAAATTGGACAAGTTATGGCTCACAAATATGCCGATCAATCACAGTGAGATGTGAGAGGTAGTGTGAAGCGTTTTTGTTTCGTTAACTTTGAAGCAGTCTTTTAGGTCACACGGCCCCACCCTTCTTTTCTTCTTCTGCACGTGTGTTTCTTTTCCACGCGCCCCCTTCTCTTCCTTCCATGATATACCGGTTTTATTTTTTTTTATTTTCTGAATTTTTCATGGTTTTATTACATCAATTACATGCTTAAATAAATTTTAGTTAATCTAGAGTTAAATTCCCAAATTCATCTTTTGGAAGAATTTAAAATTATTTTAAATAAATAAAAAATTAATCCAATGAAATTAAATATTTTCTAAAATTTATAGTACATGAATGAGTTAAATTTATTAATACCCTTGTTGATTAATATGACTTGAAACTGTTTCTCTAAAAAAAAATTCATTAACTAAATATATTAAACTAGATTTGAAATCCGAAATATATAATCGAGGTTGTCAAAATTAATTAATTTTTTTTAAAATTGTTTCCATTAATTTAGATAAATTAGATTAAGTTTTGAGTAACTAAAATGTAGATGACTTGGTCAGAAACAATATTGAAAATAAATAAATAAAAGAAAGATAAGAGAATAAGTAAAAAAGAGATGAGTACAGGGAGAAGCAGGTGAAGAGAGGGATAGGAAAACCGGAAGTTAGGGGAAACGCTCTGAAAAGGCGCGTGGTGAAGGATTCTAGCCTTCCGCATCCCTTATAGAGTTTACGGCCCCGACCTCCTGCGTCCATGCAAAACTCCTCACACAGCAACTCGGCCCCCCCTCCCCTCTCTCTTCAAATAAAACATTTCATTTCCTTCCGTTTCCTTCCTCTTTGGAATTACTACTCACTCCATTAGTAACTCCCCAACGCCAACGCAAACGAAACGCTGCGTTTTTAGTGTGGAAGTACGTAAGAACCATCCAAGCTAAGCCAAGGCATTGTTGTTTTTTTATAGGAATTGTTTGTTTTCTTGATTTGATCATCGGCCAATGGCGGTTCCATCGACGGTTACGGCCGCGGCACCGGCGTCGCTCTACGTCGGCGACCTGCACCCGGACGTCACCGATGGTCAGCTCTTCGACGCTTTCTCTGAATTCAAGAGCCTCGCTTCCGTCCGCGTCTGCCGAGACTCCTCCACTGGCAGGTCCACGTGTTACGGTTACGTCAACTTCCTCTCTCCTCACGATGGTATTTCTTCGCTCTTCTCTCTCACATATTATGGCATTGGCTTCATTGCCGCACTTCCTGTAACGTACCTCCATGCCGGTAGAGCTCTATGTTATATCCATTCCACGTATTTATATTTTTGGTTATAAATAAATAAATGCGGTTCAAGTGGTGCTTTCCACCTACTAGAAAATAGCTGTGAGATTTTTGACGTGGGAGTAAATTAAAGTACACTATTGTTGATTTTTTTTTTTAAAGAATGTGAATTGGTTAATCAATTAACAATGTTTTATTTAATCAATTAACAATGTTTTATTTTATTTTATTTTTATAATGCTGATTCTGTCATTTTTTTTGTAATAATTAATTATGATTTCTATTGTCAAAAATTTATTTTTGATCTTTTGCTGTTTGGCTGATGGGGAAGTGTGAGAAGAGGAAAAGAGTTAGAATTGGCTGAGTTTGGTAGAACTAGAATTGGATGGTTTTGGATTCTGATTAATTACTGTCTGTCTGGCTGGTGGATAATATGAGGGGAAAGGAAAAGAACTTAGTTTTGTGCCCTCGTATATTTTTCTTGGTAGAAGATTAATGTGTTCCATGCTAGAGTAGATTGAGAACGTTCTTCTAAAATCTTTTCCTTTTTCCTGAAATTAATATAGATATTCTAATTTTTGTTATTGATCAAACTACAACACTGCTATCTTTATTTGTTTTAAAAATGCAGTAAACGAAGATTATGTTTATGATATTGTCAGATTTTTCCTCTCTTGTATTTGATAAATGATTAAAACTTTTAATTGATTTAGGTTTATACATCTATGTTCTGTTAATACTTAGATGACACTGTGCTTATTAGAGATTCATGTTTGGAAGCCAATAGATTTGGAATTTCACAATGTGGGTAATTTTTCTTGGTTCTGTTGTGCTAGGTTTGTAGTTGTTGGTGAGAACATGTATTAATGTATTGCATTGGAGAGAATATTACTCTTAGCACCTTTAACCTTGTCTGCACCTTTGGATTATTATTAAATTTTTTAATATATATTTTGTTCACCTTTTTCTTTGGCACTTAACTGAGTTAAATTTCTTGCTGCGAATTCTATTTCCAGAAAGCAACAAATGTTTAGGTTTTTATTTTTGATTTTATCTCCTTCATAAGTAGTCTGTTGGATGAAGTTTGGATTCTATGTTGGGGGGAACTGTGATAAAGTTTTTGCAAGAGGAGGAATTGATTTGTTTTATATTATCAAAATTTTAGTTTAGTTTATCGTTTTTTCTCATGTTAGCCCTTTTGATTTGCTGCTTCTAATTTATGTGTTGTACTTCAAATTTCGATATTATTTTTCACCCTAATCATAATTTTTTCCTGTTTTTAATTGGGTAGCAATTCGAGCAATTGAGGTCAAGAATCACACTCTGCTCAATGGCAAGATGTTGAGGATTTCATGGTCGTGCCGAGATCCTGATGTTAGAAAAAGTGGAGTAGGGAATGTGTTTATAAAGGTGCTTTATTTTTGCCTTTAACAAAAGTAGTCAGACTGAGCTTCAACTGCTCTCTAATTTTAAGCAATCTCTTGCAGAACTTGGTTGAGTCGATTGATAATGTGGCACTGCAAGAAATGTTCCAGAAATATGGGAACATAATATCTTGCAAAGTTGCCACCTCTGAGGATGGGAAGAGTAAAGGACATGGTTTTGTCCAATTTGAGTCTGAGGAATCTGCAAATGCTGCTATTGAGAATCTTAATGGCTCCGCTGTTGGTGACAAACAGATGTAAATGCGGCTCTTTTATGTCATCATGCTATGTCTAAAGATATCTGACTATTTTCTGCTTCCCGCTTGGTCTCTAATGTCTATTATCCTAAAAGCACGAATATGATTTATGGTGCAGATATGTTGGAAAGTTTATTAAAAAGAGTGAACGAGTTTTGCCTAGCCCTGATGCTAAATACACAAATCTGTATATCAAGAATTTGGATCCAGATGTCTCGGAAGAACTACTGATGGAGAAGTTCTCTGAGTTTGGGAAAGTTGGTAGCCTGGCTATAGCAAAGGACGAAAATGGTGGCTCAAAAGGTTTTGGCTTTGTGAACTATGACAATCCGGATGATGCTAGAAGGGCATTGGAGGGGATGAATGGAACACAAATTGGTGGGTTGTGTATTCTTTTTTGCCTTGATTGAGGAGTTGACAAATTGGCTAATAAAGTTCTTTTGTTTCCCTGTGTTTCTGTTGAGTAGGGTCAAAAGTTCTGTATGTGGCAAGGGCACAGAAGAAAGCAGAGCGAGAGCAAATTTTGCGTCGCCGGTTTGAGGAGAAACGTAATGAGCAAATCTTGAAATACAAGGTAGTGTCAATTCTCATTTCTCTCCCTGGATTTATCCACGCAATTGTTCATTCTTCTTATATTTGCATATCTCTGTTTAAATTGTAGGGATCAAATGTGTATGTGAAGAACATTGATGATGATGTCACTGATGAAGAGCTAAGAGAACACTTCAGTCAGTGTGGCACCATCACGTCCGCAAAACTTATGCGAGATGAGAAAGGAATAAATAAGGGCTTTGGATTTGTCTGCTTCTCCACCCCTGAGGAGGCCAGCAAAGCTGTGAACACTTTTCATGGTTAGTTATATGCTTCTGATGTGTTTATTTTTCAGTGCATTCAGAGAGACCACTGTTCAAAGACTTGGCATGATATTGAAAATTAACTTGAGTTTTGAGTTGCAAAACATTATATTGATGAGTAATTTTATTAATACATTAAATCATATCAGATTTAACCTGTGCAAGGATCTTGAGACTACTAGTATGAAAGGTGAAAGAAATCAACTGAGCTTTAAGCCAGAAAACTTAAATACCCGTGCTCATTGTCCTAATTCTATAAGTATATATTGGATTTAACTGTTGAATATTATGGTTGTAATACATCCACTAAGTAGTTGCTAATTTTTAAGCAACTTAATTAAGATGCTGAGAATGGAGTGGGCTGCAACGTTTATAAAATGAGAGCTCAATGAGGTTTCCTTTATGTTTTATCTCCTGTTTGTATTGATATGGGTTTTCAGTGTGTCTGATCTCTCTTCTTTAAGTTGCCAATTATGTAGTCCTTTATACTTCTCATTTCTCAGGATACATGTTTCACCGCAAGCCATTGTATGTGGCTATTGCTCAGAGGAAGGAGGATAGACAAGCACAACTGCAGCTTCAGTATGCACAGCAGATGGCTGGCCTTGCAGGACCTTCAACCAATGTAATTCCTGGTGGATATCCACCTCTTTACTATACAGCTCCTTCTGGTGTCGTGCCACAAGTACCTCCAGGACCTGGCCTGATGTACCAACCATTGGGTTTGAGGACAGGATGGAGGGCTAATGGCTTTGCACCTCCAGCTAGACCTGGATTTCAAGCATCACCACTTTCAGCTGTAAGTTCTTGTGTCGCTGTACAACTCATCTAGCCTTATTTTCATCTGCATTGATCAGCTAACATTTTTGACAAATTTTCTTTCTCTTTGGGGAACATCTTCTGTTAGATTGATTACAACATTTTTATAGTTAATGAGTTGTTTTTGGTGGTTAGCACTTATATTGGAGAGTCTAATCCTTGAACAGATTCCTAATAATCCAAAACAACATAGGCAAAACCGGGGTAGGATGAATGGACATGTGCTCCCACAGCCAGGAGCTCAATATATGCAACATCCCAATCAATCTGTGGCTCCTTCAAAAGATTCAACCAATCAGCAGGTTTGGTTCTCTTGTTTTCCACGATTTTAGGTTTAGCTTATCCACACTGTACATGTTCCATAAGTCACGAATTTTAATTACTTGAAGCTACGTTTTACAGCGGGGTGGGCAGAGCAAGTATATACCAAACAGTCGTACACGTGAGGTGAACAAAGGATCTGGCATCTCATCTGCTGCCTCTAATTCTGTTGGAGGTGTGACACGAAAACCAGAGATGCTGAATAGTATGCTTGCGTCTGCTTCCCCTGAACAGCAGAAACAGATACTTGGCGAGCACCTGTATCCCCTCGTCGAGAAACACCAGGTAAATCTTCAACAATATGCGTTATATTTCAGCCCATGTTTGATGATTATTGTATTAAATGATGTCAAGTTAAAAAATATATGCAGCCTGATCTTGTAGCAAAGATAACGGGAATGCTTTTGGAGATGGACAACTCTGAACTGCTGCTTTTATTGGAGTCACCAGAGTCGTTGGCTGCAAAAGTGGAGGAAGCTGTGCAAGTGCTGAAGCTCTCCCAGGCCAAGGTATCTGGTCAAGATGTGCTTCATCCCAATTACCTATCTGCTGAGGTTGCAGTCAATTAAAGGGCAAAATGGTGGGGTTGAGATGATACTTTTTAGGATCAGAGAGATGATGATGATGGTGTCCTCCAGGGACAGGGCTGCAGAACGTCTTTCTTTTAATACAGTGAATCTTTGGTCTTTGCTTAGTTTTTAGAAATATTTGATATTTGATCAACATTGATTACTCGGTTTAAAAAACTATTATTATTTAATTGTTGTAGTTGTGTTAGTCGCTTAGTAAGAAAAGGATTTTGGGTTTTAAATAATTTTTCTGGTTCTGTTTTGTCAATTGTATTTTTATTTTTCCTTTCTTTGTTTGGTAAGTTTCTTTGCTTGGTAAGGAAACTTGAAGCTTTTCTACCTAGGCAATGAGGCACCTATCCTGGTTTCGTTAGTTGTACAGTTTCTGAAGTTCCGAGTATCTACATTTGAAGGTAATATATTAAAATCTAAAGTCGCCAGTAGACGCCCAGCTTGACTCTCTGATTGTAATCTTATGTGTTGAGAAATAAGAAAAATGGTTGACATTGACTTCAAATTTCCAAAGTAAGAGTTACAAATCTTCTCTGCTACGAGATGCCCCACTCGAAGCACATTCCCGTCTAATATCTTACAATTTTACCTTATTAAACTAGAAGAAAAGGATGTGATGATCACCCCTTCAATTTCTTAATAATAAATTTATGTTTTCAACTCAACAGATGATGGGCCAAGATGCACGTAAAAGAAGAAAAATTTTTGTATGCGCCTTCGCTACTGTAGTGTTTCCTTTCCCTCTCCCACCCCCCCCCCCCCCTCCCCTCCCTCTCTCTCTCTCCCTGATGCCAAAAGATAGGAAGTTGATGCTAAAAAATCGTACCATTGATCGGAGAACATGTGTCCTCTAGAAAATGTATTCTGCTATCTGATGGCCGGAGGCTCACACTGGACAGAGCTTCTGTCTTCCCCCTGATGGTTCATTCCCGAGGAGAAGAGCTGTTGCTCAAACACTGCGAAAGCTTCCCCTTAGCTGAGTTAATCATCCGCGAAAGGCTACAAAACATAGAAGAACGTCAGAACACCCTGGGGCTTCCGATGCTCAAGTTAGCCATATTTCTGGGCGGTGTGAAAGTGCTTATGTAATAATGGTAGTGAATGTAGGAGAAATGATGATAGAATAGTAGTTGGGGAGACGTCACAGTTGCTAAGAAAAGCAAGACCATGAGGAAAGCAGCGTTTTCTTTCTCCTACCACTGACCTGAGAACAGGATATACCTTGGACAACAAATATGACGGCTGCCTGTGGTTTCTCGCTAAGTTTCCGGATTGTCTTCACTTAAATTCTGATTATTGCTTTTGTACCCTTCTTGATACATGCGAGCGATTTGGGTCGCTTCTTCCTCGTTGTTAGATGAGCGATTGTATGTGATTTCTGGGCCACCGAGTTATTCTGGTTGTCATTATTAATATGTTGTCACTTTCTCAAGCAGACACGTGTATAAGGGACCATCTCACTGTCATTTGCACACACGAGGCTCCGGAGGTGACACATGGACGGGGGACCACCTTTCTTTTCTGCAGAAGCGTGCGAGATAACTGTTGTGCTATACTGTTTCGGCATTTTCCGCGTGGCCGGTAGTAATGTCGTCGGGAATAAGGGGCATTAAGCTGGTTGCGTCCTTTTGTCTCCGTCTTCGTAGTGTCTGCAGTGCTGGGGTCAGGAGGGCTTCCCGACGGCCATATTCGACAGTCCGTAATAGTGTGGAGATATGTTTCCGAGGTGAAGTAGTCTGGAACGTTTCACCAGCGGCTGTCTTGTAAGTCTAGGTCGTTCAATTGGCGTCTAAGTGTCGGCTCTTATATGGCTCAGCGAGGATTATTTTATTTTTTCCTGCCATGTAATATATTTTTTTATAATATTTTAGATTATGTTTATTTATATATTTTAAATTTTTATATTTAAAATAAAAAATAATATGATTAATTTTAAATTTTTTTAAATATAAAAAATAATATATAAATGATATTGATTTAAATATATTAACAAATATATTTTTTAAAAAAATATTTTAAAAATATTAACAAATAAAATCTTATATTTTATCGTAATTCATCCCATTAACATTAGATTTGCTATATTATAATCTATGTAATTAAAAAAATTTAATTTTTATTTATTAGTAGATATGACATTAATTATGATTTGTATGGCTTTAAAAAAAATAGAAAAGATTTTTTTTTATGAAATAGAGGGCAAAAATCTCTTTATATAAATCAAAATGAGTCAACCATTTAACAGTGAAAATGTGAAGGTAAATGCTGGGGAGGCGGACCAAGAGTAGGGGATGAAATTGGTATTTATCCTTTATATATATATATATACATATATATATATATATATATATATATTGTTAATTAACTTAATTTTATAAATATTTATCATGGACTTATTACTTAATTTAAATAATAATTAAAGATATTTTTTAAAATTAATATCATTATCACCAAAATAATTTTTATAATATAAGAACTAAGAAATCAATTTTTTGTTAGAAGAAAAGAAATCCTAATATAAAATATAAAAAGCGGAGTCAAGTGAAATCGTTTTCTTCCTCCCAAATTTAAAGACAAAGCAAAAGCCCAAAGCCCTATCTTCCCAACACCAACGTTCAGGCGAAAATGGGAAGTCACGGCAAGAGCAGCAAAAGAGAAACGTCGTCGTCTTCCAAAAGAAGAAGCCGCAGTCGAAGAAGGAGATCCGACGACTCTGAATGCGACTCCCTGTCCGACTCCGACCCTTACTCCCGCTCTTACTCCGACTCTGACGACTTACCCTCCCGCCGATCACGCAAGCGCAGGGAGCGTAGCAGAAGCAAGAGCAAAAGCAGAAGTAGAAGCAGTCGACGTGATAGAGACTCAGATAGTTCCCCTGATGACAACGATGAGAGCGATCGTGGCCGCAGAAAACGCAAGTCTTCGAGGGAGGTTACTGAGGAAGAAATTGCCGAGTACTTGGCTAAGAAAGCACAGAGAAAGGTAAACTATTCGGTTTTTTTATAAATAATTTTAAATTCTAAATTTTATATATTGATTGTGTAATTTCGATTGTGAAGGCGGCGAGAGTTGCAAAGAAGTTGAAGGCGCAGACGGTGTCTGGTTACTCAAACGATTCGAATCCGTTTGGTGATTCGAATCTTAATGAGAAGTAAGTTTCTTTTTATACTTTTTTATTTTACTTTTGTTTTTCGTGAATTGGTAGAGTAATAGAAGTGATTTAGGTAGGCTTTTCTTTGATAATTTGATGCAATTTGAAATTCGGCCTTTTGGGAAAAAAATGTTAGTGTGGTATAGGGTGTGAATAGCAGAATTGTTTTTTTTTTTTGATTGAATCATGTATGTGGCCTGTAGGTTTGTATGGCGAAAGAAGATTGAGCGTGATGTTTCTCAAGGTGTGCCGCTAGATGCATTTTCGGTGAAAGCAGAGAAAAAGAAACAGAGAGAGAGAATGGTAGGTGAATCTCTGTTTATTTTAAGAGCTATTTTATTTTTTGCGACTCTTTTCTTGATGCATTGTCAAGTTCTTTGTTGTCTTGATTTAGGCATTTCATAGAGTTCTGACTAGCTCACATAAGGAAAAACAATCACTGTTATATCCAGAACATTTTAGTTGGACTTATTGTTAAATATTCGGTAGTGCAGGTAATTACATTTTTCACTTGGCGTATCAAATCTAAATAAAGATTGTAGAATTGGATAGAACTGGTAATCTGTTATTTAAAGAACAAAGATTCGTGGGCATCATTTGCAACCAGGAGGTAGAATAGAGAAGGCTAGGTGGAACTCATGGCTGAATTAGTCTTTCTTGTCTTCTGTGATGCTTGAAAATATAATTTGTTGAAACACCCTAAGAAAAGTGAGGTAATTTAAAACAAGCTTTGGCAAATAAAAGTTCTTTCTGTAGAAGAAAGGTCTTAAAACTCTTTTAAGAATGAAT
This sequence comes from Boswellia sacra, assembly GCA_013180625.2. NCBI lineage: Eukaryota > Viridiplantae > Streptophyta > Magnoliopsida > Sapindales > Burseraceae > Boswellia > Boswellia sacra. The sequence continues at coordinate 911,992 of SNVD02005717.1, forward strand.
TATTTGCATGCTCCTCTCCTCTCGTAGCTTTTTGTGTTCAGATTTTATATATGTAACCGTGCTAAACCTTTAACTTAATATAAAATAGGTTTTTGTGAAGGATTGGATAATCTAACTTGTTTAGGTTATTGATAGTGTACAGTATTCCTACTCTCCAATGACAATCAATGGAAGAACCTGAATGTAGCTTCTGAAAGTTTACTTCTTTCACACTGAGGTATGGGTCCATAAGCTTGTGAGGCTAACATAAATTAGGTTCCTTAAATAGTCAATAGTAGTCATAAAAAACAACTGAAGCTTTAAATTGTTTTCTTATTTTTGTTTGTAAAGTATTTGCTTTTTGGCAGGGAGGCATAAGAAAAATTAGGCTTGATTTACAGAGGGAAACCATGTGAGTTAGTAGTGTGTCAGATGGGTTTTTTAGGAGTAATTTTCTCAGCAAGTTTATGCTAGTGAAGCTAGTTCGTCCTTATTGATTGTTTTGAACCTATTTATATTCATTTCATTAATCTGCATGACTAGAGCCTAATAGAAGGAGGGACTAGTGTGTTTGGTTATATCACAATTCCCTACTGTATAAAACATTCATTAGCAAATCATATGCACAGCTGGACAAGTTTTTGGTATTGATATATATATATATATATATATATATGTATATATATATTTTTTGCTTTATAAGTTCTGAAGTTTATTCTGCTTTTGTGGCTTTTGAACTCTGAATACATCTAATTATATTTGCTGCAAACTTCAAAGAGGTGGTTGGTCCTTTTGAAGGCTTTTTGGATGTCGGTGATTCCATAATTCTGTTCTCTCTATTGCCCATTCTTTTGAGTTTCAGATTTATTGTGCGTATCCCATTTGTTGTGCAGGCAGAGATTGAAAAGGTTAAAAAGAGAAGAGAGGAAAGGGCCCTTGAGAAAGCACAACATGAGGAAGAAATGGTTAGTTTTTTCCATTGATAGGGCAAAAGATTTCTTGTAGAATATTTTGGTGAAGAAAAATACATTGTGGCTTATTGTTGAAGTTCTTATCTAATTTCTATATATATTTTGCTATTTCGATGTTTTTGGTGTGGTAATTTGTTATCTTTCTGCAGGCACTGCTAGCAAGGGAACGTGCTCGTGCTGAGTTTCAGGACTGGGAGAAGAAGGAGGAAGAGGTATGGTGTTGAGGTGCTTTGCTTTTCAATTTTTGATCGTATAATGCCATTTTTATATTTGCATTTGAATGAATTGTTAATGTGTTCAATCTACAGTTTCATTTTGATCAAAGCAAAGTCAGATCAGAGATTAGATTGCGTGAAGGTCGTATGAAGCCCATCGATATTCTGTGCAAGCAACTCAATGGCTCAGATGATTTGGACATAGAAATAAACGAACCATACATGGTTTTCAAGGTTAAATATTAGCCGTAATCTCATTTTTGATATGATAGCACTTTAATAAACATGCTTTGAATTTCACAATTTTTTATATTTCATTGACTGTTGGCATTGGCATTTGAAGTGTATATTGTTTGATACAGGGCTTGACAGTAAAAGAGATGGAAGAACTTCGTGAGGACTTGAAAATGTATCTAGATTTGGACAGAGCAACACCAACTCATGTAGAGTATTGGGAGGTATCTCTTGTTTAATGTTCACACACTTGTTGATCCGGTATCCAGTGCTTGCTTTGAGCTAGGAATGTTAGGCCGTATGTGCTGAACAATTTAGGAATTTCTTTCTCTGACTTTTCCATCTCGCATGGAGGGGCAGGCGCCAAACCAAACTGAACCAAACTTGAAACGCCAATTGGCAGTTTGGTATGGTTCTAGTGTTTAGGCTTGCATAATTTTAAATAACAGCATAGACACATTTCTGACAATATAATAGCAAAAGATAATAGTGTTAGACAAGAGAAACAGAGCAGAGAGGGGAGTGAGATTGGCATTTTATGCATGATTGTAGAAATTTAGAATACATTAAATTTGCAAGGAAAATTTATATGGAGAGAAAAAAATGTAAAAAAATAAAAAGAATTATCTTTTTGTTGCCTGTTGGTGCTGGAGTAAATTGCAAATGATAGGAGGCTCACACTTACTGGCTTGATGACCTAACAGATGTAAAACACTGAATGACAATTGAGAGACAAGTGTAAGGTTAAGGTGTGGCTACTGGAGAATGAAGGGAAAATGAGAATTAGGAAATTTGCTACTAACTTAATGCAATCATCAGTGTGGGCATCTACGCAAACACATTCATTTGTCCAATCAAACAGCGTCACTTTTTAATTTTCTTACAAATATAACTAAGAACTTGAGATTGGCTTGGGGCAGTTTTAGAAATTAAAACCGTAAACAAAATTGAACTGCTTTGGTTACCCTACCACAAATAGCTTGTTTGTTTTTTAAGCACAAATTCGATTGGGCTGGTCGGGATTGGGTTGGCTGGTTTAATGTACACCTCTACTTGCAGGCCTGTAACAGTTTACCCAAGTCATATTTAGCAGAACATCAAAGCCAGCATGAGAAAATAACCAAATTGGATATTGGTGCGGACTGATAGTTGTTTGGAATATAAATTGAAAATTTAGAGTAAGCCTTCAGAGTCTCCATGCTTTGCTTTTTTGACTCTCTCTAAATATACGTATGTGCATTTTGAAATTTATGTATCCTCTGTCTACGAAGCTTGATTTACAACTTAGATAGGTAGAAGTATGAAGTTGGCTGAAAAATAAAATTTTCTGTAGTTGAATGTCTAGTACATGGTGCGTTGACGTGTAATTCTACAGGCACTTATGGTGGTTTGTGATTGGGAGCTAGCTGAAGCACGGAAGAAGGATGCACTGGATCGAGCTAGGGTACGTGGGGAGGAGCCTCCTGCTGAGTTGCTTGCTGAGGAGAGGGGGCTGCATTCTAGTATTGAATCAGATGTCAAGAACCTTTTGCAAGGGAAGACTCACAGTGAGCTTGAGGCATTACAAACGCACATTGAGTCACAGATGCGTGCTGGTACAGCCAAGGTGGTTGAATATTGGGAAGCTATTCTAAAACGACTCCATATATACAAAGCAAAGGTAATTGTCTCTGAACATTCCCAATTTTCATCCCCTCTCTCTTTTTTTAATTTTTTTTAATTTTTGTTTTGGGCCTCACTAGTTTGTTGCAATTACAGGCGTGTTTGAAGGAAATACATACTAAAATGTTGCGTAAGCATCTGCAACGCCTTGAGCAACCTTTGGTGAGTGAAGATAAGTCTGAAACTCGTAGTGGTTCAAGGTCTGAAGAAGATGATATTGACCATGAAGACAAAGGTTTGCATTTTTGTCTTTTGTGGTGAGGTGCTGTATTCTCTTTTAAGATCATTGCATCTATAACAGTTGGCTTGTACTTCTTTGATATGTAGGTGCTGGAAATTTCTCTCCAGAACCTATATTGATTGAAAGTACTCAAGAAGCAGACGAAGTGGATGGTTCTTTTTCTCCTGAACTTTTGCATGGTGATGATAATGAAGAAGCTATTGATCCTGAAGAGGACAGGGCTATATTGGTAACTTGCTCGAATCTTTGTTGTCTACTGCACAACTTACAAGTTAGAAGCTCATTTGTGAGCTAGAATATGAAGGGGATTTTAGTAGTTTAATTTTATTTTTACTTACGTGAATTAGAATAGGAATTTTATATTTCGTTGAGCTGTATTAGGATTTGATTTCCTTTTCCTTGACCCCTGTCAATATATTTTTCTAACCATGAGGGTGAATTGCTATATTGACAGGAATGTAAACGTATGGCTGTGAGAGAAGAGCAGCAAAGACGAATTGAAGAAGCTTTGGCATCCAAGCCAACTCCATCAGAGGATAACTTTGAGATGAAAGCCATAAAAGCTATGGGAGCCATGGAAGAAGGGGATGCAGTGTTTGGCTCTGGTGCAGAAGTGAACCTGGACTCACAGGTGCTTTATCTTCTCCATCTGCCAATCTGCCATCCCCCATCCACATTACTTTGGCCATTTTCCTATGTCCGTCTCATTCATCATATGATATATACATATGGGTATTTATATTTTCAAAATCAATTCGGTTGCAGGTGTACTGGTGGCATGACAAATACCGACCAAGAAAACCAAAGTACTTCAACCGTGTTCACACTGGATATGAGTGGAACAAATATAATCAGACTCACTATGACCATGACAATCCACCTCCAAAGATTGTGCAAGGGTATAAATTTAATATTTTCTATCCAGATCTTGTTGACAAGACAAAGGCCCCTACATACACTATCGAGAAGGATGGAAGCAATGGTGAGACATGCATCATAAGGTTCCATGCTGGGCCACCTTACGAGGACATAGTAAGTTAACCTGATCTGGCAGTTCACTTTCCTATTTATTCGTATAGGAGTAATTTGCTCACCCACTTTTCTTTATACTACAGGCATTCCGAATTGTAAACAAGGAATGGGAGTATTCTCATAAGAAAGGATTTAAGTGCACATTCGAACGTGGGATATTACATGTATATTTCAACTTCAAACGCTACCGCTACCGTAGGTGATATGTGGCTAATTTTTGAATTTTTTTCCCCTGATCATGGTTACTGGGTGAAAAAAAATAGTGTATCCTTGGTATGTCTAACAAATTTTGTTTGAAATAGATAATAAGATTGTGTGCATATTGATCAAATGAGGTTGTATGACCTGTTTTTTAAGTTCTTCAGCCAGTCTGTTGTAACGAAGTACCCATACAAGCACAACACATTTCCAGTCAGGTAATTTTCTTGCCAGTTCATAGTAGCCTTCATAAATTATGCTTGAGTAAGTACTTTATTTTGCTTTTTAGCAGTTCATAGGTGCTTCCTCTCTTGATTGCTAATCAATCAGTAAATTTATGATCACTTAAAATTAAATTGAAGAAGGAAGATTGGTGCTTATCCCCAATACTTCATTGCTGCCTACTAGTGTAATCTGGATTCTGATGAAAAATTCCATTAGAAATAGATTTTGACTCCATTGGCGATCAAGAATAGTGGTTTTTTTTTTTCTTCAACATGTTGAAAGGTTATAAGACTGATGTTTTCCTCCGCTACATTAGAATTCTAAGTCTTTGATTTCCAGGCTGATAATTCTGCTACATATAGGGCATGCGTTTCAATTGATAAGTTGAACCGTTTTCTGAATCTGTCTGCTATATACGTACAAGCCTTCACACTTTTGAGTATAATTTTATTTTTCTTTTTTAATTTCATTTATTTATTTTAAGATTACAACTGTAGTTTTACGTCTGGAATTGCTCTGCTTTTGACTAATCCCGCAAAGAATGGCATGTCGTAGATGGCTTTTTATCTTTCTACGTGGTTTCTATGATTGTTCCTCCAATAACCACAAGAAAAACCCTTTTGAATGTTTATCATTGCCCCTCCAATAACCATATAAATTATAAAATCCTTTCACAATATTAAAATATTCTTCTTTTATCTAGTCTGACCATCAATATGATATGTCATTTTCAAGTACAAATCTTTTTGGCTATCCCCCAAAACTCTGAAATCAGTTACTTTGTGATTGTCTGTGTATTTTGAGTTTTTGTTTAGAAAATTTGGAATGAATATATGATAGGTTTTAATTTTTTTGAAATTTTAATAATGATATGTGGTTAATATTGATTTAAATATATTAGTAAATGTGTGTTTTCATAAAATAGTATTTTAAAAATGTTAACAAACAAAGCCTTAAGGCAACGGCATGATTTATAGTAATTGAAAATCAAAGCAATGGCAAAATGTGTTTCGTATAGTTCACCCTTTGAGATCCTTCTTTTTAAGCAGTAATCTTCTTTTTAAGCAGTAAGGGCATGTTTGGTACTCGATATAGTATAGTATAGTATAGTATTGTATTATATAATATTGCATTGTATAGTATTAAAAATAATGTTATGTCAAAATTATATAGTGTTGGATATACTCATGTATTGTATTAATTTGTACAAAAAAAGTAAGATTTTTTTTTCAAAAAAGGTTTACAAAGTATAAATATATTTTTATTTTATTTATAAAATTAGTTATTTAGTAATTCATCGAACAGTTGTTAATTATTAAAAAAATTATTTGGGGTCCAATGCCCCAATTAGATCTATTAGACAATTTGAGTTTACGGTGGCACGTTAGTGTCAATTGCTCCAACGGAGGCAGTGGATCTCTGGTGTCACTCAGAAGGGGTGGTTACTCCTTTCTTCCATTCTTTATTTTTAGAATTATAATTTATCTATTAAATATATTTTTATTTATTTTAAACATAATAAAAATTAGAGGGTATTGTTGGATATATAGAATTTTACAGGGATAATTTTGACATTTTTTATTAGTGTTATACAATGTAATGCTAATGTTATAAATTAGATATACATAATTTAATATAATGTTGATGCATCTAAGGTTTATACTTTGTATTAATTAATATTATGCTAAATTAGCATCAAACATATGTATTACATTATTTAATACAACGTAGTAAAATAGTATTATACATTGTCGTCCATCAAACATGCCCTAAGTGTCTATTGTTTATTAGAAAAGCTTATCAAGTTTTGTAAATTAAGATGAAAGACATCGTATATCACGTGGTAAGGTCGAGCAATGTACAAAAATTAGTGCCTCCAAAAATGTTTCATAAACAAAGTTGTCACCAGGAGAGTTTCTTCTTCAGTCCAAATCACTCGGTTCTCTCTTCCTAGATGTTGCCAGCACACCAAAGATAGCAGAAGTGGGATAAATAGCAGATGCCAATTGGAATGGGGTTTGGAAAAAGACGTGCATAACAAATTAAGATTAAACAAAAACACATTAGTAATATAACTCAATTTAGATAGTATCAGAAACTCATCCTTACTATAATATAAAAAATTAAAAAGCTTGAAATGTGTAGTTTCCTTGTGTGGCAAAACTAGTTTTCCATTTCAAACCTTATATGAAAATGGTTTCCCCATTTCATAAAGCTTGTTTGCTTTTTCTCCATAAAGCAATATTTCTTACTAAAATCCGCATGATTCAACTCACCCCATCATGGAAGTGTTTTGTACCCATTTGAAAACTTACTTTAAAGTAAGCATCTGATCCCAGTCTTTTATTTTTCGGTTCCCACCAACTTAAATCTAACCTTTGGAATCAATTCAGCTTCTGTGGAGCCTTCTCCTCCTTTGCATCAATTTCATTTCCTGTTCCTTCACTCGTCTTCACCTTTTCTTTGCAACATGAATATTCGAACGTTACATTTGTAGTAGCTCATGTCCAATCAAGCATGCATAATTTCCCTCATATATTTTTCTGTTTTGGACTACAACTAAGCAAACTAAGCATTTTTATTACTCTAGCTATATCTTATTAGTTCAGGGCTTATTACTTTTGTGAAAATAATCATTGAGTAATTATAGATATACAACTAAATTGTACAACTTAATTTATACTATCTGACTTGACACATAGTCATTGGATGGGTGATTCTTACTTTATTTATTAAAATAGATTTAATTTATTTTTCATTTTTATCCATCCAGTGAATTTGTGTCATGTCATGTTGTATGAATTAGGTTGTACAATTTGGTTATACACATGATATTATCCATAATCATTTAAAAAAAAAAAAAGAGAAAATTGTAAGGTAATTCGTATAAATATTGTTGTCCTTTTTAAACATTTTGTTTAATGAAACTGATTTTCAAAGTGATAATTATGTGCGTAATTTACCGAAACAAGACATTACATTTGAAAAACATTGCAGAAGTTGACATTTACGTATCCATGTCGATTTCTTCGGTTTTAAAGATGACATTTGGCTATAATAGGCATAGGGTGTCGAATGGATTGTGAATATTAATCAAGGTATCGTCAACTAAGTTGATTGACATGCTTTGGTGTTTATGTTTTGTACTTGTTGTTAGTGACAAGCTACCGATGAATCTAACAAGTATTTTTCTTTCTTTAAATATTTTATTAACGTACTAGTTTAAATAAATAAGCATTTATATATAAAAAAAATCTATGTGATCATAACCTATTAAATTAACTCATGAATAAGTTACAAGCTACAACAGCCCCAAATAGCCAATAATTAATTGCGAAGACCCAAAAAAAAAAAAAAAAAGAAGCTAAAATAAACTTTTCTTCACTTAAAATGTGGGATTTTACATCTTCAACCGATGTTATGGTCTTGAAGTATATATATATATTTCTCTACCAGATGGTCAAATATTTGACCGTCTACAGTATGAAGGTTCACGCTGTCTCAACTTTTGCCGGATCACTGGAATTAAGCTTTTCCTGGTTTACAATGTGAATAATGCCTTGGAGTTGATGAACAACATCCATCATGCTAGGTCTATCCGTTTTCTTCTCCCTAAGACAAGCAAATGCAAGCTCCAAGAAGAGCTTTAAACTTGTCAGGATATTCACCGAAGGCTCCCCAATCCCAAGCAGCCTTTGATCCGTAACTTCCATGATCCCACCATTGCTAGCTCGCTGGCTCACATATATGGCCAGGTTCACATCATCTGGATCCCTCGAGAAGTCTATTGCTTTCTGTGAAGTCAGAAGCTCAAGCAACACAACCCCGTAACTATAAACATCACTTTTGTCAGTGAGCTGATAGTTGCGATAGTATTCAGGATCCAAGTACCCAAGTGTTCCCTGAGCACAGGTTGATACATGACTCAGCCCTGGACGAGCCAGCCTGGAGAGACCAAAATCCGCTACCTTTGCATTGAATTCATCATCCAATAGGATATTTGTTGACTTGACATCTCTATGGTAAATGGGAGTGTATGCGGAGGAATGCAGATATGCCAAGGCTTCAGCAGTTTGTAAAGAGATCCTCAGCCTTGTTTCCAAGGTCAAAAAGGTGGAAAACTTGCCATGTAGATGGTCGTGCAGGGTCCCATTGGAAATGTATTCGTAGATCATCAATGGCTGCTCAGCTTCCACACAACAACCCAAGAGTCTGACCAAGTTCTTGTGATTGACCTGTGAGAGTATCCCGACTTCGTTGAGTACTTGTTGGGTGCTTCTGATGTTTCCCACTTTGGCAGACTTGACAGCAACTACGGTACCATCTTGTAGCTCCCCTTTGTAGACTTCCCCAAATCCTCCACTCCCCAAAAACCTCTCTTTTGAGAAATTTTTTGTTGATTTCTTCAACTCTTTCAACCGAAACATCCTTGCGGCTTTCCCACCATTACTTGATTTCAAGATGTCTTCTCTTGCCTTGGCAAGCTTTGCCTGGCTGGAAAGTTTCCAGGATCTCCTTAGTCTTATTGCAGCCAAGGCAAAAGCCAAGCAGAAAAAGGAGATCAATCCTATTGAGATTTTCACGGTGAGAGCAGCTTTATTGTTTCTCTTTTTTCTCAGGCAGGTTCCGAGAACATGATCCCATTTGTAGCCTCCATTGCAAAGGCAACGAGAGAGGCCATTTGCTGCAGCAAGTGAACACTTGGAAGCTCCAGAGCAGTCAAGCTGCGTTTGGCAAACAGGCTCACGCGGAGAAGCCCATTGGATTTCCAACCCTTCTTCCCATTGGTTCGGAGGCTGGTTTGGATCCAAATGGATAATGCTTCTAAAAGCTTGACAACCTGAAGTGTGAAGCCTTATCTTGTATGCTGAAGGCATGCCACCTGCAACAAAGGTGCAGCAAGGATTGAGCTCATCACTTGCACACTCAACCGCTCGTTTGCTGTCAACATGCCCGGAGCCCTCCAGGAAACGGTGACAAAGACTGGAATGAGTACAATTCAGAGGAGATATCAAGAGACGAGGTGAACAATTGAAGAGAAAGACAGTGTTTGATGACGTTATGTTAAAAGGGAGCGTTTGATTCAGCCAAAGCCCTTCGCTCACCACCATGTCTCTAGTAACACATTTGCCAACCACCCATGATGATGGCTGCAACACCATGCGCTGAGAAGCAGCCATGATTCTAAGCACAAGATAAGAAGTTCCATTCAATGCATCGAAGTAAAGCTTCTGAGAGTTATTATCACAACGCAAAGAATAGTTTGGATCACCACACTTGGGGTTTGTGCTCAAGGGATATGGGACTTGCATGGAGCCACAGTTTGAACAAGCCTTCCGGGGAGAACAATCATGAACGAGGATAAGGAAAAACAAAATAAAAATATCGAAACAAAGAAACTGTTGATGAGGTTTTGCATTTTGCTTAGATGAAGTGATCATCTTTGCATGAGCAATTGAAGAAAGAGAGCTCAAAAGATTATGTGCACAAACAGGGAGGGATTGGGGGGGTACTTAAAAAGACCTCAGAAAGAGAATAAAGCAGATAAAACCAGAATTTTAAAAGTGATTTCAAGAATCTTCAATAAAAAAATTTCAAACTTTTTTATGACTTACAGGAGCTGTGGATTCTTTGTGTATGATATTTGTCGAGATAGAAAGGTGTTTTGTCTATGTAAGGAAAGCTATTAACAAGACTTCAGTGCTGTGTTACAGCTTTCTAGATTTATTTCAAGTATAGGAGATCGCCATAATTGAGCAATAGTTTGGTAAAACAAAGTTGGGATAATCTATAATTTGGATTTTGGTGAGTTAGGTCGATAATAAGGGCAGGTGCTACTAAAGGAGTCTGAAGGTTTATCATAATGGCAAAAATAGTTCAATAAAATAAAATGGTATACCATAATATATATATATATATATATATACACATATATAAACACCTAACGAAATTTGTTGGGACATGATATTTTTCCCTCTCCCCATGGAACTATAAAAATAATTGGTTATTTTACAATAAATAAAATTTAGTGAGGTTTTACTTGATAGATATATGAATGGCGTGACGATAATATAATCTTTGACTAGTGTCCAAACAAATTAATTTATTTCTCTATCAAATCCCCTATCCTTTTGACTTAATTCAAATGATAAATTGCATTTTTGTTGAATAGTTTGAAATCAGAATATTTTATAATTTTGACATGTTTGAGTTTTCCTAAATAGTTTAAGAATTATTAGACCACTTCCCTTTACTAGAAAGTGTGGTCACAATTGTGAACCTACAACAGATTTTATTGCCCACTTTTACATTTCTTATTAATAGATCGTGCCCTTCTTGGGTTGAAAGTTTATCATGAGATGGCGATAAGCATGGTGAAGAAACAAGTACAATACACAAGATCTTGCCACCACCTAAAGACTAAAGTTGAAACAAGTAAACAAGTTTAGAAGTTGAAAACACGAGGAATTGACTGAGCAGTGAAGAAAAACAACTTCACTTTTCGTAAATTAACTGGAGTAAAAGGCAAAACGATGCATAAAGTCAAGTAACAGAATGGTTATTGGTTGCATAGCTTCTTGGGCTTTGCTTCCATTCTGGGTCAAGCTCTGAAACTGACTTGGGCTTTTCTTGGTCTCTTGTGCAAAATATATTTAACCAGCATCAATCAAGTTTAGCTATTGATTTTCTATTAAGATACTGAACAATTACCAAACTAAGATTAGAACTTTATAATAGACTCAGTTAAAACCTGAGAGGAATCAAAGCCATTTCAAAGTTCACTTGCCTACAAACAGGTTATAACTAACCTCTTTGGCGAAAAAATCCCTCTGTCATTATGATTTAATTCAAATAGTTAATTTCTTTTTAGCTGGATAGTTTGAAATAATAAAAAAAAGAAAGTAGTTTTGACATATGTTTGACTTTTCCCTAATCATTTAAGAATTATTAGACCAGTACTATAGCATTTCCCTTTACTACAAAGTGTGCTCAGAATTGGGAGTCTAGAACAGATTTCGTTGCCCTTATGGCCACTTTTACATTTGTTTCTAATGCATATTGTGCCCTTCTTGGATTGAAAGCTTGTCGTGAGGTGGTGATGAGCATGGTTAAGTACTCTATCTAATTAAAGGACAACACACAAGCTCTTGCCAACACCTAAAGAAGAAAGTTGACATTTAAATAAAAATTTAGGAGTTGAAAACACATGAAATTGACTTAGCAGTGAAGAAAAACTACTATCACACTTCTAGTAAATTTATTTGAGTGAAGGCATAACAATGCATATATAAAATCAAATTAACAGAAAGGTTATTGGTTGTATGGTCTCTTGGGCTCTAGTTCCATTCTGGGTCAATCTCTTTAGCTGACTTGGGATTTACTCGGTTTCTTATACAAACAACTTCAACCAAGTTTAAGCCCACGTCTATTTGCAAGCACAAGCACAAGGAGTTTTCCAATGAGATACTGAACAATATTGAACTAACTGATCATGAGATTCGAATTTATATGTAGACTCAGCTAATGAAGGTTTCCCTAGAAAATCATTTCGAAGTTCACTTGCGGACAAAAAGGTCGCAAATAGATGTTAAATAAACTTGAATTTGGAAGGGTCAATACAGCTTTGAGACGTGGTCCTCGAATGATGAAAAATAAGAATCTAATTATAAAGACAGTACATTTTTTTACACCCCAACTTGCCTCCTTTATTGCAATTTCTTATATCAAGGTTTCTATAGTTTCATAAAGAAGAGGCTGGTAGCAACATAGTTAAGTTCTGTTATGCATGCACTTCCTATATGGTTTGTCATGTTTGCGTATTTGAGTTTAGTTGTTTGTTCATTTATAAATTACTGGCTATACATCTTGCACCTTCTAAGAATAATTTTCGGCAAGTTGAAAAAATCTTTCTCAAGAAAGGTGCATAGAAAGTAAAAAATTGCAAGGAATTATATTTGACATCGAGATTAGTAAGAAGTGAAAAATAAATCACACAAACAAAGAGACTATGTTTAACATGGTTTAGCATCACTTCCTACAACCACAGACGAAGAGATAATTCCACTAGAAATTTACAAGAATACAAGAGATAACACACTGGTATTCTATCCTACACCTAATACTCTGCAATCCTGAAACTATTCCATGTTCCACCTGCTCAACATCATGTCTCACATCCCTGCAAGGGTGTGTATTTTGGTTAACCCTTTATGTCTACGCCCTCTCTCATACCTCGAATTGGCTCTCAACCCCTATATTTATATGTCTATGTGGAGTTATTATATTCCTAATAGGAGTATGACTCCTATTTATTTAATAACTCTAATTTCCTATTCTTTTTACTTTTCCTATTATATGCAAAAGTCAACTTCAATTAGGAAATGAGCCATAAATCCCAACAATCTCCACCTTGGTGAGTATTTCATCTAAGCGACAAACATAATAAAAATCATATTCAACATCATTGCATCTATGCAATAGTATAATAATGAAAATTTCACCAAAAGTTGTTATTTGAGAATCACTTCACCTACAACTTAAAACTGTTGTAGCCCATCTTTTTTGTGTAAACGCAATCCTGAAAATTCTTTTTCTCATAGTTTGCAACTTGGAGCTTTAATTCCCCTTGTAAGAAATTATTCAGAAATATATTTGACATCGAGATTGATAAGAACAAAAAATAAATATCACGCACAAGGAGACACTATATTTAACATGGTTTAGCATCACTCGCCTACATTCACAGATAAAGGAAAGTTTTACTAGATCATAAATTTATAAGAGTACAAGAGATAATATACTTGTTTCACTTGCTAATACTATAGGGTGTTCTTTAACCATCTCTTTTATAATTCTTCTCACATCCCTAGAAGGATGTGGATTTTGGTTAACCCTTTATGTATCCTTCTCTCATACCTAGAATTGGTTATCAAACCCTATATTTATAGGTCTATGTGGAGTTATTCTATTTCTAATAGGAATAGGACTCTTATTTCTTTAACAACTCTAATTTTCTATTCATTTTACTTTTTGTATTGCATGCATAAGTCAACTTGAATTAGAAATTGAACCACAAATCCCAATAGAGAATAATTAAATAAAAAAGTGTTTTCCCTTTCCATCTTTTCATAAATATATTTTAAAATCATGGTTCATGTATTGGTGGATTATTTCATATGGCCCGCACTCTCGTCAAGGAGACATTACACATTGCACTCAAATTTGATATAAAATCGCAGGTGTATATACATATAGATATACTTTATAAATAAAAAAAATAAAAAAATAGAACCACGATAGGCCAAATTGATAAGCCCAAATTAAGAAGCAAAAAGACAAGCCGAAAGGACAAGAAGAAAAAAGACAAGCCACAAGGATAAGTGTCCCTGAGCAATCAAGTTCCGTGTAAAATGAAGACCTGGTTTTTGCGAGGTTGAGGCTGAAGAGCAAGAAAAAGACCACATTTGTTCTAATGAAAACCAAAATTGACAGAATAATAGGTGACCAATTAATACTTTTAAAAACAAAGCAATATTTTTTTAAAATATATTTTAAGCCAAAACGGAGGGGAGTTAATGGACCTATGTATACTACTTGAAATCTTTTGCTCCTGACAAATGTTTAAAATGTGTCATCAGGGGTTGCGATTGCCAATTGTCTAAGAAGCAACAGTTGAAATGTGTAAATCCCATCATTAATTCTTCCTAATAGTCAACAAATGTCTCTTAGAATCAGAATCAGTACAAGCTGATGTATGTATCCAGCTACTCTACAGTAGTCTAGAACGACCGGAAAACTACTAGTGGTTTGGAGTCTTAGATTTGAGAATTTAAAGGTTATAAAAATCTAGTTGATACAATTGCAATATATAATGTTTCATTTTCTTCAATTTATTATAACCACTTATCATCAAAATGTTGAACCACAACACATCATTCATTGTTTATTGTGGTCCAATACTGAGGATCATATCTATATAGATAGAATCTTCATGAGGAGCATCCAATGTTAATTAATTAACCAACGATAAGGTCATGTCATTGTTGCTTTAGTTGGGTCTTCTCATTTTCTAAGTTCATTTTTAAAAAGAGTTATGGGTTTTCTCATTTTTTAAGTTCATTTTTAAAAAGAATTATTTGATACTTCTATAATATTTTTAGAAGCATTTTTAATTTCTCTTGTTATTTTTAATATTAATAATGTTACATTTATAATTCAAATATAACCCAAAATTTATAATCTAAGTGACAAAATCCTACTGAGATATGACTTCCCTCATTCATTTAGGTTTTTTCCTCATTCAATAAATTTTTGTTACGTAAGCTGTGTTAATAGCTCCTTAATGTTTTAAAACTATATATTTTTCATAATAAAAAATTGAAAAATTTGGTGTTTGTTTGTGTATTTTGAGTTTTTGTTTTTAAAATTTGGTAAGAATATGTTGTTGATTTTAATTTTCTTTTTGAATTTTAAAAATAATATTTGGTTGATATTGATTTAAAAAAGGAACAACATCAATAAGTACCATCGAGTTTTGATTTAATTTCCATTGAGTTTTGGCTCAATGTCCCTTGAGTTTTAGCTTAATCTCACTCAAAGAGAATGACTATCTTTTTTTAATTAATAACACCCTTGAACTTGTGTAAAATTCATCATCGGTTAATTTAATGGTAACAGAAGTATAAAAAGGTAATTTTACCCTTCTACTAATAAAATTCTAAATTATAAACTAATTCTCAAACTTGAAATCAGATTAATTTAGGTTGCCTCAAAGAGTCAACAAAGTCAACTTTCTCCCCTTCCTACAACCAATAGGATCACCTCCTGGGCTGGTTCTCCGACTATTGCCAATCCCCTCTCTTTACATCCATGTGCGAATTCTCATCACAAGCTCTCTCTTGAAATCCACCAATGTCATTGCTCAATCAATAACTCCTCTCTATTAGGTAGTTGTATGGTAGTGGTGATGGCGGTTGGTTGGCTGGGTTTTTGGGGTGGTGATGGTGGGATGGGTAGGTTTTTGGGTGTTGATGGCTATTGCGTTGTTGGGTTTTTAGAGTGGTGATGGCGGTTGGATGGGTAGTTTTTTTTGAGGTGTCGATGGTTGCTGGGTGGGTGGGTTTTTTATTCCATCTCCATTCTTCTCCTTTTGCATTTTTGTTTTTGTGTTTGCTTTCAATCAAACATGTTTTTGTTTTTCTTTTCTTTTTGGGCAATTTTCAAGATTAGCCCCCAAATGGGGGGTCTTTTTATTTTTAGCCTCTCCAAAATTTTCTGCACACTAGCCACCAACCTCCCTAAATTACCTAAATATAACTCCTTATGCAATAACTTCTCTAACTAACTTATGAACACCGCCTTAACTCTCTCTTCAACTCTTCTAACTCCTAAACCAACTCAAAATAATAATAAAAAAATTCAAATACAACAATTCAAACTCTGCATCTAACAACTTAAAATAAAAAAAAGGGGAAAAAATTGGATTTGGAGAGCATTGGAAACACATAAAGGTAATGTTCCTCTCTGACTAAGCTTCAAATCCTTCCATTTACATTTTATCATGTTTTGAACGTAAAAATCCATCCTATATGTGTAGACATAGACCAATAATAACTGGAATAGATATATTTAGGTTGTTTTTGCAATTTGCATTTATGAAAAACTCATTTTTTACTATTTTCTATAGACTGAGACTGTAACTTGTACTTTGACAATTCGATGGAAATTCGACAATCCAATAGTTAAATTGTCGAATCACCGTCGTACTTCCATCAAATTATCGAAGTCTTGTTGAATATCTATCAAATTAATGCCCTGCTATCAAATTTCTATCGAACCTTGTGATTGAACTGTGGAATTGATGTCAAACCAATTAGACAATTCGACAATTCGATAGTCTCTTGTCAGACTGTCAAATTTTTAGACAGAGAAGCCCATTTTTGACCATTTAAAGGGATTTTTTTGGCTTTCAATGTTTTTCATTAATTTTTGGACATATTTAACTTCAAAGAAGGACTGTATCGAATTTGCTCTATTCTTTGATGATAATTGGGAGGTTTTACCTAATGAGAACTATGTTTACATGGGCGGAGAGGGGTTACTATTATTGATTCTAAGAGAGGCTTCTTACGAACAATTTTTGCAGCTGATATGTCAAGAACTTGGGTTAAATGGTCATAGAATAAGGTTGAAATTCAGTGCCTAGTATGATATTAGGAGATATTTTAGGCCTCTCTCAATAAAAATGAGCATGACTATAGATTTTTGATTGGAGACAATTTGAAATATTTGAATGAATACACACCTTTATATGTTAAGATTGAGCAGTATGTGAACCAAGCATCCAGACTAACCATAGTTGATCCTACACAACACGTTGAAACCTAAAATGGGGAGACATTTGAGCAACATGGACAGTGTAGTTGCCGTAATCTGCCCGCCACGAATGTTGGTGGTACTCTTAATGTAAGTGGTGAAGTTAATGTCGGTGGTGATGTCAATGTTAGTTGTGATGTTAATGTTGGTTATGATCATGGTGTTGGAGGCTTTGGTGTTCATGTTGGAAGTAATGTTAATATTGGAGGTGATGTTAATGTAGGATGGGGTGGTTTTTTCAAGATTGGTGTTGTTCATGGCTTAGATAGCCTCAAAGAAGAATTTGAAGAGGTGTCGAGCAAGGGATAATTATGAAGATGTATATGTCGATAATGAGGAAGAAAATGTTCAAGATAGGGCAAATAGGGGACCATTTGTCGAATGCAAAGGGGGTTGACATAGTGATGACAAGGATAGTGATGACAATGACGTGGGTGGATTGTATTTGTCAAACACTAATACAAGTTTGGTGAGCCACCACTACAAGAATTTCTAAAATATTTGTCCCTTTGCAATTTGTATATTTGCCGGTTTTTAAAAAAACAGTCAAATATAACTTTATTCCACTAGTCAAGCCCGCCCCTTTTCAATATTTGTCACTTAATCATGTCCATTAATTTACATATTTGCCACTCATATAAAAGTAGGTCATATTTCCTCTTTCTTGCTCTTTCTTGCCCTAGCCGCTCAAAGTGAAACATTCTCTCCATTCATCGCTCTTGTCTCTTTAAGATTGCTCATTCTGCTCATTCCTTCGCTCATTAGTCAGTGGCTGTTTTTTTTTCTGGCTGTTATATTCCTTTGTTGGAATTTTAGTGTTTCGCTCATCATTCAATGGTGGCGTTTTCTCTACTCACTGAATTTCTTTAACATTCTGTCCAACAATTCAATGTAGAGTTCGTTGTTAGGGACAATAATTAATCGTAAGATTGTTAGAGTTTAAGGATCCTAAGGTATCTTTCTTTTTACCTGAGAAAAGCTTTCCCGAATTTTTTATTGGTGGACTGAAAAGTTTGAGAATCTGTTTCTTTTATGGTGCTATGGGGTTGGGTTACTCTTTTTGGGTTATTAATATATTATTTTCTAGGTTATTAATTTGGTTGAAAGCCATTTTGATTATTCTTTTTCTTTCTCATATTAATCTGGGTTATTATAATGGTTGTGTAGTGTTTGTGTTTTCATTTTTGTCTTCTCTTTTGAAATGTAAGAAAGAAAATAAATAAATAAATAAAATGGGTGTAGGGCAGGCAGTAACAAGAAACATCATGGAACTCAAGAAGCTCAACATGGCACTGTTCCATGTCCATTCCAACGACAAGTACTATGCTGATGCACTTGCTTATGTTGAATTTATGAAATTAGGTTAGTTTCGGGTGTGTTCTTTTATGAATCCAGTATTTTTGTTTTCAATTGAATTTAGGAATATGTGATTGATTTTGAATTATTTTGAATTTTGAAAAGAATATGTGGTAGAGATTGAATATAAATTGCATTGGAAAATGTGCAGCACAGAAAACAGGATTTGGAAACAAGAAAGAACAGAGCCGAAACTATTCTTTTCTTTTTTTTTAATTATTTCTCAATATGCTGATGATTTTTGTACGTCTATCTATATATATTTTTTAAATCTTCTTTTGCTACTGCTTAATTTTTTTATCACTTTTAAGTGGGGTTTAAAATCTTCTCTCTCATAATTGTTTTCTTTGATTGCTTTATATGAATTTTTTCTCTGGGTTTTGTTTATTGTTGTGTTCTGTGTTATCTGTTTTTCTTATTTTTAATTTTGTTGGTTATTTTCTTAATGTTGTTTGTGCGTTTGGCTATTGATTTTTGGAAATATGATAGTGTCGACCAAAGGAAGAAATGAAACAATGTGCTTTGGTTTGGTGATCCTCACAACTGTTAGTGTCTTTAACTCAAATCAATTTGTTTCTCTGCATTTCAGCATATGGGCCATTCATATTGAATGACTGCGCCTGTTTTTTAACTTATTGTTTCTACTAAATTAAGTATTTAATTGATATCATCTATAATACCATATAGTTTGTTTCTTGGTTTATTTTTGCTTGTAAGTTTACTTGTAGACTTGGAAATTAATTTCTCAAGTTTTGATATATATTTTTGTCCTCACTCGAAGATTTGATGTGAATTCTT
This sequence comes from Boswellia sacra, assembly GCA_013180625.2. NCBI lineage: Eukaryota > Viridiplantae > Streptophyta > Magnoliopsida > Sapindales > Burseraceae > Boswellia > Boswellia sacra. The sequence continues at coordinate 931,278 of SNVD02005717.1, forward strand.
TAAGTATATCATTCATAATTATATATTTGCTTTTGCTTTTATATTTTACTAACAATTAATTAATACGATTACTTTGAATTGGTTAGTCATTTAATAAAACTTCCATATTTAAATTTTTTCAAATAATACACACAGGGATTTATTTGCGCTATTCTATAGTATGTGGTGTAATGAAATTATTTTCATAAAGTGATTCAAAGTATGAATGGTATCGTCAAACTCACCCATTTCTTTTCCTTCTTCAGGTTCTAAAGAGTTTATAAATTTTCATAAAGTGATTCATAGATGATCGACAGCGCACTAGGCATTGTAGCATGACTCAAAATGTGGGTCAAATATAAACTCCGATTCTAAAAGCGAAGATGGTGGTGGTGTGACTACTAGTACATCATGAGACGAATGCTCCACTCGCTGCCTGTTTACCTACGGGTCTAGATCTGTGTACGGGCTATGTAGAACCTGGGGTTTTCTGACACACTCTATCGGTATAAAGCTTTACCATTTGGTACATCACTTGCTGTGTCCCAAGAATGCAGATACTCTTACTGAGTGAGTCACTGTATATGTCCTAGGATAAGTGCATGATTGGGACCTCCAGAGTACTAGCCTGTGACAATGAACCGCCTCATCGATCACGAGAGAGAGCTATGTATCTTCCGGACTCGGTTAGCCATGACTTTGGGGCGTTGGGGCTGAGTGGTTCGCTTCCTCCTGCACTGAATAATAACTTTTTAGGGTGATCACTTGTTATAGTATTTCACAATCTAGAATTTGATGTATCATCCATTAACCTCAACATCTAGACCGAACATTGCTTGCCCCTCTCTGAGCTCCCGGACCTCTTTGCGAAGCTCCTACACCTCATCGTTGAAAGCTTGCATCTTCTTGGCATATTCGGTTTGTAACTCTAGGACCAATTTAAGATGATTAGCAAGAGTTGTTATCTCTACACAATAAATTGCCAACTCATGTCAAATAGCATCCAGGAGAGAGGGGGGTACAGTAGAGTCAAAAGATGCCTGCATATAAATTAGGACATAATTAATTTCATTAATTACAAGTAATTATAGAAATCATAAATCCAATAAACTTTAAATCACTTCATAAAATACTAACATCGCCTTCTGTATGCATAGACTCAGTGGCAAGAGCTTCCTCAACTGATCCGGTAGTGTCTGCATCTTGCTCTGTTAGGACTGCTTGTTTCCTCTTGCCCTTGATGTGGGCTTTCACAACAGTGGGCAATGGTAGCTTGTTGGCCTTAGCCCAGTCAACAAGTGGGCCTTCCGAGCCATTGATCTAGTGCCTGTTCTTAATATACAGGTTGTTGCTCTACTCCGTGGCGTCTGGAGGAAAACTCAAGTTGGGAGGATCCCTTTGGTGGAAATAGCAATGGCAAAAAGTGTTATTAAAAAGAGAATAAAGTTGTGTTAGAAACTTTTGGCATATGTGAATGTTCAATTGTAATGTCCCTACCTAACGTGGTCGACGCAACACATCCCTCAAACCCTCAGCCTGGGTGATGAGTCTATCTATATTGATCCCCCTCAAAATGCGGGGGATCTTTTGTTCAAACACCGTACCCTTCCATGCGTACAAGGACCCTATAAATGGAGTCGCCTCGTATAATTAGATCTGTATTAAGAAAAGCCACGTATTTTATGTCCACACATACATACATACATACATACATATATATATATATATATATAACATTTAAGTAATTGATAACCAAATAAACGTTTTTGAAAAATAAGAATAGTTCAATTACCTGGAAAGCATATGCGCATCCGTAAAGGTTATATTTCTCCCTCTATGCAAATGTACCTTAAGGATAGTCCTTGAACTTATATAATCATCAACATCTTCAAATTTCACTAGGACACGTACTTTGACAGTTCGACAATGCATAGCCTAAAGTTTGACAACAGTTCGACAGTATGACAATTGTTCTATAGTATAATTTGACAGATAATATATTTAGTTCAATAATTTGAAGATAATTCGATAGTTCGACAAATATGAATCATCACCTTCAACCTCAAGCTTTCACAGACAAATACAACAACAACAATCCAAATGAAAAAAATAACATTCAATGACACCCAATAACATTTTATATCACCCAAGAACAAAATATAACAGTTTCATAACCTTAAACCAGAAATCAAGACTATATTTTAAATTTCTCTCTCTAGAAATTGCATGCAATAGATCATTTAAACCCATAGTTAATGTCATCTAAACAACCCACATAGCATTACCGCATATTTTCTATGTAATAGAATCCAACATAAATGAAGGATACACATACCAATTTTGTGGTGCCAAATGGCGATTTCCCTTAATCGATTTCACGGCTAATGTGATTTCACCTAGTGACGATTCTATCTCCTCTTTGTGACACCAGATTCCTCAATTATTAAATGGGTTTTGATGATGCAAGAATAGGTTGTAACGGTTTTGATTGAGAATGGGAGTGTATGAAATGGGTGACGAAGGGAAAGGAGAAGGCTAGGGATTCACATTTGAAAATAGGGGCATAAATGTCATTTCAAGGGGTGATGGCTAGTGTGATGAAAACTTTTGTGGGGGGAGGCTAAAAATAAGCCAAATAAAAAATTTCCTTCTTCTTTTTGGGATATTAACAATTAACCCCCTAAGGCTAATCAAAAATATAAATTACCCCCTATAATATTTGAAATTGTAAATCACCCCTTGATTTTTGAATTCTGATGTTAAATTAAACGGAGTAAGGGTATTATTGAAAATAAAACTCGTACAATAAAATTAAGGGATATTTAACAATTCACCCCCTAAGGTTAAACGAAAATACAAATTTCCCCCTCTCGAGGATAAAAATAATTAAAAAATTATGATTAAAACAATAATAATAATTAAAAACAATAATAATTAAAAATATTTAAAAATTTATTGAATAAATAATAAAAAGCAAATTTGAACCAAATTGAACCCACCCTTTAATCCGAGCTTTAATTAACAAACCCAAATTTGGCGGCGGCGAGTTCTAGTAGAGGAGAGAGAGAGGAGGAATGGGTGACGTAAGCAATTTCATCAATGAAGAGAAGGAAGCGACGATCGTGGGGGTGGCAATTCGTGTAATATGTGTCGACCCATTTAATTGTTCGTGACGAGACATGAAAAGCGGATTCGATACAGTTATTAAATGTGTTACCCACGTGTTGTAATCCTGTCATATTTAATTAACATAATTTACTTAATTGTTTAATCTAATTATGCATAGTATATCATATTCTATACATTTATATCAATTAAAATTATTTTTAAAATATAAATAATTGTTAGTATAAAAAATTATTAAAATCATTACAATTTACTATTATGTAAATTAATTTAGTTGATAATATAAAATTTTTAGTTTTATAATATATATGTTGTAAGAAGGTAAAAATTATATCACTAAATGAGCTTGCATATTAATGATTGACAAGATATATTTAACTATTCGTGTCATTAAACTGGTTGGCGTGTTGAACACCCTTAACATAAATTCGACCCATTTATTAATCGTGTGTCGTGTTCGTGTCATGTTCGGGTGTCATGATTCAAATTGTCACCCCTAGACGATGGCGGTGTAGGGGGAATATCTGGTGAAGCACTAAAGAGAAGTGATAGATATTGCTGGTAGAGGGGAGAAAGAGAAGGAGACGGAGAAAGAAATAAAGGTAAGGGTGTTTAGGTGATTTTAGAAAAGTGAGTGAAGGTATTTGTATTTATATAAGGGCATTTTGGTCAAATAGCATATATTATCCTCTCTCTCATCTTTTTTCAATTAATTTAATGTCGAAATTCAAAAATAAGGGGACAATTTATAATTTCAAAATGTGAAGGAGGAATTTGTCTTTTTACTTAATCTCATGAGGTAAACTGTTAATATCAAATGACCGAACATGAGGTTATTTTGATAAAATTATGAAGTGTTTTTTTTCTCTCTCCTCCTTTTCCTTTTAATTTAACGTCATAATTCAAAAATCAAGGGGCAATTTGTAATTTCAAATATTACAAAGAGTAATTTGTATTTTCGATTAACCTTGGGGGTAAATGTTAATATCCCTTTTTTTTCATTTGTTGTGGTGGTGTTGCTTGAAGACAGGGAACAATTGTTTGGTTATGTTTCGGATGGTAAGTTGCTGGACTCTAGATGTTTTTATGTGGTGATGTTTCTGTTTTCATTTTTTAGTTTAGTGATTTTAGAATAGTGGTGAAGTGGCTGAGTTTGAATGCGCATGGTGGGTGTTGTTGATGTTTTGCGGTGGCGGGTGGTTTTGATATGCGGTGGTGTGAGTGTTGATGGGTTTTTGGGTGATTTTTAAAATTTTTTTGGTTCTTTTAATTGATTTTGATTATTTAGGAATTTTGAATTGGAACGCGAGTTATTTACCATGAATTTCTTATAGTACCCCTATGCGTCAAACTAAATCTTAACAAAAAAATGTTAAATGATAATTTTTAGACAATTTAAGAGTGTTAATGATTAAAAATGGATAGTCGTTCTCCAATGGTATTAAACCATTTATTGATATTGTTTCATTTAAAAGAATAGTTTTTGAATACATGTGAGATTGTGATGAGACCATTTTGCAGTGCAAAACCTTCCCACTTTGAGCCCTATTTAATTTGAGGTTAAAAACAGACCAAATAAAACAAACTCAACATGCCCATCTCTATTTTTGCCACATCCTCATGATATGGTTTTGGTCGATACGTAGCAAAACCCCATCAATATTTTTAAATTTCTAATTTAATTTTTATATATACAATCTTACGATACAGAATGAATCATTTAATTAAGATTAAATATATTACAATAAATAATATAAAAATTTTGTAACTAAATAGATTACAATAAATAATATGAAAATTTTGTAACGATCTATATCAAATTGTATTTAATACATCTGATATTGTTAAAAGGTTTCTTACCATTAAACCAAATTTTAAGGTTAATTAATACATACTATGCGAAAATATTACAAACCATCTTATGTTTGACAAATTTATAGACAGAGTCATCGTTTGTAAATTTTATTAGCACCTACCTCTACCTTTTTAAAAAAATTATTGGCCACCTTTTTATTAGTTTGACTGTTAAATAATTATAAATAAATTAAAATAAGAAGGTTATAATGGTCATTTGACCTTTTTTAGTGTTATAATATAAAAATTATTTTTTTCTTTCTCCGTTGCACATTCTTCTTCCTCTTTAGAAATAACCACCACCGTGAACTTCTTCCTCTTTAGAAATAACAACCACCGTGAAGCCACCACCCTCAAATCGTGAAGCCACCACCTTTTCTTATCGTCTTCATCTCTCTTCACCATTTCCCGCCATGACCCTAAATACTCCCACCCTTGTATCCTCTGTCTCTGTTGTTGCCTCTACCATTTGTTGAATCTCCACCTTCCCCGTCAACTTCCTCCATATTATTGATGTTGGGGTTCATCTCTTCTCTCTTCTCTGTGATTTCTCATCCCAACCCTTTGGATTTTTGTTTGGGGCGGTTGTTTGGAGGTGATGGTTTAGTTTGGAGGGTTGTGTCGATTAGGGTGGTCTATGCATGCTTTTGCTACTGGTGGTGACTAGATTCAAGGGTTGACTGTAACATGTTGGGCTGTGAAATCAATAAAGATAACGATGAAAGATCAAGATGGGAGTGGGTATTGTTTGATTTGATTCTGCAATTGGGAAAGTAATGGATGTTGTTTAACAAAGAATTGGAGTGCTAGAATAGAAGTGGATTGCTTTGTTTGCATAAACATTTCAAGATTTCGCTAGCCCTCATAAGGATATGGAATGAGGGAAATGGTTTGCTTTGTTAATATGCCAATTGGGAATACGTCATTCACACTTCTTTTCCACCACCATAATAATAATAATAATAATGATAATAATGTATTATTATTATTAATACATTATTATCATCATTATTATTATTATTAAAAGAAAGCTTGGCGGTCAAATGCATAATTCACTCCTCAACATAAAACATTTTTTTTTAAATTACTATTCACATAAAAAGAAAAAAGAAAGTACAAAATACGAGGGGCATAGTCCAAGAAGAGTACCTAGTACTCACAATTCCAAAAGGGAATAACAAAGCACAAAGACCTTAAACGAACAAATGGAACATAGAGCCGAAGGCCCCAAACAAAACAGAAGATGGCGCATAGGCCCAAAATCAACCACAGCGAAACTATTATCACCATAAACAACAAAACAAAAGGGTGCAATCGCCCAATTAAACAAAATAAAATTCAAAAAATGAACTAACGATGAAGTTCCCATATTGCACGAAGCTGAGGAGTGATCACATATTTGGCCTCAATGGTTAGAAGCCGGGAGCGAACCAAAGCAAAAATCTTGTCAATCACCTGACGACGAGTCCGATGACGCTGTTGATACACACGATCATTCCCCTCATATCATAGAAAATAAACTGTAGCAGAAAAGACCAAACGTGCAAGGATATGCCCAAAATTCTTCTTGCCCTAAAGATGAAAATAAGCCTAATAAAGTAGAGAGAGTCAATCAAAAGATGACCAAATAATGAGGGTCTTAGCTGACTCAATGTAAAACATGCAATATGGTGATTCCAAATTTTCATCAAGGTTTTATGGCAGAAAAACAATAACAGAGACAGGGACAACAATGAGAGCATCAAGGTTTTGTGCACCTGTTTCTGTGCTAATTCTTCTTCTCAATCTTTCCTTCATTTAGCAGCTTCAGATTCAGTCTATGAAACCTTTCTTCAATGCTTGACACATCAAACAAACTCTAAACACCAACTCTCAAACATAGTTTACTCCCAAACCAATCCATCCTACACTTGGGTTTTACGCGCTTATATCAGAAATGCCCTCTTTAATGACTCTTTAATGCCAAAGCCTTTCATCGTCGCAACCCTTTTACAAGAATCCCATGTTCAAGCAGCTGTGATTTGTATCAAATAATTGGAATTGGGGAAATCGATTCCTAAGTGCCCAAGTGTGAACTGCAGCAGCCCATTTTGCAAATTTAATGGACAAAAAAGGTTTTTTTTTTTTTTTGCAGTGGCTGAAATTTGTTGTCATGGAGCCAACAAATTTTGTGGGTTTTTTCGGTTGTTCTTGTAGTTGGGTTTGTTGCCATGGGTTGCCACTTTTTTTTTTTTTTTTTATAATTATTATCAAAACTATAGTTAAGGATTTTAGTGTAAGGTTATGGTAGAAATTTCTTTATTGTGGTTTAGGATATTTTGATAATTGTAATTAAAATGGATGAAAAAGTAAATGTATTTTAGTAATTGCAAATAAAATGGATGAAAAGATGATGTCATCTAATGGCCAAATTAACAGAAGGATGATCCATGATAATTTTTTGAAAAGGAAAGGGTAGATGCTGACAAAATTTATAAAAGATATGATAATTTTTTGAAAAGGAAAGGGTAGATGCTGACAAAATTTATAAAAGATGACTTGGTGTAATATTTCGCCTAAACATAAAGGGAGTATGTGATATTATCCCTATATATTAATATGAAAAAGTTTGAAAATTTTAGAGTGCGTTGTTATATTATGCATTCAAGATCACCCGACATTTTCTTTATCTGTTTTCGAAAAAAATAAAATGAAGTTAGACTATTGCAGCTAAAATTTATTAATCAAATTTCACATAATATCTTAGTCATTCATTTTCATAATCTAATAAAGTTGTTGAGTTGACATTTAAAGATAACAATCTTCGCACTCATTTCTCATTTCTTATCTTTTCAATCATTTCAAAGAATTGTTGAGCGTGTATAGTAAAATCAAATGTTCTAATTTATTGAAGATACTGAATCATTGTTGGACATTGGTAATGAGTTACTCAACAAGTGCACATAAGTTCTGAAGAACAATAGACTAAAGAGTACAATATTTTCTATTTGATATCAATATGGCTTGGCTAGACGATCTAAGAATTTCGAAAACCTAAAATGGTTTTTCAAAAAACTTTCAATTTAACAAATTTAACAAGTAATTTTTGATTGTTTAATCCTAAAATGATGCTAGAGGAATACCCGAACATTGTGGGATTGAACTCCCACTGAAGATTAACAATAACAATGAGGTATGATGCTGGTGGTGTTAGCCAGTAGCTAACTATCAACACAGGGCTCCAAGAGAACAGACACAACAATGGCCTTATTTTTGTTTTACAAAACAATATTTTCTGGGTTTGGTCAACAAGGTGTTGGCCAAAAACCACAAATTTTTCCTGATCAGAAAACAACCCAATAATAGACATTTTTTATATATTCCTTTCTATGTTCTAAATCTTCATTCTTCATTCTTCATTCATTCACATCAAAGTTGTATTGCCAACGATCACTGGCTGTTGCAGAAGTTCAAAAATCCCATAAATTCATGATTGTGTATCATTGTAATACTTTTCTCTATGCCAATCACTCCTGCAAAGACATTCAAAACACAATAATTTAGGAAATTATATAACACTAATTGGTTTTTTAGTAGTGAAGAAATGACTAAAAAGTAAAACAAATGAAAATGAAAATTTTGAGTTATGACATGTATCATACCCATTGTGAGAGCACTAGCAAAGATCACACCGCAGAGGACAAAGACAATAATTGAAGCTCTTCTCAGAATTCCAATAAGTTTTCTTATGAGATACTGACCCCAAAATCCAGCTAATATGGACACTGCCATAAGGTATAAAGCTGCAAAACAAATTTGACTTTTTGAATCAAAAGTGCTGGTTGCTTGTATGCATGCACATATAGCTATTTTTGTAAAATCCAAACTTCAAATTCTCCCTTTCAAGAATTATTGAGAGCAAAAATATAATTAAAAAATTCATCCCACCCTTTACGCTTTGGCCTTCGAGGTAGAAGGTTCACACCTTTATTTATAGAATTTAGCAACTTTTGTATTCTAAAGAACTTTTCAATATGTGGGACAAAGGAAATAAAACTGAAAGTTACCAAAGGGAATTGGGAATCTCTTGAGCAAATAGAACTCCACCACTGATAAAGATGATGAAAACATCATCACAAATGTAGCTGTTGCACTTGCAACCTGTTGCAATAAAATAACACATTTTTAGTTAGAATCATTGCATACAGTAACAAATTTTTTAGTTTACTGTAAGATCAGGTGTGATATATTAGTTGACTTCCGTTGCCAAAGAAAGTTCGTTAGGTATCACTATTGACAAAATAAACTAACACTATCCAAAACAGCTTTTTATTTAAAAGAACACCTAGCTAACCGCATCACCATAATAATTAAGTTCCTATCTTCAAACTAATCAATGTTAGATTTGAAATTGTATTACATCAATGGAAGAGGCAATATATTTATTATTATTATTATTATTTTGTATCGATAGAAGGTACCAAATCATAGAAATGTGTCATTTTTTTTCAATGACGCTGCTACAATGTTTCAGGCAAATGAGTTTTAACAGACCTCAGGGATGACACCTATCTCAAGGAGGAGAGGGCCGAGGATGAATCCACCACCAGAGCCGAGCAGGCCGCCGACAGTGCCACCTAAGATGCTACAGAGTGCACAAAATGCAATATGCAATGGAGTCCATGCAATTGAAGCCTCACATATGGCTTCTGTGTTGCCTGTGCTGATCCTCTTCTTGTGCTCTTTGTACAATTTGACTGCTTCATATCCAAACACTCCAAAAGCTATAGGAAACTGAAACATCACATAAAGTTTCATTTAGTGTCAACAAAGACTCACCGCACAAAGTGTACACTGTCAAAGCTTTAAGTAACATTATGCTTGTATCGTACAATACCTGCAAGCAGAAGAGTACCCAGTACCATGTCCCACAAACAGTTACATCATTCTGCAGAAACAATGTCAAGAACATTAAATATAAATGAACAATTCAATCAAATGAGAAATGTGTGATTTGATATTGAGAGCTTTTAATAATTGCGGTAAAGTTTCAGAAGAGAAGAGGCACTTGCCTTGATGACTTGAATGACTAGGAACAAGGCCCACACAGCAAATAGCAACAGAAGCCCTTTCCATCTAAGATTGAGACAGAGTATTTGCTGAAAGATTAAAAAAAATTTGATTCGGTTTATGTCTTGGAAAGCTTAGAAAATTAATACATGTATATACATATAAAATTGGACTTTGCTTACCAATTCTGATTTCTCTTGTCTTGGAACCAATGGATCATACTCTGCATCAATCAGGACTGCAAACAAGAAGAGAACATTTACACAATAAGCTTTCTTTAAAACAAGATAGACACAAAAATGAATATATGCAGTAAATTTAAATTATGCGTATGCTCTTACGTTCACCACGAGAGTTAACCACAGTTTCTTGTTGCTTGGCCATTTCTTTCTGCAAATTTACCCAATTAAAGAATTAAAATTGGGTCAAGTCAGGTTAAATTTGACCAATTAAACAATAAGAACGAATTTTTATACTTGAAAAACTAACCTTGAAAATGGTCTCTTCCTTCCACATTTGAATCCCTTTAAAGAAAGACCTTGATGAGGTTCCTGGCATTTAAACACAGTAATCAGAACAGAGTAATTTGGCACAGACAGACACATGGTGGTTCGTACACAATTTAACAAGTATAAGAAAAAGTAGCGATAAATGTGACATGTTGAACATTATACCCAAGAAGAGGATAATGATGAGGACAGTGATGAGCCAGTAAGGAAACACAACACTTAAAGCAACACCAACTGTGATGCCAAGCAGTAGCACTGGCTGAAACAGAAGAGCCAAATCATAATCTAGAATGGGCACTTCCTTTGTTGGATGAGGAACTCTCACATTGTACCAAACTGATGATGCTGATGCTGCCATTATCATGCCTGCAACCATTGCTCTTGTCAACATCACCATCCAAGTTTAAAAGTTTAATTCCATTAAAGGAACAAGAAAATTAAGAAAAAAATACAAATGAGTTAGTTTCTTTACATTTAGAAATAGCAGCGGCAGATTTAGTATCAAATCCAACAATCAAAGTAAGCATGGGAACAAAAATGCCTCCACCGCCAACCCCACCAACGGTGCCACATGCAGATCCCAGAAATCCTATCACAGTTGCCAACACTAATCTCCAACTGAACTCCAGATCCTGCACACACACACACACACACACACAGAGATATCGTTAAAAACATGAACCCACTAGATTCTATATAAATAAGGAGAGAGACGAGAGATACGGTGAAACGTACAGGCCAGACTTTCTCTGTGGTAAAATGAGAAGCAGAAGAAGAAGAGGGAAAGCTAGATGGAACAACAAGCAGAGTTCCATTCTCATCCGTGTTGTTGTCAAGAAACAACACAAAGAGAACTGCCACAGAGAAACCCGACAGCAGATAAAGCACCAGCCCACTTGTGGACATACTATTGCTATGGCTATCTTGCTAAATTTCTTGATATTTCTCTTCAATTCTTCGTTCAAAAGCAGGCTCAGGCACGTTGCTCTTCTGTTTCAGCTTTTAAATGAACCGCCTTATTACAAAGGGGCAGAAAGAGAGTTGTGGTGGAGGTGGTGGCAGCCTCACATGCGATGAAATAAGTGGGCAGGGCATAGGAGCGTCAAGAAGAATGCGCTGTTAAGATATCATGCGCGGACACTCTACGTGGCGTAATTTCATTTGCTGGGTTCCCCGTCAACATCACAGTTTATAAGCTTGAGCAAGCATAGAGTAATATCTTGTTGCATGAATATGAATTGAATTAATTGATATAGTTTAGAAATTAAAGGAAGGCGAATCAAATAAATTAAAGTAATTACCATAGTTGAAATTAGGGTTCTTAATTAAGAGTTGAATTTTCCTAGAATAGGTTTTTCATAAGTTTCACTCTTTGATCCCTTACATTTTTAGTTTGATTATAAGTTGGATTTGTATGATTTGGAAAACAAGATAGGAGGAACAAGACCAATTTCTTATATGTTAAATTTTATAAAGAAAGTTGTGAGGGATTTTATTTTTTTTGCAAATTCATAAATCAATTGGATTATCTGTGCTCATAATATAGCTATATTTCAAAATTCCCTTGAAGTTGTTTATATTCTAAATGAAAATTTGGAAATGATTTAATTTCATCAATGAAAAACTAATAATTTGTGAGGGTGGTGTTCAACTAAAAAGGTGATTATGGTTAAGTATTTAATGATTGCATTTGTAACCGAAATTTAATGCCTTTCCAATTTCCAATTTAGACATCTCTGCTCAGCCTGTCAACCATCGTCACATCTAAAAGTAGTTCTCAAATTGCAGTTTTAAAGACTTGTATATGTGCAAACACGGTTGATCTGGTGTTACTTAATTTTTCACTAAAAATAATTAATGGGTTAATGAAACATTAATCGCATAATTAAATATAACAAATAATTCAATAGAAGTGGACCCACACTAAGGTGACCAATTTGGTTGGAATACGTCGCCGTCTAATGGGGACCAATGATGGAGATACAACTTCATCAATCATTGTTTATTTTAATTTGTTTTTTAAAAAAATATACCACTTCAGATTCTATACGTTTCTATTTGTCAATTTAAACTAAATAACTAATAAATTGGTTTAAATATCAAACATGATTCATGTTATGTAAATGCATATAATAGTTATATAAACTACCTTAATTTCATTGCTACGTCGTGTTCACACGATCACTAGTAATGTGACGCGATTTGTTATTCAAAAGCATTATAGCTTAGGACTCATATCATAGGCATGTGGATCAGATATTAAAATTTGTCGATTTCTGAACTCTTCTACTCATTTAAACAATTACTCTCTTCCTAATCAACAATATTTACATCTAAGTAATAATATTTTGAAAGAAACTCGTAGGAAAGGTAAGTTAAAAGAGTTGTAGTATTTCAGATGGAGAGACTGGAATGCTATTTTTGACCGTCTGATTAACTTGAATGGACAGTCAATAAAAATATTAAATCTGCCGAAAAACAGAATAATCTCTAAAATTTGGTTATTTTATCTAATTTTGAAAAGATTCATCATGCATATAGACATAACTTCATTATTAGTTTAAGCATGAAAACGGATAACATGGGGTGATTACACGTATAAGTCATGTTACAATGCCAACCAACCATAGCATGGGGAAGTGGAAAGTCATTGTCGTTTTGGCAATTCCTAATTGTTTGCGTACATTTCCATAGCTCTTATTGAAAGGAAACGACGGCAAAACAGATGGCTGCTGTTCCAGGTAGGCTGTCGTATTGCTATTTGCCAAGTAAAGTAACCATCATTTCTTGGAGTGAATACATTTGTGGTAGTGTTCATCATTGATTTGAGAGCTAATTTTCAATATGATATAAATATTATTATGATGCCAATTGAATATTGTGCTAAAAGACGAGTAAAACTTGGTTTACTCCAATTGGTATGCTAATTGCTAATCCTAAACTTATTTCATCACCTCAAATATCTATTAAAAGAGTTATCATTAAGAGATTGGGTTTTGGCAAATATCTTTGCAGCTTCAAATCAATTTTGGGTTGATCCTAGCCATGTGAAAGCTAAAATGAATTATTCATGGCATATTGAAGGATGAAGATCACACTAATTAGGCATAAAATTACATAATACAATAAGAGGAGAAGAATAATAAATTAAACTTGATTGATTCTGATAATTCAATTAATTTACGGAACTTCGAATAGCCCATTCTTGCATGTGACATTCTTTGTCTTAGATCCACCGCCTGGACCACACTTAATTGGTCAACAAATTAGTACTGTTATCGAATTGGTTATTTAATATATTTTTGTATTTTAATACTTTCTAATAAAACTTTTTTATTACCACAAAAATGCGGTTAGTAGAGTTTTTTTTTTTTTTTTTAAATAACAAAGAATGTTTTTAATATTTGTAAGGTTTCACTGAAACACCCACTTTACAGACAGCGAAGCAATAAGACAGAAAATATTGACAAAAAATCAATAGAATCTGGTGCCTCGAAAAAAATTTGTACATTCATTTATTTATTTAAAAGTTCTTTAGGACATTAATTCTGTACAAGAATTTAGTTAAGAAGAGATTTTTCATATTCTTTCGGATTTTTTTTATTGTTATAATTTATAACAAATTTAAAAAAATATCGTTATATATTATCAAACATCAGTACAACGACATATATCAACTCTGATATGGTAAAATGACCGATAAATTTCAAAATTATATGAGGAAAGGGTTTACTAGAAACTATGTGGAGATGGTTGCCATGAGGGTCAACTTCTTGGAATGGTGGTCCTAGAATGATATTTTAAACATTTCATGGTTCAAAATTGAAGATACAAAATCTATATATACAGTTCGATACTTGATTCCAGTCCTCCTGAAACTAGGGTTATAAAACAAGTTATTGAGGTTGGTCCCAAGACTTCATCAAATTAATGGGATAACATACAAAATATTTTTCCATCTTTATCTCCATTATTGTTATTATATTATCATTTTTGTTCATGCACTGAAACATTTTAACATTTGCCATGCCCCAATAGCCCAAAACGAAACTTCCGTTTTTGTATTCTTCGATATATTACAAGAAAACAACAACAACATCAATCAATGAAGTCTCTGCAGTCATCCTCATGAGGGCAAAAAAATGCACCAGTGTAATAGTTGGGTTGCTAGCTCAACCATTATTTATTTCAATGATTGCTCTTTTTCCCAAGAAAATGTTTTATAATTTTAAAAAGTGTATTTTAAAGTTTTAGGGAAGTTACAGGTATGCCTTCATTCTAGGGGCCTCTTGTAAAATAACCCCTTACCTAATTTTTGCATGCCATGACCCTCTAGGTCAAAAAAGATCAAACTGCCCCTTTTCATTCTTTCTTCTTTCCTTAACCTCTCTCAACCGCCACTCCATTGAGTCAACCTTCACTTCACTTTGCTTGAACAAAACCAAGCTTTCTTTTGTTTTTAGAAAGCAACAAAAAAGCCCATTCATTCTTGTGTTGAATCGGACTTGGAAAGAAAAGAGATGGAGACGTCATTTGCTCTGAATTGAACTTGGGCATCAATCATAATGTAAGATTGATTGCATTCTAACCTGTATTTTGATTGAAAAATGAAATTATATGGAGTTTGGAAGCTTGAGATGGGATGAAAATGGTGGAATCAGTTGGAGGTTGAAGATAATAATTCACATTTGATTTTCGTTGGATACTATCAAAAGTTGGACACTACCTTATAGATGTCCATCGGACATCGGATGTCGGATACTATCTGATAGACATCCGTCCAATGCTATCAAACATCAAACACTGTCTGGCATATTTCTGTCAGACACTGTCGGATGTTATCAGACACTTTTCTAGAAATGATTTTCAGCCATCATTTTTCATCTCCAATACAATTTTGGTGAAAAATACAACATTCATACATAAAAAATACTATTAAGCTCATTCTATGTGTTTTTAAACAAAGAAATGTAGAAAAAACTTAGAATTTATTTGAAAATACGAAGGATCTAAAATTGAGAGGAGTTAATATGTAAGTTAGACAGTTGAAAGTTGTAATGGAGAAGAAGGGTATATCAATCTTTTATGGGCCTGGAGGGTAATGGTGTGCAAAAAATTGGGGAGATGGTTATTTAAGAGGCTCCCAAAGTTTTAACTAGCCTTTAAGGTTATAGCTAACATTATTATTTTTAAAAAATCACAGTATTTATATCTAATTTTTAAACTTAAACAAATCAAAACCAACATCTGCCTTTACGAATAAAATTACTGACTTATTTCTATGATTTATTGCATAATCATGATGTAAATATGATTCACTGTAAGATTTAATATTATTTTGATAAATTAATATATCAATAAATATGTTATTAAACTATTAGAATATATTACTAAAATATTATGATAAAATAACAATCCAACAACTTTTCCAACTGGGCCATAACGAAAAGTTATAAAGACAAAAAAAAAAAAAAATCCTTTAGTTTGAACTGGGTCCAATCCTAGACTCCTAGTATATAATATGAGTAATGCTATTCATACAAACTATTTATACAAACTCACACATACAAACTGATGTGTCATCTCTTTATGATCGCCACATCATCCATGTTAATTAATGACATTTATTATTAATACATATTTATCAAATCACTGCATTTATTTATCAAATCATATTATGCCACGTCAGTTTGTATAGATGAGTTTGTATAAGTAGTTTGTATGAGTAGCATTACTCATATAATATACTTAGAGGGGATTTCAGTGGATTATAATTTTGAGAGTTTATTGTTTAAAAAATAAATTATTTAAAGAACAAAAATAGAAAAAAGAAATTGAAAATTGAAAAAAAGATGAATTTGAAATTTATTTTTAGTTCCCAAAAAATAAATAAATTATTTGAAATTTTTTAAGAAAAAGCCCTGATGTCATTACTTGGAAACCATAAACTGGAAAGACCTTGCTAGAGATGTGAGTGGCCGGCAACACGCAAGAATTATTTACAATTATTTATTTTTGTCTTTTGTTTTTCTTTCAATTTAAAAAATGTAAGATATTCCCTTCGATGATTGAGAAAAACTTCAAAATCAATAACGAACTTAACTCCACAAACCAATGGAAGATTATTGTCAATGATGTGAAAATAAAAATCCCTAAAAAAAATTATTTTCAGGAAGCAATTGTTGTTATAAAAATTTTGACAAATCTTTATGGAGGTTTTGAGATTTATCCTAATACTATTGAAAAGAAAAAGAGGAATTGTTTAATTAGCTCTTTTAGTTTCAACAAAATAAGCTTTTCCTTTATTATTGTTGGTGTCAACGTGTGACAATCTTGCATGTGTCATGCACATGATAATTTTGGATCAACTTGTGATAAAAAGATTGTGTTATATTATTTCTTATTTTACTATTTCTAAAAGTTTATTTTATGACGTATTTGATTCATATTGAATATCTCTTTAGATTAAGACATTATTGATGTATCCTAATTAAAATACGAGTATATTTATTTGTGTCATATTTTATTTAGAAGATTACTTATATCACTTCTTAAATTATTGTTCTTTATCCTAATTGAGTTTGATTAAGATTCTACAGGATTTTGGAGGTATAGCACAATTAGATATCACCCTATATAGAATGTTATTTTTCATAACTTATATAAATGTGTATATGTCACGGCATTTCAAGAATTAGAGGAGAGCTTCAACGCAAAAATTGGAATGCTTATTTGACATTGTTTATGAGTGTTTTATTTTCGTTAGGTCTGTCTGAGTTAGTATATACTTGAGAGAACTTGCGAATTGAGTATTTATGTAATTCAGTATCAGACATGGTGGTTATATTTTACTTAACAGTGTGTTGCTAAGTTGTTAGCGACAGAGAGTGGGCAGTGTCACTAGAGTTTAAGATCTTGGCGGGATTTTGTTTTACAAAGATTAGGTTGGTATTAGCATTGTAAACGATTCTAAAGATTGTATAAACAAGAACTTAGTGAATTACATCTCAGTTGTCTGTGAATATAGATTTTATAATCGAACCACGTAAAATCCTTCTGTGTCATTTTACTTTACAGTTTACTCTTATATTGCACATAACTTCATACTTCTAAATCTCACAATTGGTATCAGAGCAGGTTCACTAGCATACAAGTGAAGAAAGATCACGTTGATTTGGAGGAATAGAGTTTGTACAAAATGGAGGATTCGAAACACAACCACCTATTCTTGATGATAGCAATTATTCATATTGGAAAGTAAAAATGATGATGTATATCAAATCTCTTGATGACAGGGCATAGATCAGTGTGCTTAAAGGATGGACACCACCAACAAGAATAAATGCTTTTGGAGATTCAGAACCTAAACCTAAGAAGGAATGGACTGATGAAGAATATCGGCGCTCAAGTTCGAACTCAAAGGCTTTTAACGTGATTTTTGCTGCTGTAGATTTAAATAACTTTGCATAGATTTGAAGGTGCAAAGTGGCCAAAGAAACTTAGGATATTCATGAGGTAAAACATAAAGGTACAACTTTGGTTAAAAGATCTAATTTGATGAGATTAAATTCACAACAATTTGAGAACTTGATGATGCATGAAGATGAGGAAGTTAAAAACACTAATAAGATGAGGGTTGATGAACTAACTGGCATTCTTCTAAACTTTGAGATTAATCATAGTGCTAGGAAGCAAAAAGGAAAGAGCATTACATTTAATGTTAAAACTGAAAAATCTAATGATGAAAGTAATGATGAACTTGATGAAACTAATTCTAAACAAATTGCTTTTCTAACAAAAAATTATGTCAAGTTTATGAAAAAGAATATTAGGAAAAAGAATCAAGGAAAGCCATCAAACTCAAATGATGACAAGTTCAGAAAATTTAGCAAGGAGAATAATAAGAAGAAATCAAAACAACCTAATAAGAAAGGATAGATTCAATGCTATGAGTGTTCTGGTTATGGAAATATTTAATTTGAATGTGCTAATCTCAAAAAGAAGAACAAAAGCTTGACAACTACCTGGAGTGACGACTCATAATCTGATTCAAAAGATCAAGAATTCATGAGTAATTTTATTGCATTTACAGCATCTATAGCTAATAAAAGGAAAGCTATTATGTCCAGCACAATAAAAAAGTGCAGAACTAATGATGAACATTCAGATACAGAAGACGATCAAGAATACTTTGAAGAGTTGCAAGAAACTTATAATGCACTCTATAGTGAATGGCTGAGTTAGAAAGAAGAAATCAAATCTTTGAAGAAGGAGATTGAAGCTGCTGAAATGTGAAAAATCTTATGCTGAAAACTGTATCATAGAACTGGAGCTTGCCTTGATAGACAAAACAGCACATATCAAGAAAATTACAATAGAAATGGTTGAGAGCAAAAGATGTGTTGATCAACTCAGAATTGGGTTAGCTAAACTTGATCAGGTCTTGAGTCTTGAAAGAGACAATTCCAACAAACATGGCTTAGGACATACAGAAGGTAATGTTGCATCCTCATTAACAATAGTGTTCGTAAAAGCTTCAACATTAGGTAAAAATTTTGAACCTAGCTCATAACAGTCATGTCCTAGTTCAAAAAGTAATGAAATGTTTGTTTCCCCTTTAAGCTCTTTCAAATCCAGTCTTGAAATGGTAAGGAAATTCATTCCCATATCCTATTTTTGTGGTGTCAAAGGGCATATTAGACCTAGGTACTTTAAATTGTTGAGTCTTTTACATAAAAGGTCAAAACAGTTCAAGCAGTTACTAAAGACAATTGTGATGGGTTAAGAAAGAAAGCACTGTTTGCAATATTGCTTTCACAGCACTTAAGCATTCCTCTAACGATTTGTGGTTTTTTGACAGTGGTTATTCCAGGCACATGACTGAAAATAGACAAATTTTGAAAGATTTTGAATCATGTAGGGAGGGAAATGTCACTTATGGTGATGGAGCAAAGAGTGAGATCATTGGTAAAGGCACTTTTAATGTCAAAGGCCTAAACGAATTTCAAAATATCTTGCTAGTTAAAGGTTTGAAAGCTAATCTAATTAGTATTAGTCAGATATGTGATGACAAGTATATTGTTAATTTCACACAAGACAAATACATGGTTTTAGACAATCTTGGTAAATGCATTTTAGAAGGAAATAGATCTTTGGATTATTATTATTTGATGAAATGTGCATTTCATGCTAGGATCTTAGATTTAGAATTGTAGCATAAAAACTTATGACACTTAAATTACAAAGACCTCATTAAATTAACTAAGTTATGTGCTGTCAAAGGCGTCTCTAAACTTGATGACAAAAACAATGAAATTTGTGGACCACGTCAATTGGGAAAACAAATTAGAAGTGCACATAAATCAGTCTCACATGTTAGCATATCTAAAATATTTGATTTGCTTCACATGGATCTTATGGGTCCTATACAAATTGAAAGCATTTTTGGTAAGAGATACATATTTGTTTGTGTGGATGATTTTTGTAGATATACTTGGGTTGATTTTATTAGAGAAAAATATGACACTTTTAAAGCTTTCAGGAATCTTTGTATTAAGCTTGAAAATGAGCAAAACAAGAACATTGGCAAGATAGTGAGGATAAGGAGTGATCATGGTAAGGAGTTTGAAAATATTAGTTATGCTGATTTTTGCAAATATCATGGAATTGAACATGAATTTTCAACTCCCAAAACTCCTAAATAGAATGGCATTATAGAAAGGAAAAATAGGATACTTCAAGAGATGGCTAGAGTGATGCTCAATAGCAAGAAGTTGACTAAAAGGCTATGGGATGAAACAATAAGTACTACTTGTTATATTTCAAATAGAGTTTTTCTAAGACTTGACACTAACCAGACACCTTATGAAATTCTAAAAGGTAGAAAACATAATTTGAAATATTTTCATGTCCTTAGATATAGGTGACACATCTTAAATGACAGAGAATAGTTAAGGAAATTGGATCCGAAAAGTGATGAAAGAGTATTTGTGGGATATGCACAAAAAGCGAGGCTTATCGAGTTTATAATCTTTGAACTGAGTCCATAATGGAGTCTGCAAATATAATGTTTGATGATCTGAATGATTATGTGAATTACTCTCAAGAACAAAGCATAACCAACTTTACAGAAGATGCAGATAGTCCAGTACCAGATAGCAATAACAGCAAAAAAGATTTAGTTATGAAAGAGAAAACATCTGTTGTTACGTCAGACACAACAACAATATCTAAATAGAAACTCAATCAGAAATGAAGATCAAAGAAAAGGTCCACCCTCTTAGATACAAAAGGCACATCCAACCAACTAAATCATAGGAAGTCCAGATAGAATAATAAAGACTAGGAGCAAGGTAAGAAATTAGGTAAGAATGCACGTTATGTTTCATTATTTGAGCCAAAAAATGTGAAAGAAGCTTTAAAAGAAGATGTTTGGATTCAGGCAATGCAAGATAAACTTAATCAGTTTAAAAGGAATGAAGTATGAGAATTAGTTTCTAGGACAGAAAATGCAAATGTCATTGGAACTAAATGGATATTCAAAAATAAAATTAATAAAAGTGGTTAATTAGTAAGAAACAAAGCTAGGCTAGTAGCACAAAGTTACACACAAATAGAAGACATAGACTTTGATGAAACCTTTGCATCAGTAGCTAGACTTGAGTCAATTGGATTACTACTTGCAATTGCTTGTTTGCTTCATTTTAATGTATCAAATGGATCTTAAAACAACCTTTTTAAATGGCTATCTTAATGAAAAGGCTTTTGTTGAAAAACCTAAAGGATTTGAAGATCCTAAACATCCTGATTTTATGTACAAATTACATAAAGCTTTGTATGGGTTGAAACAAGCTCCTAGAGCATGGTATGAAAGGCTGACAAACTTTTTGATCAAGAGAGGTTATAGTAGAGGCAGCAATGATAAGACTTTGTTTATCAAACATACATCTAACTATTTTATTGTTGCTCAACTATATGTAGATGACATTGTGTTTCGATCAACTAACAAAAACAAAACTAATGAGTTTGTTCCATTGATGCAAAAAGAGTTTGAGATGAGCACAGTAGGAGAATTAAATTTCTTTCTTGGATTGTAGGTTAAACAAATGAATGATGGGATATTCATATCTCAATCAAAATATGCTAGAAACCTTGTAAAAAAATTTGGACTTGAGAATGCAAAACCAATGAAAACTCCTATCAGTATTAACCTGAAACTTTCAAAAGACAATGTAGGAAAAGAGATTGATGCAAGTTTATATAGAAGCATTATTGGTAGTTTGTTATACCTCACAGCAAGTAGACCAAACTTATCTTTTAGTGTAGGACTTTATGCAAGATTTTAAGCAAATCCCAAAGAATCACACCTTGCAGTAGCTAAAAGAATAATTAGGTATGTACATGGAACCTATGATTATGGAATATGGTTTTCTAAAGATACAAATGATTGTCTTGCAGGGTTTAATGATACTGACTGGGTAGAAAATGCAGATGATAGGAACAGCACATCAAGTGGATATTTTTATCTTGGTATTAACTTAGTTTCTTGGCACAGCAAAAAGCAGAATTCCATTTCTTTGTCTACTGCAGAAGCTGAATACATAGCAACAGGGAGTTGTTGCACACAACTACTTTGGATGAAGCAAATACTAAGTGATTATGGTATTGAACAAAAACTCATAACTGTGTTTTGTGATAATACTAGTGCTATAAATATTTCCAAAAATCTAGTTCAACATTCTAGAATAAAACACATTGATATAAGATACCATTTTATAAGAAAACCTATGGAGTCTAACGTAATATACATTGAACACATCTCCACAGATAAACAATTAACTGACTTGTGATGAACACTTAAATATGTATGCTTAATAAGAGTTTAATTCATCATATTATATTAATAGTGTCATTAAATTCCTCAACTTAAGCATGTTTGTAGTCTTTGCATCTTTGAAATTAAGTTTCTATTAATTTTGGTTTTGTTACAGGTTCGGTAAAATGGGTATAACTTTCTATTTATAGATCAGAATGGTGCAAATCTTAATGTTTTAGAAAGCTGATTAAATTATCTACAAGATTATATTTCACAAATATCATCAAATTCGGGCTCTTAGCAGACCAAAAATGGGCTTGAAGTGAACCTATCTGTAAATTCAGCCCAGCCTGAGCATGCCTCAGTATTTTGACCATATCTCTCAGAATACGTATCCAAATGGTATGAATCAAGATGTTATAGAAAGCTGAGAGAAATATATACGACTTTCATGAAGACATATGATTAAAATTCTCAAAAATTCAATGTCAAAATTGGTGGTCAAAGTTGGTTCACCTAATTACCCCAATTGTCAAAGTTGGTGCATCTAATATTTGACAATTATTTCTTTGTAATTTGATAAGTTTGCCCCTGAATGTATCTATAAATAGAGGTGCCTTGTGACCCATTAGGGCATCTTGGCCTTGGCTGGATCATCTTGGCCTTGTTGGGATCTTATATTGTTTTTCTCTCTTGTATTTTAATGTTATTAATGAATTTCCTTTTTCTTGCATTTTGTGTTCTTTCTCTTATAATGTCTTGCTAATTTCTCTCTTGCTAAGGTGAAAGGGTGAAACCCTTGATATGAGAGTAAGGATTTTCTAATGAAAATGCTTAATAATCATAATCTTATGTTGTTTATATGATTTATATTTATTTATCTAATCAATCTTGACACCACTCGTAAAGTGGAGGTCTTGATCTATTGTCGATAATCCTTGGCACATCAAATGCTTGAATCCTTTCTAGATGTCGTATGGTTCTTCCTTACTGACATGAATCTAGTTAGGAACCTTGATTTGTTGTAGACATATAGGAGATTGGCACATTGGATGCTTGAACCCATTTACAAGAAGTGGTATAAATATTGGTAACGAAGCAAATATAATTCATATAACTAAAACGGGTTGTTTACCCTTATTTGAAATATCAAAGGCGGATCCCCTAACCTTAGCCCTCATTATTATTGTGTTAATTTCTCTTGTGTTATTCTCATTTATTATTTAAGAACTTGTTCTTTACTCATACTTGTTGATATTATCTTACCATCCCTTGAAATCATCCACATCATATTTGTTTACTTATAGTTTGTAGCGCTAAAATCCCCTTCCTCGTGGATCGACCCGGTCTCACCGGGTTTATTACTTCGACATTCCTATACTTGGGAGACAATTCTTTTTCGGATTTGTCAAGTTTTTGGCGCCGTTGCTGGGGAAGGTAAAAATTGGCGTGCAAAATTGTAAGTGTTCTCTTTTCTTATCTTAGATCTTAATTTCTTTTTTTTTGTGTTCATCTTTTCTTTTCTTCTCTTTTCTTTTCTCTTTCTTGCATGTGTTCATCTTTTCTTTCTTTTTTGTATTAGTTGGCAGAATTGTTAGGAGTTACTCATCTTCTTTGAAAAACATGCTCAAACCCAACCAAAAACATTAGTGGATTGCATGGATCTTATGAAAACTTGTGCACAATCATCCATAGTCTTCCCTCATGATGCAATATATTTCGACCATGAATCGGATTTCATTCAATTCTTACCCCACTTTCATGGCCTAGATGTTGAAAACCCATTTTTGCACTTGAGAGAATTTGAAGAGTTTTGTAACACATATAGTGACCTAAATTGTAGCATAAACATCTTTAGATTAAAGCTTTTTCCTTTTTCTTTAAAAGATGAAGATAAAACATGGCTACAAAATCTTAGGTGAGGATCTATTAGCTCATGGGATGAAATGCAACAACAATTTCTTAAAAAATTCTTTCCTCCCTATAGAACAAATTCTCTCAAAAGGCAAATCATCGATTTCACTCAAAAACAAGGAGAGACCTTTTACCAATGTTGGGATAGGTATAAAGCATTACTTAATACTTGTCCTAACCATGGTTTAGAAACATGGAGACTAGTTTTAATTTTCTATGAAGGTCTTACACATCAAGCTAGGTAAATGGTAGAATTAATGTGTAATGGACAATTTGAAAGTAAAGACCCTGATGAAGCCATGGATTACCTAGACTTACTAGCAAAACATGCCCAAAATTGGAATAATGTTGGCACCTATGAGGTACCAAGAACATCTAGTAGAAACATTTATAACTTTAGGGAGAATCATGATCTTCATGCTAAATTTACATCCCTAGCTAGAAAAGTCGAGGATTTAGAAATGTGGTCTATGCAAGAAATTGTCTGTCACACTTGTAATTCTAGTGATCATCCAACGGATGATTGCCCAAAGGTGCCTACCTTTAGAAAAAGTCTCCATGAGCAAACCAATGTTTTAAACACTTTCCAAAGGTCAAATCCTAATCCTTACTCACAAAATTTTGGATGGAAAAATCACTTGAATTTTGATTGGAGGAATGATAATCATGCACAATCTTATCAACCTCCCTTTCAGTCATTTCAAAATTTTCAAAAATCTCATGATCATGCATCTTATGAGGATCTCGAAGAAACATTGAATTCATTCATTGCAAAGCAAGAGGATTTTAATAGTCAAGTTGCTCAAACTATGGCAAACTTGAATGATGCTCTCGAAATACTTGCATTTGCACTTAATACTCATGAGACAGGTGAGTTTCCATCTCAATTAGAGCTAAACTTCATCAATCCACTTGTGAGTAATCCAAATGGCCAACATCTAGATGGAGATTCGGTAAGTACTCTTCATGATGGTAAGGTTGATAAAGAATACATTCTTAACCCTTATGAGAAAGATGATGAATCAATCTTAAAGGGTAAGGAAAGGGTTAATACACCTACACCTAACAAGGAAGAGATTGAATCCTCATTTATGCCTTCATGTCATCATGCAAAGGAACTTAACCAAAATCTTGACATTAATGAATTTTTCAGGCATGATGAAAATGAGGAAGCTAATAGGACTAAAACTAACGTGGAAGACTATATCCAAAATGAGAATTTTTCAAGTCTTTCAGAAATCGGGTTAACTAGTTCATTTGAACCAAGTATGCAACAAGTGCCCATTGCTTCTAAAGAATTCTCATTGCTTGATTTTGTACAGGTGAATGAGATTAAGAGTTGGGAGCTATGTTTTGATAAAAGGCAGGAAGAAACATCCACACTCAAGAATGCATGCCTCAAGGACAAACAAACTCAACCAGTAGTAATCTCTTTCATTCTCACAAATAAAGGAAAAAGAGAGGTACCATCTCAATGGCATATTTTTGACCGTAGTAAATTATTTTCAAAGAGATTCCTCTTTTCGCCTTTTTTCACGACTAACCAAATTTTATCCGTTTGTGCCATATTTTCATTTTTATTCTTGATTTTTGCTATCATTTCTAGTTTGTTCTTATTTTATTTTATGTGCTTTTATTTTATTTGTGTGTTTGCATTTTGTTTTCTGGTCAAGTGGCGGATACGGTACTCCGTGACTTTTAAAGTCGGTTTTTCAATTCCCTAAAAACTGTTGCTCACCTTGCATCCATTTTCTTTTCTTCTCTTTCATTTTCTTCATAGTCTTGGGAATCTGACTCAAAACGACCATGTTTGCCAGTTTATAAGAAAACTAAATCGGAAGCATATCCCCAACTCATAGAAGGTGTTTAAGCCGTTTCTGGACGTAAAACCAGAGGAAGATATGAGCCATAGTCACAACTACCTATACACATTCATGTGTGCCATCAATTTTAAATTTCTTATCTTTTGTTTTATTTGCATCATTTTGTTTTATGAGTCTTTCAGGTCATTCTTTTGCATAGCAGCAGCTTCAGGTAATGTCTCCTATACTTTATCTCTTTACATTTAAACATTGAGGACAATGTTTCATTTGGTTGGGGGGGAAGGATAGTAGACATAAGTGTGTCTTTAATTTTCTTTTGCTTACAAAACAAAAAAAAAAGCGAGTTAGTAATTAGATTCAGAGTGCAGTGTAAGGAGTTCAAATCCTCTTGAGATGCATTCTTGGTCAGGAATGGCAGAGTAAAGAGGGCTAGTTTGAACTCTAGAAACCCATTCTAACCAATTTGTCATTTTGTTTTGATTTTGCACTTTAGAAAACTCATATTATTTAGTCTTGATTTTTGAATTTTATAGCAAGGAGGTCTTATTCATTTTACTTTGAATTATTCAAATCTATGAACTCTCATAACCTTATCATTTCATAAACTGTGTGCTTATGTACTCATTAAGCAAGTATTCATGAACCTTTCTTCACACACACACACATATACCTTGATGCATGATTGTGGGTGGCGAAATGAAATGTTGTAATATTTGAGTTCTTTTGATTTGTTTAGGATAACAACACAAAGGAAGGGGAAAGTGTAAAAAAAAAAAAAAGAGCAAAAAAATAAAAAAAAGTAAAAAAAAAGAGAGAGAAAGCAATTGTGGATAAGTTTGGTCTCGCAGCCTCCTTAATTCGAGCAATTAAGCCTGAGGGGTGTCTCAACACCTAATACCCTAAGACCAACTGGTTTGGGAGCTATTGGCCCAAAGCTCGCTACATGGGTTAAGGAGAAAGCTTAATGGGATTGAACATTGCACTATCCACAAATTTCTAAACAAAAATAAAGCATCAGCAACCCGAGTCGTTAAGCTCGTAGGGGTGTCTTAACACCTAATGCCCTAAGGCCAACTGGTCTGGGAGTCTTTAGCCTAAGGCTCGCTATATGAGTTAAAGATGCATTCCTTCAAAAAAAAAAAAAGAAAGAAAGAAACAAAAAAAATATATAAAATGAATAAATGTCGCCTATCTAAGGTTGTTAGCCTTAACAAATATTAGAACCGATATGGCTTCTTTCTAATAAGCCCCATAGTCATGTGTTGACTGAGCACAAAAAGGAGGTTTATTGATATCTTGACTGAAGGGTACATGAGTCATAAAAAAAAACGGTTGAGAGTTTGTTTATTTGGATAAAATCATGGAGAGTGCAATAATGACCACCTTGGATGTAAAATTCTATAAATCACTTGTAAATAATAACGCTTTAATTGCTAGGGACTAGCAATAAGCTGGTTGGAAACTTGTTCACTAAGGCATTGGATACAACAAGATTTGAGACTCTAAGAAAGGCCTTAGGCATCTGTTAGTTTTCTGAATAAGCATTGCTTTCTGTTCTGTTAATTATATCTGCAATATCATAAGTTTCCTTCTAATTAAGCATGTGTGAGCTATAATATAAAACTTTGTGAATGTTAAGATCCTGGTTTAAACTAAAAAATACAGATAGCGCTACTAATATATGATATGTGAAAGCTATTATTGAGAGTAACATTAGGGTATTTAAGAAATATATTGAGGTCATCCACTCAAATAAAAAAGGCTACCTTTATATTTTGTAAAAGTTGTTGTATTTATTTCATAATTCAATGTGATTAATTCATCATGAACATGTCAAAATGATATTTTTGACATGCCAATTGAATAAAAAAATAAAGGTGAACAGCTTTCATATGATGGTTATAAACAGCTTTGAAATATGCTTATTTAGAATGATTCATATGATGTCCAGATATTGTTGTTACGTTAAATTTAATTGTTTTCTGTTATGTTTTACATATCATGTGATGCTTTTTATGCCTAACTGAGATTTGACTTTCTTGTGGGTCCATGTGTCAAAATGTCATGTCAACTTTATTGGATTGAAGGGGAAAGACTTCACTGGTGGGAATCCTAACTCTATTAAAATTTTCTTATTTTAATAGAAATCAAACTTTGAATTTATCTCCTTAATGATATTAATGAGTTTGTTTTGGAAAAGCAATTAATATTTTAAATTCTATAGGAAACTGAATTGGATTAAAACTTGGTTGCTTTCCAAGTATATCACTAACATGGTTAGAGCTATTTAGTTCATATCGAAGTCGGTTAGCATTCTGCCATTTATTCTCTCTCTTGTCTTGCTTATCTTTGTTCTAGTAAAACTCTTGTAGAACTCAAACTCTAACAATGTCGTCCTCATCTAAATTTGAGAAGATCACCAGTGCTACATCTTCCTTAGGCGACTCTAGTCACAACAGTAACGATAGTTCGTAGTCGTCTCAGTCAAAACAGCAACATGCCAGAGATCCTGATTGATCCTGCACTGAATGAAGATGAGATAATCCATATTGGGCAAATAAAAGACAGAATCAAGCCCAAGTTCAACAAGTTTCTTACTGCAAATGTCAAGCAAAATTTCTTGAAGTACACATCGAAGAGAAAGTTGTAGATTGAGAGGCCAGTGAAGGTAACAGACTTTAACAAGTATGACTTAAGTGAACTATTCGAGTCCATTTACTGGACCAGAACGGTAAACAACTTCCTACCCCTTGTTAACTCTTTGATTCAAGAATTTTAAGCCAATATATCTAAATGAATTGATAACTCGAAGAGCTTTCATTATCACAAGGTATTTTGTATAGGAAAATTTGTGAAGTTTTCACCGAACATCATAAATACTTTCTTTGATATACCCATTGGAAGCATGCATTTTGTTGATGAAATTTTGGATATGAGAACTGTGCTTAAGGAGATAACAGGTCGTGAAGATCTAGTTTGGGATCTAAAAGAGGGAATAGATCAACAATACCTTATTAAGAAATATAGAGTTTTGTATAAGATAGTTCAATTTGATTGGTTTCTCTCTTTTCATCAAAATCAAGTCAGGGAAGATAGAGTGAAATTCTTGTTTTGTCTGGGCACAAATAGGCCAATTAATTTAGGCTTATGGATCTATAGAATGATTGTTCAGACTGCACCATACAAGTAAGGTTATCATTTGCTTGTATTTCCTTGTATGATTCAAGGAATTTTGGCACAAAATGGTGTAACTATAAGCCCTAAAGAAATCACTAAAATTCTATCTAAGCGTATCACTAAAGGTTTTTTTTTACTAGATTGCATGACAAAAGTGATTTGCCACCTCCTGAACCGAGATCGAAAAGGGTCAGAAATAATCCCATGAGTAATGTAGAGGAACATTTAGCTTTGATCAATGCTACTTTTAGTGAATATTATGTAGGATATCAAGGAAATCAAGGCTAAATAGTTCGTATTGGAGAGAAAAATTGCAGGCAAAAATGTCGTAGAAGATCAACAATTGATGGAAATTGAAGATGTGGTGCAAGAGCATTCAGTAGAGAAAATACCAGATAAGGATCAAGCCGAACAACCTGTTGTACTGTTGAGACTGACATGATAACAGAAAAGAAAAAGAAGAAAAAGAAATCAGCGAAGAAAGCTAAAGGGACTGATTTGAAGAGCGAGAAGAAGGTCAAATTAGTAAAGAAAAAGTGTGACAAGAAGAAGAAGGCAGTTACAGTAGCAGTTCCAAAACTTCATGATGAATCTTTGTAAGATGAGCCAACTTAAGAGGAACTAGCTATATCATCACCTTCACCACCTTCTGTAGAAGAAACTAACAATGCATCAGTTCCTGAAGTAGAACAACCTGTCTCTACACCACTACAGTCATCCCCACATGATGTAGAAAACACACATGACGAAGAACACACACAGGTACCAGATCCTAAAGCAGAAACACCAGAGTGAATCCTAGCCCAGCTTGTAGCATAATCGCTCATGGATCTACATCAACCTGTTGCTAAGTCTCTGCCTACAGAAACCAATGCTGAAAAATGAGAAAGAGAGTTCAAACAAATTATGGCTAAAGTTACTGCTTCCACCACTGACACCTCTGAACAGCAAGATACTCCTGCAGCTTCTGAGCCACCTACTCCATCCACCACCCTTAAGAAGTTTAATACTATGGCTGCTGGCACCAAGAAATGACATAGGCGTTTCTCTTTACCTCCTATTCACAAATCTACCTAACATCATTAGTTTGCTCTTCAATTATTTTTGGAACTTGTCATGAAACCAAGGGGGCGAAGAGGTTTATGATTTGTTTGTCTCTATGTTTGTGTTTGTTACCTTGAACTTATCCAAGGGAAATAAGTAAGCGGGAGTTTTATGCTTTGTTTCGTATTTGTTACTTTGCAAGAACTACTCAATTTTTGTTTTTTTGTGTTTTTACCTGTTTATTTGATTTATTTGCCGCATTTTATTTAGCTCTGATTTTTAAGTTTGTTTTGTTTTACAAGTTATCTATGTTTAGCTAGTTTTCTGTTATAATTTTGTCTTTCTATTATGTGGTTTATAATTGCAAAGTTGTTATTTCTTTTAGTCTAGCATGTTCTGTTAGATGACATAAGATTGCTTATAGTTGTTTTGAACTTATCTTTGTATGCCATTATTTGGTGAGAAACAGATTGACGTTTTCATCACAAATTGTCAAAAAAGAGGGAGATTGTTGGTGTGAACATGTGACAATCTTGTATATGCTATGCACATGATAATTTTAGACCAACTTGTGATAAAAAGATTATGTTATATTATTTCTTATTTTACTGCTTCTAAAAGTTTATTTTACGAGGTATTTGATTCATATTGAATATCCCTTTAAATTAGGACATTATTGATGTATCCTAATTTAAATAAGAGTATATTTATTTGTATCATATTTTATTTAAGGGATTACTTATATTATTTCCTAAATTATTGTTCTTTATCCTAATTGAGTTTGATTAAGATTCTACAGGATTTTGGAGGAATAACACAATCAGATATCACCCTATATATAATGTTATTTTACATAACTTATATAAAGGTGTATATGTCACGGCATTTCAAGAATTAGAGGAGAGCTTCAACGCAAAAATTGGAATGCTTATTTGACGTTGTTTATAAGTGTTTTATTTTTGTAGGAGAGATTATGATCATGCATGAATTTTAGTTAGGTCTGTCTGAGTTAGTATACATTTGAGAAAACTTGCGAATTGAGTATTTATGTAATTCAGTATCAGACATGGTAGTTATATTTTACTTAACAGTGAGTTGTTAAGTTATCAGCGACAGAGAGTAAGCAGTGTCACTAGAGTCTAAGATCTTGGCAAGATTTTGTTTTACAAAGATTAGATCAGTGTGTGAGAGTGAGTCAGAACTGTAAACGATCTTAAAGATTGTACAAATAAAAACTTAGTGAATTACAGCTCAAATTGTCCTTAGATGTAGGTTTTATAATCGAATAACGCAAAATCCTTATGTATCATTTTATTTTACAGTTTACTGTTATATTACACATAACTTCATACTTCCAGATCTCATAATTATACTATCGTCAATGGATGTTCTTTTCATTAATCTCAGGTCCCTCAAAAATCAATTAAACTTCTCACAACAAAGATCAATGTGGATTTGGGAAGGTCGAAATTTAAAATTAAAAAAAATTATTTTACGTAAAATGGATCATCAATAATTGCATCCATGATTGATAGATGTCTTTAGTATTTAAATTAAAGTAAGAGAACTAAAATGACAAGTCTCTATGCACATAGAAACTAAAAACCTAGCTATCAATCAATCATGCATTGTATTTTATTAATAATATTGATATTGAATTCTTAGAGATAAGGACAAAGACCCTCTATTAGAATATCAACAATTAGATCATGATTAATTAAACTTTTGATCGTGCATTAACAGTAAAAATTGATCCGGGAAATTATTAAGTAAATCAATAATTAATATTATAATTAAGTATCGAACATATATATCAAGTTAATTTACTTTGTACGGAGACAATACGTACCACTTTTTGGGATTGATTATTTGATTCAAGAATTTGACTTGTTGACTTTGACGTCTTCTTCTTTTGATGGAGAGAAGGAGCAAGGGCAGAAATGATCGAGAAAACGGAGGGGGAGAGAGAGGCAGAAGTGGAGAAAATTTGTGGAACTCTAGTTGTTACGAAAATATTGGCTAAGAATAACTATAAATGGATATTTTACGTCATAAAATTTCACCAATTTAGAATTACATTTAATACACAATCATTGAATGTTATCACCATCTTAGACTAAAATAATTATATCCACATAGTATTTTTAAACCTTTTAAACCCAAAACTTGAATTATTGGGTGGAAATTTATTATTAGAGATTAAATCTAATAATTTATGTATTTGTCTAAAAATTTTTGGGAAAAATTCTTAGACACCTCGTGAGAAAGGATAACAATTTGTCTGTTTAATCTTTTTCAAGTAGAAATTAATTAAATTATAGAAAAAAAAGCTTTTAAAATAGAGCTTATAGAAAAAGTTAGTGGTTGTTTAATTATCAATTAAAAAAGTTTTTTCAGATTACTAAATTATTTGGTTGTTTACATAATAAATTTTCCAATAACAAAATTACTAAGAAGACATGTAAATTGAACTCCTACTATTTATAACTGTATATTATAAATAATTTTTTTTAATATACCTTTATAAAAATATCAATATTAATATATATTCATATATCATATATAACATAATTAAATTAAATGAATATATTATAATATCACACAAAACATGAGTAGTATTATTTATTTTATGCGCAAAATTCGGAAACGGACCCATAGTAAATGCTCTAAAAAAATGCTATCAAACTCAAAGACTAAATTAAAAATCATTGATCTATAAGAAGAATTGAATCTGATCACGCTCTTCATCATTCATATCATATTCTTTTACTAAGCTGTTATAATGCTCTTCGACATCCTTTTATTCCATTTCATTCTCTTTCAGGTAGTAGCTCCCTGTTATCATCATAAGGCTTAAAAACTCTTCATTTTGTTGAGCATGGATTCTTATGAAATTATAAAGTGTCACTGAAGCAATCACAATGTTCATTTTTATTTTTAATCAAAAGGAAAATAAACCATGCACCGTGACAATTTTCATCTATTTTCCCAAATACCAAATGTTCTCTTGATGTGTGTCTCAATGATGAATGTACATGCATGATTATAAATTTCTTTCTTTCTTTTCAATTGACTTCCACATATAGAAAATTAGTAAGATGATGCCGCTCACCCTTATATGCCCTTAATACCCTTTCATGCGAGCATATCAATGTCTACTAAATAATACTTCTTCTAGAAACACACCAATAATCAATCCTCCCAAAAATAATGTTATCAACAAATAGTAAAATAAAAATCATTGATGTATAAGAATAATTGGAATCTGATCACATTCTTCATCATTCATCTCATGCTCTTGTACTAAGCTATTATTATGCTCTTCGACATGCCCTCCTTTTATTTTAGTCTCTCTTTCGGGTAATAGCTCCCATTATTATCATAAAAGTTAAACTCTTCATCTTATTTAGCATGTATTCTTATGAACTTATGA